>OZ010686.1:0-7500 GCA_963932265.1 Thymelicus lineola
ACACGATTTTCGTATAATAACATAGATTTTACCAATAAGTTCTTTTCAAATTTCTTCTCGACCGACCACTGTGTGGTATCGGAAGATTGGTAATTACTTTGCGCACCCATTACAGTAGATTTAGTTCATAACACTTCATAAATTTCAGAAATTTTTGCCAAAAACCTATTAAAAACTCGTATTTTCAAAAAATTTTTTCCAAATTTCTACTTACCTTAAATTTTTCTTCAAATCTGTGTAGTACTCACCGAGACCAATCCTTAGACACCTCTCCCGTCGCGATCCGGCTACTGAAACGCGAAAAAAGCCGCGGGGCGCCCTTCCCATACATAAGAAACCACCTAAGCTCTGGCGACACGAAATTTAAATTCATAGCATAAAAATTTTGATCATCTTATTACTTCCCAATTATAACCCATATATAGTAGTGTCATATATCAATAGATTCGTCTTAAAGTCCCCTTGCCAATTGCGCGATTAGTTTTCAATTTCCTAACAAATTTTCCAAATTTCCCTTGATACACGATTTTCGTATAATAACATAGATTTTACCAATAAGTTCTTTTCAAATTTCTTCTCGACCGACCACTGTGTGGTATCGGAAGATTGGTAATTACTTTGCGCACCCATTACAGTAGATTTAGTTCATAACACTTCATAAATTTCAGAAATTTTTGCCAAAAACCTATTAAAAACTCGTATTTTCAAAAATTTTTTCCAAATTTCTACTTACCTTAAATTTTTCTTCAAATCTGTGTAGTACTCACCGAGACCAATCCTTAGACACCTCTCCCGTCGCGATCCGGCTACTGAAACGCGAAAAAAGCCGCGGGGCGCCCTTCCCATACATAAGAAACCACCTAAGCTCTGGCGACACGAAATTTAAATTCATAGCATAAAAATTTTGATCATCTTATTACTTCCCAATTATAACCCATATATAGTAGTGTCATATATCAATAGATTCGTCTTAAAGTCCCCTTGCCAATTGCGCGATTAGTTTTCAATTTCCTAACAAATTTTCCAAATTTCCCTTGATACACGATTTTTCGTATAATAACATAGATTTTACCAATAAGTTCTTTTCAAATTTCTTCTCGACCGACCACTGTGTGGTATCGGAAGATTGGTAATTACTTTGCGCACCCATTACAGTAGATTTAGTTCATAACACTTCATAAATTTCAGAAATTTTTGCCAAAAACCTATTAAAAACTCGTATTTTCAAAAAATTTTTTCCAAATTTCTACTTACCTTAAATTTTTCTTCAAATCTGTGTAGTACTCACCGAGACCAATCCTTAGACACCTCTCCCGTCGCGATCCGGCTACTGAAACGCGAAAAAAGCCGCGGGGCGCCCTTCCCATACATAAGAAACCACCTAAGCTCTGGCGACACGAAATTTAAATTCATAGCATAAAAATTTTGATCATCTTATTACTTCCCAATTATAACACATATATAGTAGTGTCATATATCAATAGATTCGTCTTAAAGTGCCCTTGCCAATTGCGCAATTAGTTTTCAATTTCCTGACAAATTTTCTAAATTTCCCTTGATACACGATTTTCGTATAATAACATAGATTTTATAAATAAGTTCTTTTCAAATTTCTTCTCGACCGACCACTGTGTGGTATCGGGAGATTCGTAATTACTTTGCGCACCCATTACAGTAGATTTCGTTAAAAACACTTCATAAATTTCGGAAATTTTTGCTAAAAACCTATTAAAAACTCGTATTTTCAAAAAATTTTTTCCAAATTTCTACTTACCTTAAATTTTTCTTCAAATCTGTGTAGTACTCACCGAGACCAATCCTTAGACACCTCTCCCGTCGCGATCCGGCTACTGAAACGCGAAAAAAGCCGCGGGCGCCCTTCCCATACATAAGAAACCACCTAAGCTCTGGCGACACGAAATTTAAATTCATAGCATAAAAATTTTGATCATCTTATTACTTCCAATTATAACCCATATATAGTAGTGTCATATATCAATAGATTCGTCTTAAAGTCCCCTTGCCAATTGCGCGATTAGTTTTCAATTTCCTAACAAATTTTCCAAATTTCCCTTGATACACGATTTTCGTATAATAACATAGATTTTACCAATAAGTTCTTTTCAAATTTCTTCTCGACCGACCACTGTGTGGTATCGGAAGATTGGTAATTACTTTGCGCACCCATTACAGTAGATTTAGTTCATAACACTTCATAAATTTCAGAAATTTTTGCCAAAAACCTATTAAAAACTCGTATTTTCAAAAAATTTTTTCCAAATTTCTACTTACCTTAAATTTTTCTTCAAATCTGTGTAGTACTCACCGAGACCAATCCTTAGACACCTCTCCCGTCGCGATCCGGCTACTGAAACGCGAAAAAAGCCGCGGGGCGCCCTTCCCATACATAAGAAACCACCTAAGCTCTGGCGACACGAAATTTAAATTCATAGCATAAAAATTTTGATCATCTTATTACTTCCCAATTATAACCCATATATAGTAGTGTCATATATCAATAGATTCGTCTTAAAGTCCCCTTGCCAATTGCGCGATTAGTTTTCAATTTCCTAACAAATTTTCCAATTTCCCTTGATACACGATTTTCGTATAATAACATAGATTTTACCAATAAGTTCTTTTCAAATTTCTTCTCGACCGACCACTGTGTGGTATCGGAAGATTGGTAATTACTTTGCGCACCCATTACAGTAGATTTAGTTCATAACACTTCATAAATTTCAGAAATTTTTGCCAAAAACCTATTAAAAACTCGTATTTTCAAAAAAATTTTTCCAAATTTCTACTTACCTTAAATTTTTCTTCAAATCTGTGTAGTACTCACCGAGACCAATCCTTAGACACCTCTCCCGTCGCGATCCGGCTACTGAAACGCGAAAAAAGCCCCGTCCACCCGCCCTGTTCTAACGACTTGTGTGTAGTGAACGACGGATTCTTAAGAAAGCATCGCCAAATCGAAAATTTTTTGTTCTCTTAATTTACTTGCCGGATCTTCCTGATCACGTCATACACATCCGTTTAATTCTAACACCTCTACTTTCTGAAATAAAAAGGATTAAAGGAAAATAATAATAAAAAATTAAAAACAAATTTTTTCGATTTAAGCCAGTATGTTTGGCATACGCACACCACCTCCTGTCAGGAAAAAGATTAGTGATGAGCCTATTGTGTCTGAGGTAGCCGACCCCTCTTGCACTGCCAACATTACGATGGCTGATTCCGGCGGAGGTCCCTCGAATACCAGACCACTAAGTAGTAGCGAATCTGTAAACGCTACGCCATCTTGCTCATCTGATCAACTTACTCAAAATCAAGTGCAAAATTCGACACAAAATGCCGATCCACAAAGAACTGTTTCGTCACGCAACAATATTGAGAGGCTCTCACAGATCCAGCAGCTGTCGTACCAAATCGTAGCCGCTGTCAATGCAGGGAAAAGCGTCTCTTCAGAAAATAAAAAACTTATAGTTAGCCTAGCCAATGAAATCGACAAGCTTTCTCGCGAAACCGTAGTTTCAGTTGAAAATAATTTTATTCTTGCTGATGTTAAGTCCACCATTGAAACTACAATTAAATCGGAAATGTCTAAAATTAAAACATTGCAATCAACCACAAATCAAAAATCAAATGGACCCTCCACATATGCGTCTATAATATCAACGCCCAGGCCTGCCCCCGTGACAAACAGATCGAAACCATCCATCATAATTTCCGCTACATCTGACAACCAAAACAGGCAAGAAGTTGCAGAGCAATGGCGTAAGTCCATTAATTTCAAAGAGGTCAATTACGCTCCGTCCAGTATTAAACCAATAGGCAAGAACAAACTAAAAGTTGAGTTCGACACCCTACCCCAGCGAAATGAAACTCTGAAGCGTCTCGAAAATCAACAACAATTCAAGCTGAGCCTACGCGTAAACTAAAGCCAATGGTTATACTCAAAGGAGTATCTAAAGAAATCTCAAATCACGAACTAATGGAAATAGTACTGAAGCAAAATGATGAGCTCAAACAACTAAAAACAACTCCGGATGATTTTAAATTTAAGTTTCAAAAAAACAACAAAAACGAAAAAATGTACAACGCAGTAATACTCACCTCTCCACCCGTATGGAAGAAGCTCATGGAGATGGGACGTGTAAATGTCGACCATCAAAAAGTACACGTCGAAGAGTTTATACCTCTGCTTCAGTGCTACAAATGCCTCCAATTCGGTCATCTGAAAAATCACTGCACCAACAACGCCAGCTTCTGCTCGCATTGTGGAGACCAAAACCATACTTTCACCACCTGTCCATCAAAAAACAACCAAAACTCCCTTAACTGCTCAAATTGCCATAGCAAAAATATTAAATATAAAACAAATACAGACACCAATCACTCAGCTACCTCTAATACCTGTCCCGTCAAAACCTCAATGAAAAACATTGTGCTGGAAAAAATCGATTATGGATTTTAACAAACAAACATTTAAAATATTACAATGCAACTTAGACAAAAGCTACAACAGTCATCACGAATTCATTAATTACCTAACATCCGAAAACTATTCGATAGGTCTCATTAGCGAACCCTATGTTGGCAATGCACTTACTGTTAAGAGCATTCCAGGCTTTGAAATACACCAGTTTCCCCACAATAACGACCGTATTAAGGCATGCATTTTAGTTAAGTCCGGACTGGCTGCTACTCTAGGCATGTCAGCTTATTCAACTCCCAACATTTGTGTGGTTCAACTTATCACCAATGGACGAAAATTATTTTTCATTTCAATATATATTGAACCAAAAACAGACATACATTCCACTCTAAATCGCCTTGAGGTATTCCTCAAACATCACGATAACGCATATATCATCGTAGGGGGTGATCTGAATGGCTGGCACACCAACTGGGGGTCCACCACATCGAACAAAAGGGGCACCGCTATCAACACCTTAATAATAGCTAATGATTTGATTATCGCAAATACAGGTAACACTCCTACTTTTGAAACGACTTCTCACGGTATCCTTCGAAACTCTATTATAGATATCACTTTACATTCCGACAATCTGACTCATAGAATACGTGACTGGAGGGTCAATCTTGATGCGTGTCCATCCAGCGAGCATAATGCGATCGATTACAACCTTGACCTAGGAAATATTAAAATACAGAAAAGGAAAAAGCAATCAACTTACAAATATTGTACAAAGGATATTGATTGGTCCAAATTCAGCAATTCACTCAAAAACACAATTAAACAGACGGATATAGAAGACACATTAATAAAAACATTAGACGGTCCGGGAATTGAGGCATACACTTTAAAAATTACTAAAACCATACAAAAGGCCTGCGAAGAGACGCTTAGGCGTAAAAACAATTCACACTATCAAATTCCTTGGTGGAGCAAGGAATTAGACGAACTCAAAAAGCAAGTCATCAAACTACACCACAGGATCCAGGATCTCAAACGCTCTAAAAAACCGATTGATAACGCCCTATTAGAAAGAAGCGAATTGAAGGTCAAATATGCAGAAGCAATCAGAAAAACGTCAACTGATCACTTTCGCCAATTCTGCAATCTTCAAGGAAAGGAAAATGTTTGGTCACTAACAAACAGGCTTCTAAAATGCACACCCCAATCTCACTCTTGCTTAACTATTTCTTCTGGGAACTCTAAACACACCGAAACTTCAACGGATACAGCTCTGACTCTTCTAAACCAGTTTTATCCCGATGATACTGACGACATTACTGATGAACAAAGACTACTAAAAACCCAAATCTTTCAAATTCCCAACACTGAAGATGACCTACCATTTACCGAAGACGAAGTATTAGGGTGTTTGAAGTCCATGAATGCTAATAAGGCACCAGGACCCGATCATTTGACGGCTGATATCTGTCTGGAGTTTGCTAAAAGTTATCAAACAATTATCACTGCAACAATGAACAGATGTGTTGAAATTAATTATTTCCCAAAACATTGGAAAACAGCTCAAGTAATTGTAATCCCAAAACCAAATAAAATTAACTACTCTGATGTGTCTTCTTACCGCCCCATAGGATTAATAAACGTATTCGGTAAATTGCTAGAAAAATTAATCTGTAAAAGACTCACCTATCATATAGACAGAACACACCTTACTAACTCACTTCAATTTGGTTTCAAAGAACAAACATCTACAACAGACGCACTAAGGAAAGCCATAGAAGTTATCACCGAAGCAAAAAACAATAAGAATCAAGTTATTGCCATCTCCTTGGACATTCAAGCTGCCTTTGATAACGCTTGGTGGCCAATCCTGTTTAAAAGACTAAGACATGTAAAATGCCCACAAAACCTCTATAAGATAATCACAAACTATATTCAAGATAGGTCAGTGACACTTAATTTTGCAGATACCACAGTTAAAAAAACAATGACTAGAGGTTGCATTCAGGGATCGGTTTGCGGACCCTTGTTCTGGAATATGATACTTGACGACTTGTTCGAAGTAAATCTACCGGAAGGCTGCCACCTTCAGGCATTCGCAGACGATGTTCTCCTGATCGTTCAACAGAAAAATCCGACAGACTTGCAAATCGTTGCCAATAAAGCGCTGAATCTTATCGATGAATGGGGAAAAGCAACTAAACTCAAATTTGGACCTAACAAAACGCAGCTTATCGCCTTCACATCAAAAGCTAAAACCGCCAAAATTAATTTCAATAACACCGAACTAGTATACGTTAACGACATTAAACTTTTGGGAATAGTAATTGACAAAAACCTTAAATTCATCCAACATGTTAAACATGCAATAAATAAAGCACAAATAATATTTAAAAGATTATCAAAATTTGTAAGACCCACCTGGGGAGCACAATCTGAAAACATACGTATAATCTACAAGCAAGTCATAGAACCAATTATAACATATGCTGCTGGCATATGGGGATCAGCAACTAAATTCAATACAGTGATAAACCAACTCAGGTCTCTTCAGAGAGGATTTGCATTAAAAATCATCAAAGCCTTCCGAACTGTTTCAGCAACAGCAGCTATAGCTTTAGCACGTCTAACTCCTCTTCATCTTAAAATAAACGAAGTATGTCGTATAGAGAAAACTAAGGCAACAGGCACAACACACTTATTGCCAAACGATATAAAGCTAGATAAACCTACCAGAGTATCAGATCTGCTACATCCAGCTGTGCGCAAAACGATAGAGTTTAGACTAGCTACAAATGAAGAAGAAATAAACAAAATATGCACCCATGACTATGTAAAAATATATACAGACGGCAGCAAGCATAGCGAAAATCAGGTTGGAGCAGCCTTTGTTGTACATATGGTTGATTGCTCGAAAATAACCAAAAAGTTCAAACTCCATCCATGTTGCTCTGTGTATCAAGCCGAATTGTTGGCAATAAATCGAGCGTGTTTGTGGGCCCTGCAAAACAATATACAAAACCTAGCAATATTAAGCGACTCCTTATCCAGTTTGC
>OZ010686.1:12500-524680 GCA_963932265.1 Thymelicus lineola
ACCATTGAAACTACAATAAAATCGGAAATGTCTAAAATTAAAACATTGCCATCAACCACAAATCAAAAATCAAATGGACCCTCCACATATGCGTCTATAATATCAACGCCCAGGCCTGCCCCCGTCACTAACAAATCAAAACCTTCCATTATAATATCCGCTACATCTGACAACCAAAACAGGCAAGAAGTTGCAGAGCAATGGCGCAAGTCCATCAATTTCAAAGACGTCAATTACGCTCCGTCCAATATAAAACCAATAGGCAAGAACAAGCTAAAAGTTGAGTTTGACACCCTACCCCAGCGGGATGAAACTCTGAAGCGTCTTGAAAAATCAACGTCAATTCATGCTGAGCCCACACGGAAGCTAAAACCAATGGTTATACTTAAAGGAGTATCTAAAGAAATCTCAAATCACGAACTGATGGAAATAATACTGAAACAAAATGACGAGATCAAGCAACTAACACCAACTTTGGAAGAATTCAAATTTAAGTTTCAAAAAAACAATAAAAACGAAAAAATGTACAATGCAGTAATACTGACCTCTCCACCCGTATGGAAGAAACTCATGGAGATGGGACGTGTAAATGTCGACCATCAAAAAGTACACGTTGAAGAGTTTATACCCCTGCTTCAGTGCTACAAATGCCTCCAATTCGGTCATCTGAAAAATCACTGCACCAGCAATTCCAGTTTTTGCTCGCATTGTGGAGATGAAAACCACACTTTCACCACCTGTCCATCAAAAAATAACCAAAACTCTCTTAACTGCTCAAACTGCCACAGCAAAAATATTAAATACAAAACAAATACTGACACCAATCACTCAGCTACCTCTAATACTTGTCCCCTTAAAATCTCAATGAAAAACATTGTTCTGGAAAAAATCGATTATGGATTTTAACAAACAAACACTTAAAATATTACAATGCAACTTAGATAAAAGCTACAATAGTCACCACGAATTCATTAATTACCTAACATCCGAAAACTATTCGATAGGGCTCATCAGCGAACCCTATGTTGGTAATGCGCTTACAGTTAAGAGCATTCCAGGCTTTGAAATACACCAGTTTCCCCACAATAACGACCGTATTAAGGCATGCATTTTAGTTAAGTCCGGACTGGCTGCCACTTTGGGCATGTCAGCTTATTCAACTCCCAACATTTGTGTGGTTCAGCTTATCACCAATGGACGGAAACTATTCTTCGTTTCAATATATATTGAACCAAAAACAGACATACATTCTACTCTAAATCGCCTTGAGGTATTCCTCAAACATCACGATAACGCATATATCATCGTAGGGGGTGATCTGAATGGCTGGCACACCAACTGGGGGTCCACCACATCGAACAAAAGGGGCACCGCTATCAACACCTTAATAATAGCTAATGATTTGATTATCGCAAATACAGGTAACACTCCTACTTTTGAAACGACTTCTCACGGTATCCTTCGAAACTCCATTATAGATATAACTTTACATTCCGACAATCTGACTCATAGAATACGTGACTGGAGGGTCAATCTTGATGCGTGTCCATCCAGCGAGCATAATGCGATTGATTACAACCTTGACCTAGGAAATATTAAAATACAGAAAAGAAAAAAGCAATCAACTTACAAATATTGCACAAAGGATATTGACTGGTCCAAATTCAGCAATTCACTCAAAAACACAATTAAACAGACGGATATAGAAGACACATTAATAAAAACATTAGACGGTCCGGGAATTGAGGCATACACTTTAAAAATTACTAAAACCATACAAAAGGCCTGCGAAGAGACGCTTAGGCGTAAAAACAATTCACACTATCAAATTCCTTGGTGGAGCAAGGAATTAGACGAACTCAAAAAGCAAGTCATCAAACTACACCACAGGATCCAGGATCTCAAACGCTCTAAAAAACCGATTGATAACGCCCTATTAGAAAGAAGCGAATTGAAGGTCAAATACGCAGAAGCAATCAGACAAACGTCAACTGATCACTTTCGCCGATTCTGCAATCTTCAAGGAAAGGAAAATGTTTGGTCACTAACAAACAGACTTTTAAAATGCACACCCCAATCTCACTCTTGCTTAACTATTTCTTCTGGGAACTCTAAACACACCGAAACTTCAACGGATACAGCTCTGACTCTTCTAAACCAGTTTTATCCCGATGATACTGATGACATTACTGATGAACAAAGACTACTAAAAACCCAAATCTTTCAAAATCCCAACACTGAAGACGACCTACCATTTACCGAAGACGAAGTATTAGGGTGTTTGAAGTCCATGAATGCTAAAAAAGCACCAGGACCCGATCATTTGACGGCTGATATCTGTCTGGAGTTTGCAAAAAATTATCAAACAATTATCACTGCAACAATGAACAGATGTGTTGAAATTAATTATTTCCCAAAACATTGGAAAACAGCTCAAGTAATTGTTATCCCAAAACCAAACAAAATTAACTACTCTGATGTGTCTTCTTACCGCCCCATAGGATTAATAAACGTCTTTGGTAAATTGCTAGAAAAATTAATCTGTAAAAGACTCACCTATCATATAGACAGAACACACCTTACTAACTCACTTCAATTTGGTTTTAAAGAACAAACATCTACAACAGACGCTCTAAGGAAAGCCATAGAAGTTATCACCGATGCAAAAAACAATAAAAATCAAGTAATTGCCATCTCCTTGGACATACAAGCTGCCTTTGATAACGCTTGGTGGCCAATCCTGTTTAAAAGACTAAGACATGTAAAATGCCCACAAAACCTCTATAAGATAATCACAAACTATATTCAAGATAGGTCAGTGACACTTAATTTTGCAGACACCACAGTTAAGAAAACAATGACTAGAGGTTGCATTCAGGGATCGGTTTGCGGACCCTTGTTCTGGAATATGATACTAGATGACTTGTTTGAAGTAAAATTACCAGAAGGCTGCCACCTTCAAGCATTCGCAGACGATGTTCTTTTGATTGTT
This sequence comes from Thymelicus lineola, assembly GCA_963932265.1. NCBI lineage: Eukaryota > Metazoa > Arthropoda > Insecta > Lepidoptera > Hesperiidae > Thymelicus > Thymelicus lineola. The sequence continues at coordinate 15,493 of OZ010686.1, forward strand.
CAACAGAAAAATCCAACAGACTTGCAAATCGTTGCCAATAAAGCGCTGAACCTTATCAATGAATGGGGGAAAGCAGCTAAACTCAAGTTTGGACCAAACAAAACGCAGCTTATCGCCTTCACATCAAAAGCTAAAACAGCCAAAATAAATTTCAACAACACCGAACTAGAATACGTTAACGACATTAAACTTTTGGGAATAGTAATTGACAAAAACCTTAAATTCATCCAACATGTAAAACATGCAATAAATAAAGCACTAATAATATTTAAAAGACTATCAAAATTTGTAAGACCCACCTGGGGAGCACAATCTGAAAATATACGTATAATCTACAAACAAGTTATAGAACCAATTATAACATATGCTGCTGGCATATGGGGATCAGCAACTAAATTCAACTCAGTGATAAACCAACTCAGGTCTCTTCAGAGAGGATTTGCATTAAAAATTATCAAAGCCTTCCGAACTGTTTCAGCAACAGCAGCTATAGCTTTAGCTCGTCTAACTCCTCTTCATCTCAAAATAAACGAAGTATGTCTTATAGAGAAAACTAAAGCAACAGGCACAACACACATATTGCCAAGCGATATAAAGCTAGATAAACCTACCAGAGTATCAGATTTGCTACATCCAGCTGTGCGCAAAACGATTGAGTTTAGACTAGCTACAAATGAAGAAGAAATAAAAAAAATATGCACCCATGACTATGTAAAAATATATACAGACGGCAGCAAGCATAGCGAAAATCAGGTTGGAGCAGCCTTTGTTGTACATATGGTTGATTGCTCAAAAATAACCAAAAAGTTCAAACTACATCCATGCTGCTCTGTGTATCAAGCCGAATTGTTGGCAATAAATCAAGCGTGTTTGTGGGCCCTGCAAAACAATATAAAAAACCTAGCAATATTAAGCGACTCCTTATCCAGTTTGCATGAAATAAACAATAAAGACAGTACACAAAGTTTAGTATCATCAACCCATAATTACCTCAATGAAATTTTAAAGTCAGGCAGAGTTTGCTTCATATGGGTAAAGGCACACACCGGCATAATAGGTAATGAGGAAGCAGACGCAGCAGCAAAGGCCGCAGCTGACTCACACAAATCATATGACTATGCAAAGTTCCCCCTCAGCTACTTGAAACATACAATAAAAACTGAAAATTTGCTGCTCTCAAATGAAATCTATAGCTCTAGTAAACAAGGTGAACACACGCGAAAACTTTGCCCTGGTCTAGACATCATACATCAATTACATTCCACCATAGAACCATCATTTGAACTTACTCAGATACTCACAGGCCACGGATATCACCTATCATATTTGCACCGCTTCAAAATAAAATCTACAGATATATGTCCTTGTGATAGTTCATCAAAGCAGACAGTTGAACACCTCCTTGAAGAATGCCCGAAATACAACTTAACACGATCTGACCACATATCTATGTGTAACTTCCTGGAAATTGAAAATCCCTTTAAAATAACAGAAATTATCAAGAAAGAAGGTTGTAGAAAAACCTTCATAATACATGTGAAAAGAATTATAAATACTCTCAAAGAATTTAACAATGACGTTTTATAATATTCAATAATAAACAAATCATAAAAAGTAAATGAATTAAAATAGAAATAATTATATATAAATAACAAAAAAATAAATAAAAAAAATAAAAAATAATAATAAAAATAAAAAAAATAAAATAAAAAAAAAACAAATAAATAATAATAATTATTATAATAATTAAAGTTAATATAATATAAAACTTATTTAAAAGTGATATAATATAAATATCTACAACATATAAATATTACAAGTTACTAGTGCATATATAATGTATATACATGTTTAAAACAAATAATATATATATATATACAATAAATATATATCATAAATATATGTATCGAATATACAATATATAATTATATTCATAATAAAAAAACACTGAAAATCAATTATCAAAAACATATTAATGCATCAATATATTCAATCATTAAAAGTAAAAATAAGTCGCCCGTATCCAATAGCGAGGGCTTATTTTGAAAAGAACAAAATAAATACATTGGAGATAAAAGGAAACATCCTTTACTCGAAAAAAAAAAAAAAAAAAAACCTAACCTAACCTAACCTAACCTAACCTAACCTAACCTAACCTAACCTAACCTAACCTAACCTAACCTAACCTAACCTAACCTAACCTAACCTAACCTAACCTAACCTGAGCGAAGTCTGTAAGAAAGCGACCAATATTTATAAACAGCTATGCAGGACCGCCAAAATCTCATGGGGGCTCAATCCGGAGATAATCAGAACGATGTACGTGGCAGTTATAGAGCCTATTATAATGTATGCAGCCAGTGCATGGGCACCGGCCACAAACAAGCTGTCTATTCAGAACCAGCTAAACTCGGTGCAGCGTGGCTTTGTCCAAAAAATTCTTAAATCCTACAGAACAGTTTCATTAAACGCAGCTCTAATTCTGTCAGGAATTCTACCAATAGATATGCGAATCCGAGAAGCAGCAAAACTATATGAAGCTAAGCGAGGAAAGCCGCAAGAAATTCTCCAAGGCAGAACGGTAGAAGAAAGAGTATGCTATCTAAGAGCTCCACACCCAGCAACCACAGTGGAGACCGAATTTGAATGCCTAGAAGATATGCAGGCACAGACGATTCTCGAACATCAAATTTCGGGTTCCCTTATTTTTACTGATGGGAGTAAAATTGAAGGGAAAGTAGGAGCGGCACTTTCCTATTGGCGGGATGGGTCAGAGAAGATAGCGAAAAAGTTCAGACTAGAGCCATTCTGTACAGTTTTTCAGGCGGAGATGTTTGCACTGCTCGGGGCAACAGATCTCGCCTTGAAATTAACGGACAAGCAAATTAACATCTTGAGTGACTCTAGGTCAGCATTAGAACTACTGCGAAACTCTGACTCATTCCACCCATTAGCATACCAGGTGAATAGAAACATCGTGGAGCTTATAAAACAAGGAAAGCTGATCAAACTGTTTTGGGTCAAAGCACACGTTGGCATCGAAGGGAACGAGAGGGCCGATGAATTAGCCAAAGAAGCGGCACTGCGCATAAAAACTGCACCAAATTACGCGAACTGTCCAATCTCCTTCATAAAGAGGACAATCAGGGAAGATACAAAGAAAGAATGGAACGAAAGGTATGTACAAAGTGGAACAGCATCCAACACAAAAATATTCCTTCCCAGTGCAGTGGATGCATACAAAATAATAAAAAATCTAAAGTTAAATCCTTCACTGGTACAAGCACTGACAGGGCACGGAGGCTTCGCTCATTATCTGCATCGGTTCAAATGTAAGGACAGCCCAGCATGCATTTGTGACCCGGAAGTGGAACAAACAGTGTTCCATCTAATATCGGAGTGTCCTGTACATGAAGCAAAAAGAGCAGAAACAGAAATTAAAATCGAAATGAAGATAAACACCTCAAATATTTCGGAAATAATGAAGTCGGAAAAAAGAAATACATTTCTTAAATATGTAGAGGAAATAGTAATCAAAGCTAGGAAAAGCAATGAATGTAAAATTATAAAGTTATAAGGATACGTTCAAACATTAATAAAAATGGCAGATAGTATCCAAGAAAAGAAAATATATAGTAAAGAAAATATTAGTAACAAAAAACGATAGTAGGAAATTTATATAAGGTAATATATAATTATATATACTACACTTATATAGACAAAACAAAATAAGGGATAAATAATAATAGAAAAGTGTAAAATAATTAAAATAATGAAAGTAAATTAACCTAGCGAAAATAGAAATATAACCTGCAATAATAAATTAGGACACAAACATACATAGAATACATAACACATCATACATACATACACTAACACATTATATTAATTATGATATAAAACAAATAATAGTCATTACAACACAGAACTCAAAATCAGAACAAATTGTCAACAGAATTAAAATAAGCAAATATGTAGTAAAGTAAGAGAATAATTGAGATGTAGTAAAATATAATTAGAAAATAAGAATAGACTGTAAAATAAGTAATAAAATAGCAAATAGAAATAAAATAGATGATAAGATGTTGTAAAAATTAAGGTTCTTTTTTGAAAATAGATCATAAGAAGATAACTAGAAAGTAGATATGTAATAGAATAAGAAAATAAAAGAGGTGTAATACAAAATAAGAAAAATAAATAAGACAATGTTATAGGAACTAAAATAGTTGTAATAAAGTAAAACTGAAACAAGAATAAAATAGTACAAGAGAAAAGAAATAAATTAGATGTGTTAAGAAATAGATTGTAATCAGATAGAAATAAGAAAAACTGTAACTAGAATAAGTTTTGAACATGTAACAAATTATGTAATGCTTTAATAAATAAAGTAAACAAGGTCTCTGGCGAGCTATGCCAGGGGATGCTTTTTATTATAGCTCGCGGGCCGGGCCTGAGAGCGCCCGGACAGGAAAAAAAAAAAAAAAAAAAAAAAAAAAAAAAACCTAACCTAACCTAACCTAACCTAACCTAACCTAACCTAACCTAACCTAACCTAACCTAACCTAACCTAACCTAACCTAACCTAACCTAACCTAACCTAACCTAACCTAACCTAACCTAACCTAACCTAACCTAACCTAACCTAACCTAACCTAACCTAACCTAACCTAACCTAACCTAACCTAACCTAACCTAACCGAAACAGCGGCAACAACAAAACTGTATTTCCCAGACGCAGTGGAGGCATATAGGATAATAAGGAAACTGGAACTAACGGGTACATTAACCCAGATATTAACGGGACATGGAGGTTTTGCCCACTACCTAAATAGGTTCGGATGCAAAGATAGCCCCTCGTGCATTTGTGACCCAGAAACCGAGGAAACGATAGTACACCTCTTGCTTGACTGCCCCTCCAATTCGACCCTACGACATGACTTAGAATGCAAATTACAGACAGCACTGAATAAAAATAACATTCGTGAAATAATAGGCGACAAAAGCAAAAGAGATACATTTTTTAAATATTCCGTTGAAGTAGCAAATAGAGCAATAAAAAGAAATAAGTGAGTAATATAAGATATGATCATTATATATAGTGTATTATATGTAATGTATGCATATAATTATAAGTAAATTAAACCATGTGTAAATAGTTAAGGAAGAAATGTTATAGAATAAGCAAAGTTAGAAATATTATTAAGGGTTAATATTATTAACTTGTAAATTATCTTAGCTTTTGTTAAAGTAGACCTAGAACTAAATTTTATTAGAAGTAGGAAATACTTAAACTAGAATATAAGATTTTGTAATAAAATTAAGTAAAATACAGAAAATTATATAAAAATATTAAATAAGCAAAATATATAAAAATAAAAATGTATAAGTAGAAAATAAGGTATTGTTGATAAATAGCTATAATATTACGATGGTTCCAAACCTTGTATTAAAGAAAGTCTGTGTTCTTTAAATAATATAGATAGAAAAGGGCTCTGACGACTTAAGTCAGGGGAGGATTTAAAAAAAAAAAAAAAAAAAAAAAAAAAAAAAAAAAAAAACCTAACCTAACCTAACCTAACCTAACCTAACCTAACCTAACCTAACCTAACCTAACCTAACCTAACCTAACCTAACCTAACCTAACCTAACCTAACCTAACCTAACCTAACCTAACCTAACCTAACCTAACCTAACCTAACCTAACCTAACCTAACCTAACCTAACCTAACCTAACCTAACCTAACCTAACCTAACCTAACCTAACCTAACCTAACCTAACCTAACCTAACCAAATCTACCTAACCTCTGCCGGCACAACATTGAAATTCACAAGTTAAAAATTTAAATCGCCTTAATACTACGCAATAGTGACCAGTATATAGTAGTGTGCTATATCAATAGATTCGGCTCAAAGTGCTCTTTACAACTGCGTAATAAATTTTGAATTTTCCATTAAATTTTCCAATATTTATTTGTCGCATAATTACATAGATTTTTCACATAGTTCTGTTCAAATTTCTTATCTACCGACCACTGCGTGGTATCGGAAGATTCGTAATAATTTCGCGCACCTATTAAAGTAGATTTCGATCATAACATTTCATAAATTTCAAAAATTTTTGGCAAAAACCTCCAAAAAACTTGAATTTTCCAAATAAATTTTCCAAATTTGTACTTACCTCAAATTTTTCTTCATATCCGTGTAGCACTCGTCTAGCCCGATCTTTTGACACCTCTCCCGCCCCGATCCGACCACCTAAACACGAAAAAAGTCGCGATTCGCCGTTCCCATACCTTGTTTGTTTACATAGAAATCTACCTAACCTCTGCCGGCACAACATTGAAATTCACAAGTTAAAAATTTAAATCGCCTTAATACTACGCAATAGTGACCAGTATATAGTAGTGTGCTATATCAATAGATTCGGCTCAAAGTGCTCTTTACAACTGCGTAATAAATTTTGAATTTTCCATTAAATTTTCCAATATTTATTTGTCGCATAATTACATAGATTTTTCACATAGTTCTGTTCAAATTTCTTATCTACCGACCACTGCGTGGTATCGGAAGATTCGTAATAATTTCGCGCACCTATTAAAGTAGATTTCGATCATAACATTTCATAAATTTCAAAAATTTTTGGCAAAAACCTCCAAAAAACTTGAATTTTCCAAATAAATTTTCCAAATTTGTACTTACCTCAAATTTTTCTTCATATCCGTGTAGCACTCGTCTAGCCCGATCTTTTGACACCTCTCCCGCCCCGATCCGACCACCTAAACACGAAAAAAGTCGCGATTCGCCGTTCCCATACCTTGTTTGTTTACATAGAAATCTACCTAACCTCTGCCGGCACAACATTGAAATTCACAAGTTAAAAATTTAAATCGCCTTAATACTACGCAATAGTGACCAGTATATAGTAGTGTGCTATATCAATAGATTCGGCTCAAAGTGCTCTTTACAACTGCGTAATAAATTTTGAATTTTCCATTAAATTTTCCAATATTTATTTGTCGCATAATTACATAGATTTTTCACATAGTTCTGTTCAAATTTCTTATCTACCGACCACTGCGTGGTATCGGAAGATTCGTAATAATTTCGCGCACCTATTAAAGTAGATTTCGATCATAACATTTCATAAATTTCAAAAATTTTTGGCAAAAACCTCCAAAAAACTTGAATTTTCCAAATAAATTTTCCAAATTTGTACTTACCTCAAATTTTTCTTCATATCCGTGTAGCACTCGTCTAGCCCGATCTTTTGACACCTCTCCCGCCCCGATCCGACCACCTAAACACGAAAAAAGTCGCGATTCGCCGTTCCCATACCTTGTTTGTTTACATAGAAATCTACCTAACCTCTGCCGGCACAACATTGAAATTCACAAGTTAAAAATTTAAATCGCCTTAATACTACGCAATAGTGACCAGTATATAGTAGTGTGCTATATCAATAGATTCGGCTCAAAGTGCTCTTTACAACTGCGTAATAAATTTTGAATTTTCCATTAAATTTTCCAATATTTATTTGTCGCATAATTACATAGATTTTTCACATAGTTCTGTTCAAATTTCTTATCTACCGACCACTGCGTGGTATCGGAAGATTCGTAATAATTTCGCGCACCTATTAAAGTAGATTTCGATCATAACATTTCATAAATTTCAAAAATTTTTGGCAAAAACCTCCAAAAAACTTGAATTTTCCAAATAAATTTTCCAAATTTGTACTTACCTCAAATTTTTCTTCATATCCGTGTAGCACTCGTCTAGCCCGATCTTTTGACACCTCTCCCGCCCCGATCCGACCACCTAAACACGAAAAAAGTCGCGATTCGCCGTTCCCATACCTTGTTTGTTTACATAGAAATCTACCTAACCTCTGCCGGCACAACATTGAAATTCACAAGTTAAAAATTTAAATCGCCTTAATACTACGCAATAGTGACCAGTATATAGTAGTGTGCTATATCAATAGATTCGGCTCAAAGTGCTCTTTACAACTGCGTAATAAATTTTGAATTTTCCATTAAATTTTCCAATATTTATTTGTCGCATAATTACATAGATTTTTCACATAGTTCTGTTCAAATTTCTTATCTACCGACCACTGCGTGGTATCGGAAGATTCGTAATAATTTCGCGCACCTATTAAAGTAGATTTCGATCATAACATTTCATAAATTTCAAAAATTTTTGGCAAAAACCTCCAAAAAACTTGAATTTTCCAAATAAATTTTCCAAATTTGTACTTACCTCAAATTTTTCTTCATATCCGTGTAGCACTCGTCTAGCCCGATCTTTTGACACCTCTCCCGCCCCGATCCGACCACCTAAACACGAAAAAAGTCGCGATTCGCCGTTCCCATACCTTGTTTGTTTACATAGAAATCTACCTAACCTCTGCCGGCACAACATTGAAATTCACAAGTTAAAAATTTAAATCGCCTTAATACTACGCAATAGTGACCAGTATATAGTAGTGTGCTATATCAATAGATTCGGCTCAAAGTGCTCTTTACAACTGCGTAATAAATTTTGAATTTTCCATTAAATTTTCCAATATTTATTTGTCGCATAATTACATAGATTTTTCACATAGTTCTGTTCAAATTTCTTATCTACCGACCACTGCGTGGTATCGGAAGATTCGTAATAATTTCGCGCACCTATTAAAGTAGATTTCGATCATAACATTTCATAAATTTCAAAAATTTTTGGCAAAAACCTCCAAAAAACTTGAATTTTCCAAATAAATTTTCCAAATTTGTACTTACCTCAAATTTTTCTTCATATCCGTGTAGCACTCGTCTAGCCCGATCTTTTGACACCTCTCCCGCCCCGATCCGACCACCTAAACACGAAAAAAGTCGCGATTCGCCGTTCCCATACCTTGTTTGTTTACATAGAAATCTACCTAACCTCTGCCGGCACAACATTGAAATTCACAAGTTAAAAATTTAAATCGCCTTAATACTACGCAATAGTGACCAGTATATAGTAGTGTGCTATATCAATAGATTCGGCTCAAAGTGCTCTTTACAACTGCGTAATAAATTTTGAATTTTCCATTAAATTTTCCAATATTTATTTGTCGCATAATTACATAGATTTTTCACATAGTTCTGTTCAAATTTCTTATCTACCGACCACTGCGTGGTATCGGAAGATTCGTAATAATTTCGCGCACCTATTAAAGTAGATTTCGATCATAACATTTCATAAATTTCAAAAATTTTTGGCAAAAACCTCCAAAAAACTTGAATTTTCCAAATAAATTTTCCAAATTTGTACTTACCTCAAATTTTTCTTCATATCCGTGTAGCACTCGTCTAGCCCGATCTTTTGACACCTCTCCCGCCCCGATCCGACCACCTAAACACGAAAAAAGTCGCGATTCGCCGTTCCCATACCTTGTTTGTTTACATAGAAATCTACCTAACCTCTGCCGGCACAACATTGAAATTCACAAGTTAAAAATTTAAATCGCCTTAATACTACGCAATAGTGACCAGTATATAGTAGTGTGCTATATCAATAGATTCGGCTCAAAGTGCTCTTTACAACTGCGTAATAAATTTTGAATTTTCCATTAAATTTTCCAATATTTATTTGTCGCATAATTACATAGATTTTTCACATAGTTCTGTTCAAATTTCTTATCTACCGACCACTGCGTGGTATCGGAAGATTCGTAATAATTTCGCGCACCTATTAAAGTAGATTTCGATCATAACATTTCATAAATTTCAAAAATTTTTGGCAAAAACCTCCAAAAAACTTGAATTTTCCAAATAAATTTTCCAAATTTGTACTTACCTCAAATTTTTCTTCATATCCGTGTAGCACTCGTCTAGCCCGATCTTTTGACACCTCTCCCGCCCCGATCCGACCACCTAAACACGAAAAAAGTCGCGATTCGCCGTTCCCATACCTTGTTTGTTTACATAGAAATCTACCTAACCTCTGCCGGCACAACATTGAAATTCACAAGTTAAAAATTTAAATCGCCTTAATACTACGCAATAGTGACCAGTATATAGTAGTGTGCTATATCAATAGATTCGGCTCAAAGTGCTCTTTACAACTGCGTAATAAATTTTGAATTTTCCATTAAATTTTCCAATATTTATTTGTCGCATAATTACATAGATTTTTCACATAGTTCTGTTCAAATTTCTTATCTACCGACCACTGCGTGGTATCGGAAGATTCGTAATAATTTCGCGCACCTATTAAAGTAGATTTCGATCATAACATTTCATAAATTTCAAAAATTTTTGGCAAAAACCTCCAAAAAACTTGAATTTTCCAAATAAATTTTCCAAATTTGTACTTACCTCAAATTTTTCTTCATATCCGTGTAGCACTCGTCTAGCCCGATCTTTTGACACCTCTCCCGCCCCGATCCGACCACCTAAACACGAAAAAAGTCGCGATTCGCCGTTCCCATACCTTGTTTGTTTACATAGAAATCTACCTAACCTCTGCCGGCACAACATTGAAATTCACAAGTTAAAAATTTAAATCGCCTTAATACTACGCAATAGTGACCAGTATATAGTAGTGTGCTATATCAATAGATTCGGCTCAAAGTGCTCTTTACAACTGCGTAATAAATTTTGAATTTTCCATTAAATTTTCCAATATTTATTTGTCGCATAATTACATAGATTTTTCACATAGTTCTGTTCAAATTTCTTATCTACCGACCACTGCGTGGTATCGGAAGATTCGTAATAATTTCGCGCACCTATTAAAGTAGATTTCGATCATAACATTTCATAAATTTCAAAAATTTTTGGCAAAAACCTCCAAAAAACTTGAATTTTCCAAATAAATTTTCCAAATTTGTACTTACCTCAAATTTTTCTTCATATCCGTGTAGCACTCGTCTAGCCCGATCTTTTGACACCTCTCCCGCCCCGATCCGACCACCTAAACACGAAAAAAGTCGCGATTCGCCGTTCCCATACCTTGTTTGTTTACATAGAAATCTACCTAACCTCTGCCGGCACAACATTGAAATTCACAAGTTAAAAATTTAAATCGCCTTAATACTACGCAATAGTGACCAGTATATAGTAGTGTGCTATATCAATAGATTCGGCTCAAAGTGCTCTTTACAACTGCGTAATAAATTTTGAATTTTCCATTAAATTTTCCAATATTTATTTGTCGCATAATTACATAGATTTTTCACATAGTTCTGTTCAAATTTCTTATCTACCGACCACTGCGTGGTATCGGAAGATTCGTAATAATTTCGCGCACCTATTAAAGTAGATTTCGATCATAACATTTCATAAATTTCAAAAATTTTTGGCAAAAACCTCCAAAAAACTTGAATTTTCCAAATAAATTTTCCAAATTTGTACTTACCTCAAATTTTTCTTCATATCCGTGTAGCACTCGTCTAGCCCGATCTTTTGACACCTCTCCCGCCCCGATCCGACCACCTAAACACGAAAAAAGTCGCGATTCGCCGTTCCCATACCTTGTTTGTTTACATAGAAATCTACCTAACCTCTGCCGGCACAACATTGAAATTCACAAGTTAAAAATTTAAATCGCCTTAATACTACGCAATAGTGACCAGTATATAGTAGTGTGCTATATCAATAGATTCGGCTCAAAGTGCTCTTTACAACTGCGTAATAAATTTTGAATTTTCCATTAAATTTTCCAATATTTATTTGTCGCATAATTACATAGATTTTTCACATAGTTCTGTTCAAATTTCTTATCTACCGACCACTGCGTGGTATCGGAAGATTCGTAATAATTTCGCGCACCTATTAAAGTAGATTTCGATCATAACATTTCATAAATTTCAAAAATTTTTGGCAAAAACCTCCAAAAAACTTGAATTTTCCAAATAAATTTTCCAAATTTGTACTTACCTCAAATTTTTCTTCATATCCGTGTAGCACTCGTCTAGCCCGATCTTTTGACACCTCTCCCGCCCCGATCCGACCACCTAAACACGAAAAAAGTCGCGATTCGCCGTTCCCATACCTTGTTTGTTTACATAGAAATCTACCTAACCTCTGCCGGCACAACATTGAAATTCACAAGTTAAAAATTTAAATCGCCTTAATACTACGCAATAGTGACCAGTATATAGTAGTGTGCTATATCAATAGATTCGGCTCAAAGTGCTCTTTACAACTGCGTAATAAATTTTGAATTTTCCATTAAATTTTCCAATATTTATTTGTCGCATAATTACATAGATTTTTCACATAGTTCTGTTCAAATTTCTTATCTACCGACCACTGCGTGGTATCGGAAGATTCGTAATAATTTCGCGCACCTATTAAAGTAGATTTCGATCATAACATTTCATAAATTTCAAAAATTTTTGGCAAAAACCTCCAAAAAACTTGAATTTTCCAAATAAATTTTCCAAATTTGTACTTACCTCAAATTTTTCTTCATATCCGTGTAGCACTCGTCTAGCCCGATCTTTTGACACCTCTCCCGCCCCGATCCGACCACCTAAACACGAAAAAAGTCGCGATTCGCCGTTCCCATACCTTGTTTGTTTACATAGAAATCTACCTAACCTCTGCCGGCACAACATTGAAATTCACAAGTTAAAAATTTAAATCGCCTTAATACTACGCAATAGTGACCAGTATATAGTAGTGTGCTATATCAATAGATTCGGCTCAAAGTGCTCTTTACAACTGCGTAATAAATTTTGAATTTTCCATTAAATTTTCCAATATTTATTTGTCGCATAATTACATAGATTTTTCACATAGTTCTGTTCAAATTTCTTATCTACCGACCACTGCGTGGTATCGGAAGATTCGTAATAATTTCGCGCACCTATTAAAGTAGATTTCGATCATAACATTTCATAAATTTCAAAAATTTTTGGCAAAAACCTCCAAAAAACTTGAATTTTCCAAATAAATTTTCCAAATTTGTACTTACCTCAAATTTTTCTTCATATCCGTGTAGCACTCGTCTAGCCCGATCTTTTGACACCTCTCCCGCCCCGATCCGACCACCTAAACACGAAAAAAGTCGCGATTCGCCGTTCCCATACCTTGTTTGTTTACATAGAAATCTACCTAACCTCTGCCGGCACAACATTGAAATTCACAAGTTAAAAATTTAAATCGCCTTAATACTACGCAATAGTGACCAGTATATAGTAGTGTGCTATATCAATAGATTCGGCTCAAAGTGCTCTTTACAACTGCGTAATAAATTTTGAATTTTCCATTAAATTTTCCAATATTTATTTGTCGCATAATTACATAGATTTTTCACATAGTTCTGTTCAAATTTCTTATCTACCGACCACTGCGTGGTATCGGAAGATTCGTAATAATTTCGCGCACCTATTAAAGTAGATTTCGATCATAACATTTCATAAATTTCAAAAATTTTTGGCAAAAACCTCCAAAAAACTTGAATTTTCCAAATAAATTTTCCAAATTTGTACTTACCTCAAATTTTTCTTCATATCCGTGTAGCACTCGTCTAGCCCGATCTTTTGACACCTCTCCCGCCCCGATCCGACCACCTAAACACGAAAAAAGTCGCGATTCGCCGTTCCCATACCTTGTTTGTTTACATAGAAATCTACCTAACCTCTGCCGGCACAACATTGAAATTCACAAGTTAAAAATTTAAATCGCCTTAATACTACGCAATAGTGACCAGTATATAGTAGTGTGCTATATCAATAGATTCGGCTCAAAGTGCTCTTTACAACTGCGTAATAAATTTTGAATTTTCCATTAAATTTTCCAATATTTATTTGTCGCATAATTACATAGATTTTTCACATAGTTCTGTTCAAATTTCTTATCTACCGACCACTGCGTGGTATCGGAAGATTCGTAATAATTTCGCGCACCTATTAAAGTAGATTTCGATCATAACATTTCATAAATTTCAAAAATTTTGGCAAAAACCTCCAAAAAACTTGAATTTTCCAAATAAATTTTCCAAATTTGTACTTACCTCAAATTTTTCTTCATATCCGTGTAGCACTCGTCTAGCCCGATCTTTTGACACCTCTCCCGCCCCGATCCGACCACCTAAACACGAAAAAAGTCGCGATTCGCCGTTCCCATACCTTGTTTGTTTACATAGAAATCTACCTAACCTCTGCCGGCACAACATTGAAATTTCACAAGTTAAAAATTTAAATCGCCTTAATACTACGCAATAGTGACCAGTATATAGTAGTGTGCTATATCAATAGATTCGGCTCAAAGTGCTCTTTACAACTGCGTAATAAATTTTGAATTTTCCATTAAATTTTCCAATATTTATTTGTCGCATAATTACATAGATTTTTCACATAGTTCTGTTCAAATTTCTTATCTACCGACCACTGCGTGGTATCGGAAGATTCGTAATAATTTCGCGCACCTATTAAAGTAGATTTCGATCATAACATTTCATAAATTTCAAAAATTTTTGGCAAAAACCTCCAAAAAACTTGAATTTTCCAAATAAATTTTCCAAATTTGTACTTACCTCAAATTTTTCTTCATATCCGTGTAGCACTCGTCTAGCCCGATCTTTTGACACCTCTCCCGCCCCGATCCGACCACCTAAACACGAAAAAAGTCGCGATTCGCCGTTCCCATACCTTGTTTGTTTACATAGAAATCTACCTAACCTCTGCCGGCACAACATTGAAATTCACAAGTTAAAAATTTAAATCGCCTTAATACTACGCAATAGTGACCAGTATATAGTAGTGTGCTATATCAATAGATTCGGCTCAAAGTGCTCTTTACAACTGCGTAATAAATTTTGAATTTTCCATTAAATTTTCCAATATTTATTTGTCGCATAATTACATAGATTTTTCACATAGTTCTGTTCAAATTTCTTATCTACCGACCACTGCGTGGTATCGGAAGATTCGTAATAATTTCGCGCACCTATTAAAGTAGATTTCGATCATAACATTTCATAAATTTCAAAAATTTTTGGCAAAAACCTCCAAAAAACTTGAATTTTCCAAATAAATTTTCCAAATTTGTACTTACCTCAAATTTTTCTTCATATCCGTGTAGCACTCGTCTAGCCCGATCTTTTGACACCTCTCCCGCCCCGATCCGACCACCTAAACACGAAAAAAGTCGCGATTCGCCGTTCCCATACCTTGTTTGTTTACATAGAAATCTACCTAACCTCTGCCGGCACAACATTGAAATTCACAAGTTAAAAATTTAAATCGCCTTAATACTACGCAATAGTGACCAGTATATAGTAGTGTGCTATATCAATAGATTCGGCTCAAAGTGCTCTTTACAACTGCGTAATAAATTTTGAATTTTCCATTAAATTTTCCAATATTTATTTGTCGCATAATTACATAGATTTTTCACATAGTTCTGTTCAAATTTCTTATCTACCGACCACTGCGTGGTATCGGAAGATTCGTAATAATTTCGCGCACCTATTAAAGTAGATTTCGATCATAACATTTCATAAATTTCAAAAATTTTTGGCAAAAACCTCCAAAAAACTTGAATTTTCCAAATAAATTTTCCAAATTTGTACTTACCTCAAATTTTTCTTCATATCCGTGTAGCACTCGTCTAGCCCGATCTTTTGACACCTCTCCCGCCCCGATCCGACCACCTAAACACGAAAAAAAGCCCCGCCCACCCGCCCTGTTCTAACGACTAGTGTGTAGTGAACGGAGGAATCTTGTAAAAGAGTCACTTAGTCGGAAAATTTTTTATGCTCAAAACGGACACACCTTTGCTTGCTGATCACGTCGCACACACCCGTTCGTTCCTGACACGTATACTTTTCCAGAAAAGCACTGAATAAATTATTCTTACTTTCTTTTACTAAAGTTTTGAACAAAGGCGGTTTAAATAGGAGTCCAAATATTTCTTGTTTTTCTTTAAAAATATATAAATATATAGTATATATCAAACCTTCATTTATTTTGTGCTTGCTTTGTTTTTTATCACATATTTGTTTAATATTCGATTCGAATTTGAACTTTCGTAGTCTGTACTAAATTTTATTAGCACCGTGTACTTATATTCTCCATCCGACTTTGTTCTCACTTAGAACAAAAAAGTTTTATTTGGACAGCCAGAGAGGCCTTTTACACCTCTCTGACTAAACAGTAAGACAGTATACCAAGTATACAAAACTTTTTTTTTTTTAAGTTGACTTTTATTTTAATTAAACACTGTGACAAGTCCCCTGACACCCATTCATAATGTACGCCGCAAACCGGACCCCAGTCAAAAAGGCCACGGATCAGAACAAGATTTCTCCTCAAAAGACGCCGGAAGCGACGGAGAGGGCAGGACCCTCTGAACCAAAGCGGGACGTGAGGAGGAGTATAGGAGAGTGGGAGACTGGAGCAATAGCAGATTCTATAAACCCCACTAAAAACCGTAAATTATCCGGTAAGACAGAAAGAACCCCACCTATACCATTACCGTCCAAGCCTAAGTTCCCCAGCAAGCTAGCAGAGGCTAAAGCCTGCTTAGTCAGAGCTAAGACGCTGCTGGGAGAATCGCGTAATATAAAATCGGAAATAAAGTTGGGGGTCACGCAGGCCATAGAAAGGCTCTACCAACTTGTACGGGAGGGGGTAGAGCCTAGAGCCCCCTCTGAACAACAGGCAGAGGAACTGGTAAGGAGGGAGCAGCCAGAGGTTCTTACAGAAAAAGTGGCGATGTCTGAACAAACACAAAAAATGGAAGAGCTCATTAAAAACTTAAAAGAGCACGGTGAAGCAATGGAGGAACTGAAGCGACATACCTCAGCACTAACCGCCGAAGTCAGGCAATTTCCAGGACATATTGTCAAGGAACAGGGACCCCTAAAATCGGAAGTAGCACAACTTACGAAGACAATTACGGACCTTAAAAATAACCTGGATACCCAAGCCGTACCGCAGCCTACTTATGTGGAAGCAGTCAAACGGCTGAAACCACCAGCCCCTTTACATACTATTATCGTCACTTCGGATGATAAAGAAGACACAAGTAACGATCTTATGATGAAGATCAGAGGGGCTGTTGATGCCAAGAATAGTGGCATACGCGTGGAAAGGCTGCGGAAGGCCAAGGATCAGAAGGTAGTAATAAGCTGCCACAATCGAGAAGAGATGACGAGGGTCAGTGAGGCTGTAAAAACTAAAAACTTGCAAGTAAAAGAAGCGCAAAATAGGGACCCACTCATCATACTGAGAGACGTACTAGCTGTACATACAGATGATGAAATAGTGGGTGCAATAAAGTGCCAAAATGGCCACCTATTAACTGACGTCGAGGATCAGGACATCAGAATGGCGGTACGATACAGGCGGAAAGCACGTAATATACATACGGCACACATCGTGTTGCAGGTGTCCCCGGCAGTATGGCAAAGACTGACCACAGCAGAGAAAGTCCACATTGACTTACAGCGGGTCCGCGTCGAAGATCAGTCGCCCTTGGTGCAGTGTTCACTGTGCCTTGGATACGGACACACTCGACGTCTCTGTAAGGAGACGGTGGAAAAATGCAGTCATTGCGGTGGACCACATAAGTGGGCAGAATGCGACGAGAGGCTCGTAGGCCAAGCGCCGACTTGCTGCAATTGCAGCCGGGCAAAGTTGGCAGACGTGGAGCATCACGCATTCAACCAGGCATGCCCCATCAGGCGCAAATGGGATGCACTAGCCCGGGCAACCACGGCATACTGCTGAGGGCACCCCAGCGAACCAGGCCTACCAAGCTGATACAACTGCCAACACCCCACAAACTATGATATACAAAGTAATACAAGCAAATCTTCAACGCAAAAACATAGCCACAGCAGAAGCCATATCAGAAGCAGGCAAAAGGAAGGTAGCTTTTGCACTGTTCCAGGAACCATACGTGGGCGGCTCAAAGTGCATGAAAAATTTCACAGGAGTGAGGACCTTCCAAAGTACGAATCCCGGGGATTCGACGGTTAAGGCAGTTATTACTGTCCTTGACCAGAATCTCGATGTTAAACAGTATCCACAATATACCACAACCAACATCGTAGTGGTAGGGATTCGTACTCGGGCCTGGGAAATCACAGCGATCTCATGCTACTTTGAACCGGACCAGCCCATAAGGCCATACCTGGAACAGCTCAAAACCATAAAAGAAGAACTGAGACCAAAATTACTCATAATTGGTGGAGACATAAATGCTAAAAATACATGGTGGGGTGGCAACGTATTAGACCATAGAGGCGAAGAAGTGTATGGCGCCGTTGAGGAAATGGGTTTGCAGATACTCAACGAAGGCGAGATCCCAACCTTTGACACGATAAGGGGTAACAAACGGTACAGCAGTTATGTAGATGTCACTTTCTGCACTGGCGAGATGCTTGGCCTGATAGAGAATTGGAAGGTGGATGAGAGCGTTACAAGCTCGGACCACAACGCGTTAACATTTGATATCAGGCTAAGCAAAGCACAAGGTACGAGCATCCAGAGGACCACTCGAATTTATGGTACCAATAAAG
The DNA here is from genome assembly GCA_963932265.1 of Thymelicus lineola. Taxonomy (NCBI): domain Eukaryota; kingdom Metazoa; phylum Arthropoda; class Insecta; order Lepidoptera; family Hesperiidae; genus Thymelicus; species Thymelicus lineola. The sequence goes on from OZ010686.1 coordinate 34,001, forward strand.
CCAATTGGACTCTGTTTCATAGTAAACTGACCCAATTGAAACAGGAAAGGGCCATAAATAAAGAAAAAATCGAGAGAGTAAACAGCGCAAGGGAATTGGATTCTTTGACGGAGGAGTATACCAACGCAATTAGACAAGCATGCGAGCATACCCTACCGAAAAAGAAATCCAAACAGAAACTTACCCTACCATGGATGACTCCGGAACTGACACAAATGAAGAAAGAACTCACGACGAAGAAACGTCGAATCCGATGTGCAGCGCCGGTGCGAAGGGCGAAAGTGATAGATGAGTATCTGCAAACAAAACAAAGGTACGAAACAGCTATGAAAGAAGCCCAGACAGAGAGTTGGAAACGTTTCTGCAGCAAGCAAGAAAAAGAAGGGGTGTGGGAAGGGATATACAGAGTAATAGGAAGGACCGCCAAACGGCAAGAAGACCTGCCCCTGGAGAAAAACGGGGAAACTATCGACATGAAAGGCTCAGTTAAGTGGCTTACAGAATCCTTCTATCCGGAGGATACTACGGACAAAGACACACTGTACCACCAACAGATACGGGAGAAGGCCAAACATCCAACAAACTGGGCAACAGATGAACCTCACGATCCACCATTCACGATGGAGGAGCTCATGTCGGTAGTGGAAAGTTTTAATCCCAAGAAAGCACCCGGAGCAGATGGCTTTACCGCTGACATCTGCAGCAGAGCCATCCATAGTGACCCAAGTTTCTTCCTATCACTGGCAAACAAATGCCTACAGCTTGAGCACTTCCCGACCATCTGGAAAGAGGCAACGGTGGTTGTACTAAGGAAACCTGGAAAGGACAACTACCAAAATCCTAAAGCCTACAGGCCAATAGGTTTGTTGCCAGTGATGGGAAAGATACTTGAAAAAATGATCATAGGTAGACTGAAGTGGTATATTCTTCCTAGGATGAGTACTCGCCAATACGGATTCATGCCCCAGAGAAGCACTGAGGACTCTCTCTATGATCTGGTGAGCCACATTAGACGAAATGTCGAGAACAAGAAGACAGTCGTCGTGGTATCGCTGGACATAGAGGGAGCCTTCGACAATGCTTGGTGGCCTGCTATAAGAGTCCGGTTGGCTGAGGAAAGGTGTCCTAGTAATTTACGGGGAATCCTCGACAGCTACCTTTGTGATAGGAAAGTCACGGTTAGATATGGTGGTGAACAATACACCAAAAGTACGTCCAAAGGGTGCGTACAGGGGTCGATAGGCGGTCCTATCCTATGGAACTTGCTCCTGGACCCCCTTATACAGGGTTTAAAAAAGAGAGGCGACTACTGCCAAGCCTTCGCTGACGACGTTGTCCTCGTGTTTAACGGAAATACAGCACTAGATATCCAAAGGCAGGCCAATGCCGCCCTCGCTTATGTTTGGGGCTGGGGAGTCAGTAATAAACTTAACTTTGGTCCATCCAAGACTAAGGCAATGACCATCACTAGAAAGTTAAAGTACGACGTCCCGGTCCTAAGGATGGGTGGGGTCGACATTGGAATGTCGGAGGACATAAAAATTCTCGGATTACACATCGACAACAAGTTAACGTTTAACAAACATGTTGCAGAAGTGTGCAGAAAAGCTGCCAATATATATAAACAGCTTGCCAGAACAGCCAGAATCAGCTGGGGCCTAAATCCGGAAATAATCCGCGTAATATACACGGCAACTATAGAGCCCATCATTCTGTATGCTGCTAGTGTCTGGGCGCCGGCAACTAGAAAGTTAGGGGTGCAAAAACACTTGAACAACGTGCAACGTGGTTTCGCGCAAAAACTAACTAAGGCGTATAGAACGGTCTCACTAAACTCTGCACTGGTGTTGTCTGGGTTACTCCCCCTTGATCTCCGAATAAGAGAAGCAGCTGCACTCTATGAGATCAAGAGAGGGCTTCCCATTACTGAGTTGGGTGACAGAGAAGTAGAGCGAGTCATTGCATTTGACAAAACTCCCCACCCGGCAGAGCATATGAGCCTGGGGTTCATATGCCTGAATAACCAAGAGCAAGTCGATTGCCATAACAAGCAAGCAATTCGAATCTATACGGATGGCAGCAAAATTGACGGCACGGTCGGTGCAGCGCTTTCCATATGGAACAGCGAAGCCGAAATCAAAGCTGTCAAATTGAAACTGTCACCGTATTGCACGGTATATCAGGCGGAACTCCTAGCCATATGCACAGCAACAAGGATAGCTTTGGAACGCCGGGAGGAGAGTTTTGGCATTTACAGTGACTCGAGGTCTGCTTTAGAGTCCGTTACTAATAACGCCTCAAAGCACCACCTAGCCGTACAGTCGCGGGCAAACATTAAAGCGGTTCAAGTCCAAGGCAAGGAAATATCCTTATTTTGGATAAAAGCTCACGCAGGATTAGAGGGCAACGAAAGGGCTGATGAACTGGCTAAGGATGCTGCCCAAAAGTTGAAGAATAAGCCCACCTACGATCTCTGTCCAGTATCATACGTCAAGCGACTGATCCGTGCACGGTCGCTTGGCGAATGGAACCAAAGATACAGAGAGGGCGAAACAGCAGCCATTACAAAAATGTTCTTCCCAGATGCGGTGACGGCCTACAAGACGACAAGAAACATAGAAACAACTGGTATATTGACACAGGTATTGACAGGGCACGGAGGTTTCTCCCAATACCTACATAGGTTTGGATGTAAGGAAAGTCCTTCGTGCGTATGTAACCCGGACACAGATGAGACTATACCACATCTCTTGTTCGACTGTCCCGCCAATCTAGCTTTGAAATACACACTGGAAATGAACATAGGCATTAAAATCACGGCACAAAATGCACACAAACTAATAAAAGATAAAAATTACTCTTCCAAATTTATACAATATTGTAAAGAAATTGCAATAAAAGCAAACAACAGAAATAAGTAATAATAAGAATATGATATGTATATATACTGATGTATATATAATATATGCATATATAATACTATAAGCAAATAAATTTTAAAGACAAAAACAATTTGTGTAAGAAACTTGTGTAGAAAATCATTAGATAGATATCAAAAAAAAAAAAAAAAAAAAAAAAGTAAATATTAGAACTGCATAGAATAAGAAGTACTAGAAGAAGATAGAATAAGAAATCTAGAAGTACATAGAATAAGAATAAGACAAGTAGGATATTAAGCAGCTAAAACTGTACACAATAAAAAATAAGTTAAGATTAAATGTAATTTCCGAAACATGTAAAATAGACATAAGGTAGCATAAGTCTGTATATAGCTTAAGAAATGAAATGTATGTTCCTAATTTATAAGTCAATAAAGCACCCAAGGTCCCTGACGAGCTATGTCAGGGGATACTTTATTAAGCTCGCGGGCCGGGCCAGTACAGCGCCCGGACAGGATGTATAAAAAAAAAAAAAAAAAAAAAAAAAAAACCTAACCTAACCTAACCTAACCTAACCTAACCTAACCTAACCTAACCTAACCTAACCTAACCTAACCTAACCTAACCTAACCTAACCTAACCTAACCTAACCTAACCTAACCTAACCTAACCTAACCTAACCTAACCTAACCTAACCTAACCTAACCTAACCTAACCGATAGCATAAAAATTTTGATCATCTTATTACTTCCCAATTATAACACATATATAGTAGTGTCATATATCAATAGATTCGTCTTAAAGTGCCCTTGCCAATTGCGCAATTAGTTTTCAATTTCCTGACAAATTTTCTAAATTTCCCTTGATACACGATTTTCGTATAATAACATAGATTTTATAAGTAAGTTCTTTTCAAATTTCTTCTCGACCGACCACTGTGTGGTATCGGGAGATTCGTAATTACTTTGCGCACCCATTACAGTAGATTTCGTTAAAAACACTTTATAAATTTCGGAAATTTTTGCTAAAAACCTATTAAAAACTCGTATTTTCAAAAAATTTTTTCCAAATTTCTACTTACCTTAAATTTTTCTTCAAATCTGTGTAGTACTCACCGAGACCAATCCTTAGACACCTCTCCCGTCGCGATCCGGCTACTGAAACGCGAAAAAAGCCGCGGGGCGCCCTTCCCATACATAAGAAACCACCTAAGCTCTGGCGACACGAAATTTAAATTCATAGCATAAAAATTTTGATCATCTTATTACTTCCCAATTATAACACATATATAGTAGTGTCATATATCAATAGATTCGTCTTAAAGTGCCCTTGCCAATTGCGCAATTAGTTTTCAATTTCCTGACAAATTTTCTAAATTTCCCTTGATACACGATTTTCGTATAATAACATAGATTTTATAAGTAAGTTCTTTTCAAATTTCTTCTCGACCGACCACTGTGTGGTATCGGGAGATTCGTAATTACTTTGCGCACCCATTACAGTAGATTTCGTTAAAAACACTTTATAAATTTCGGAAATTTTTGCTAAAAACCTATTAAAAACTCGTATTTTCAAAAAATTTTTTCCAAATTTCTACTTACCTTAAATTTTTCTTCAAATCTGTGTAGTACTCACCGAGACCAATCCTTAGACACCTCTCCCGTCGCGATCCGGCTACTGAAACGCGAAAAAAGCCGCGGGGCGCCCTTCCCATACATAAGAAACCACCTAAGCTCTGGCGACACGAAATTTAAATTCATAGCATAAAAATTTTGATCATCTTATTACTTCCCAATTATAACACATATATAGTAGTGTCATATATCAATAGATTCGTCTTAAAGTGCCCTTGCCAATTGCGCAATTAGTTTTCAATTTCCTGACAAATTTTCTAAATTTCCCTTGATACACGATTTTCGTATAATAACATAGATTTTATAAGTAAGTTCTTTTCAAATTTCTTCTCGACCGACCACTGTGTGGTATCGGGAGATTCGTAATTACTTTGCGCACCCATTACAGTAGATTTCGTTAAAAACACTTTATAAATTTCGGAAATTTTTGCTAAAAACCTATTAAAAACTCGTATTTTCAAAAAATTTTTTCCAAATTTCTACTTACCTTAAATTTTTCTTCAAATCTGTGTAGTACTCACCGAGACCAATCCTTAGACACCTCTCCCGTCGCGATCCGGCTACTGAAACGCGAAAAAAGCCGCGGGGCGCCCTTCCCATACATAAGAAACCACCTAAGCTCTGGCGACACGAAATTTAAATTCATAGCATAAAAATTTTGATCATCTTATTACTTCCCAATTATAACACATATATAGTAGTGTCATATATCAATAGATTCGTCTTAAAGTGCCCTTGCCAATTGCGCAATTAGTTTTCAATTTCCTGACAAATTTTCTAAATTTCCCTTGATACACGATTTTCGTATAATAACATAGATTTTATAAGTAAGTTCTTTTCAAATTTCTTCTCGACCGACCACTGTGTGGTATCGGGAGATTCGTAATTACTTTGCGCACCCATTACAGTAGATTTCGTTAAAAACACTTTATAAATTTCGGAAATTTTTGCTAAAAACCTATTAAAAACTCGTATTTTCAAAAAATTTTTTCCAAATTTCTACTTACCTTAAATTTTTCTTCAAATCTGTGTAGTACTCACCGAGACCAATCCTTAGACACCTCTCCCGTCGCGATCCGGCTACTGAAACGCGAAAAAAGCCGCGGGGCGCCCTTCCCATACATAAGAAACCACCTAAGCTCTGGCGACACGAAATTTAAATTCATAGCATAAAAATTTTGATCATCTTATTACTTCCCAATTATAACACATATATAGTAGTGTCATATATCAATAGATTCGTCTTAAAGTGCCCTTGCCAATTGCGCAATTAGTTTTCAATTTCCTGACAAATTTTCTAAATTTCCCTTGATACACGATTTTCGTATAATAACATAGATTTTATAAGTAAGTTCTTTTCAAATTTCTTCTCGACCGACCACTGTGTGGTATCGGGAGATTCGTAATTACTTTGCGCACCCATTACAGTAGATTTCGTTAAAAACACTTTATAAATTTCGGAAATTTTTGCTAAAAACCTATTAAAAACTCGTATTTTCAAAAAATTTTTTCCAAATTTCTACTTACCTTAAATTTTTCTTCAAATCTGTGTAGTACTCACCGAGACCAATCCTTAGACACCTCTCCCGTCGCGATCCGGCTACTGAAACGCGAAAAAAGCCGCGGGGCGCCCTTCCCATACATAAGAAACCACCTAAGCTCTGGCGACACGAAATTTAAATTCATAGCATAAAAATTTTGATCATCTTATTACTTCCCAATTATAACACATATATAGTAGTGTCATATATCAATAGATTCGTCTTAAAGTGCCCTTGCCAATTGCGCAATTAGTTTTCAATTTCCTGACAAATTTTCTAAATTTCCCTTGATACACGATTTTCGTATAATAACATAGATTTTATAAGTAAGTTCTTTTCAAATTTCTTCTCGACCGACCACTGTGTGGTATCGGGAGATTCGTAATTACTTTGCGCACCCATTACAGTAGATTTCGTTAAAAACACTTTATAAATTTCGGAAATTTTTGCTAAAAACCTATTAAAAACTCGTATTTTCAAAAAATTTTTTCCAAATTTCTACTTACCTTAAATTTTTCTTCAAATCTGTGTAGTACTCACCGAGACCAATCCTTAGACACCTCTCCCGTCGCGATCCGGCTACTGAAACGCGAAAAAAGCCGCGGGGCGCCCTTCCCATACATAAGAAACCACCTAAGCTCTGGCGACACGAAATTTAAATTCATAGCATAAAAATTTTGATCATCTTATTACTTCCCAATTATAACACATATATAGTAGTGTCATATATCAATAGATTCGTCTTAAAGTGCCCTTGCCAATTGCGCAATTAGTTTTCAATTTCCTGACAAATTTTCTAAATTTCCCTTGATACACGATTTTCGTATAATAACATAGATTTTATAAGTAAGTTCTTTTCAAATTTCTTCTCGACCGACCACTGTGTGGTATCGGGAGATTCGTAATTACTTTGCGCACCCATTACAGTAGATTTCGTTAAAAACACTTTATAAATTTCGGAAATTTTTGCTAAAAACCTATTAAAAACTCGTATTTTCAAAAAATTTTTTCCAAATTTCTACTTACCTTAAATTTTTCTTCAAATCTGTGTAGTACTCACCGAGACCAATCCTTAGACACCTCTCCCGTCGCGATCCGGCTACTGAAACGCGAAAAAAGCCGCGGGGCGCCCTTCCCATACATAAGAAACCACCTAAGCTCTGGCGACACGAAATTTAAATTCATAGCATAAAAATTTTGATCATCTTATTACTTCCCAATTATAACACATATATAGTAGTGTCATATATCAATAGATTCGTCTTAAAGTGCCCTTGCCAATTGCGCAATTAGTTTTCAATTTCCTGACAAATTTTCTAAATTTCCCTTGATACACGATTTTCGTATAATAACATAGATTTTATAAGTAAGTTCTTTTCAAATTTCTTCTCGACCGACCACTGTGTGGTATCGGGAGATTCGTAATTACTTTGCGCACCCATTACAGTAGATTTCGTTAAAAACACTTTATAAATTTCGGAAATTTTTGCTAAAAACCTATTAAAAACTCGTATTTTCAAAAAATTTTTTCCAAATTTCTACTTACCTTAAATTTTTCTTCAAATCTGTGTAGTACTCACCGAGACCAATCCTTAGACACCTCTCCCGTCGCGATCCGGCTACTGAAACGCGAAAAAAGCCGCGGGGCGCCCTTCCCATACATAAGAAACCACCTAAGCTCTGGCGACACGAAATTTAAATTCATAGCATAAAAATTTTGATCATCTTATTACTTCCCAATTATAACACATATATAGTAGTGTCATATATCAATAGATTCGTCTTAAAGTGCCCTTGCCAATTGCGCAATTAGTTTTCAATTTCCTGACAAATTTTCTAAATTTCCCTTGATACACGATTTTCGTATAATAACATAGATTTTATAAGTAAGTTCTTTTCAAATTTCTTCTCGACCGACCACTGTGTGGTATCGGGAGATTCGTAATTACTTTGCGCACCCATTACAGTAGATTTCGTTAAAAACACTTTATAAATTTCGGAAATTTTTGCTAAAAACCTATTAAAAACTCGTATTTTCAAAAAATTTTTTCCAAATTTCTACTTACCTTAAATTTTTCTTCAAATCTGTGTAGTACTCACCGAGACCAATCCTTAGACACCTCTCCCGTCGCGATCCGGCTACTGAAACGCGAAAAAAGCCGCGGGGCGCCCTTCCCATACATAAGAAACCACCTAAGCTCTGGCGACACGAAATTTAAATTCATAGCATAAAAATTTTGATCATCTTATTACTTCCCAATTATAACACATATATAGTAGTGTCATATATCAATAGATTCGTCTTAAAGTGCCCTTGCCAATTGCGCAATTAGTTTTCAATTTCCTGACAAATTTTCTAAATTTCCCTTGATACACGATTTTCGTATAATAACATAGATTTTATAAGTAAGTTCTTTTCAAATTTCTTCTCGACCGACCACTGTGTGGTATCGGGAGATTCGTAATTACTTTGCGCACCCATTACAGTAGATTTCGTTAAAAACACTTTATAAATTTCGGAAATTTTTGCTAAAAACCTATTAAAAACTCGTATTTTCAAAAAATTTTTTCCAAATTTCTACTTACCTTAAATTTTTCTTCAAATCTGTGTAGTACTCACCGAGACCAATCCTTAGACACCTCTCCCGTCGCGATCCGGCTACTGAAACGCGAAAAAAGCCGCGGGGCGCCCTTCCCATACATAAGAAACCACCTAAGCTCTGGCGACACGAAATTTAAATTCATAGCATAAAAATTTTGATCATCTTATTACTTCCCAATTATAACACATATATAGTAGTGTCATATATCAATAGATTCGTCTTAAAGTGCCCTTGCCAATTGCGCAATTAGTTTTCAATTTCCTGACAAATTTTCTAAATTTCCCTTGATACACGATTTTCGTATAATAACATAGATTTTATAAGTAAGTTCTTTTCAAATTTCTTCTCGACCGACCACTGTGTGGTATCGGGAGATTCGTAATTACTTTGCGCACCCATTACAGTAGATTTCGTTAAAAACACTTTATAAATTTCGGAAATTTTTGCTAAAAACCTATTAAAAACTCGTATTTTCAAAAAATTTTTTCCAAATTTCTACTTACCTTAAATTTTTCTTCAAATCTGTGTAGTACTCACCGAGACCAATCCTTAGACACCTCTCCCGTCGCGATCCGGCTACTGAAACGCGAAAAAAGCCGCGGGGCGCCCTTCCCATACATAAGAAACCACCTAAGCTCTGGCGACACGAAATTTAAATTCATAGCATAAAAATTTTGATCATCTTATTACTTCCCAATTATAACACATATATAGTAGTGTCATATATCAATAGATTCGTCTTAAAGTGCCCTTGCCAATTGCGCAATTAGTTTTCAATTTCCTGACAAATTTTCTAAATTTCCCTTGATACACGATTTTCGTATAATAACATAGATTTTATAAGTAAGTTCTTTTCAAATTTCTTCTCGACCGACCACTGTGTGGTATCGGGAGATTCGTAATTACTTTGCGCACCCATTACAGTAGATTTCGTTAAAAACACTTTATAAATTTCGGAAATTTTTGCTAAAAACCTATTAAAAACTCGTATTTTCAAAAAATTTTTTCCAAATTTCTACTTACCTTAAATTTTTCTTCAAATCTGTGTAGTACTCACCGAGACCAATCCTTAGACACCTCTCCCGTCGCGATCCGGCTACTGAAACGCGAAAAAAGCCGCGGGGCGCCCTTCCCATACATAAGAAACCACCTAAGCTCTGGCGACACGAAATTTAAATTCATAGCATAAAAATTTTGATCATCTTATTACTTCCCAATTATAACACATATATAGTAGTGTCATATATCAATAGATTCGTCTTAAAGTGCCCTTGCCAATTGCGCAATTAGTTTTCAATTTCCTGACAAATTTTCTAAATTTCCCTTGATACACGATTTTCGTATAATAACATAGATTTTATAAGTAAGTTCTTTTCAAATTTCTTCTCGACCGACCACTGTGTGGTATCGGGAGATTCGTAATTACTTTGCGCACCCATTACAGTAGATTTCGTTAAAAACACTTTATAAATTTCGGAAATTTTTGCTAAAAACCTATTAAAAACTCGTATTTTCAAAAAATTTTTTCCAAATTTCTACTTACCTTAAATTTTTCTTCAAATCTGTGTAGTACTCACCGAGACCAATCCTTAGACACCTCTCCCGTCGCGATCCGGCTACTGAAACGCGAAAAAAGCCGCGGGGCGCCCTTCCCATACATAAGAAACCACCTAAGCTCTGGCGACACGAAATTTAAATTCATAGCATAAAAATTTTGATCATCTTATTACTTCCCAATTATAACACATATATAGTAGTGTCATATATCAATAGATTCGTCTTAAAGTGCCCTTGCCAATTGCGCAATTAGTTTTCAATTTCCTGACAAATTTTCTAAATTTCCCTTGATACACGATTTTCGTATAATAACATAGATTTTATAAGTAAGTTCTTTTCAAATTTCTTCTCGACCGACCACTGTGTGGTATCGGGAGATTCGTAATTACTTTGCGCACCCATTACAGTAGATTTCGTTAAAAACACTTTATAAATTTCGGAAATTTTTGCTAAAAACCTATTAAAAACTCGTATTTTCAAAAAATTTTTTCCAAATTTCTACTTACCTTAAATTTTTCTTCAAATCTGTGTAGTACTCACCGAGACCAATCCTTAGACACCTCTCCCGTCGCGATCCGGCTACTGAAACGCGAAAAAAGCCGCGGGGCGCCCTTCCCATACATAAGAAACCACCTAAGCTCTGGCGACACGAAATTTAAATTCATAGCATAAAAATTTTGATCATCTTATTACTTCCCAATTATAACACATATATAGTAGTGTCATATATCAATAGATTCGTCTTAAAGTGCCCTTGCCAATTGCGCAATTAGTTTTCAATTTCCTGACAAATTTTCTAAATTTCCCTTGATACACGATTTTCGTATAATAACATAGATTTTATAAGTAAGTTCTTTTCAAATTTCTTCTCGACCGACCACTGTGTGGTATCGGGAGATTCGTAATTACTTTGCGCACCCATTACAGTAGATTTCGTTAAAAACACTTTATAAATTTCGGAAATTTTTGCTAAAAACCTATTAAAAACTCGTATTTTCAAAAAATTTTTTCCAAATTTCTACTTACCTTAAATTTTTCTTCAAATCTGTGTAGTACTCACCGAGACCAATCCTTAGACACCTCTCCCGTCGCGATCCGGCTACTGAAACGCGAAAAAAGCCGCGGGGCGCCCTTCCCATACATAAGAAACCACCTAAGCTCTGGCGACACGAAATTTAAATTCATAGCATAAAAATTTTGATCATCTTATTACTTCCCAATTATAACACATATATAGTAGTGTCATATATCAATAGATTCGTCTTAAAGTGCCCTTGCCAATTGCGCAATTAGTTTTCAATTTCCTGACAAATTTTCTAAATTTCCCTTGATACACGATTTTCGTATAATAACATAGATTTTATAAGTAAGTTCTTTTCAAATTTCTTCTCGACCGACCACTGTGTGGTATCGGGAGATTCGTAATTACTTTGCGCACCCATTACAGTAGATTTCGTTAAAAACACTTTATAAATTTCGGAAATTTTTGCTAAAAACCTATTAAAAACTCGTATTTTCAAAAAATTTTTTCCAAATTTCTACTTACCTTAAATTTTTCTTCAAATCTGTGTAGTACTCACCGAGACCAATCCTTAGACACCTCTCCCGTCGCGATCCGGCTACTGAAACGCGAAAAAAAGCCCCGCCCACCCGCCCTGTTCTCACGACTTGTGTATAGTGGGTAACGGAATCTTGGGAAACCGTCACCCAATCTGAAAATTTTTTATTATTGAATCAGACTAATTATTGCTCGCTGATCACGGCGCACACATCCTTTCACTCCTAGCACATATAATTTTTGCAAAATCTTTAATTTCATTTTATTGTTTCAAATCTTTAATTTTAACATTTGATAAAATTCATTTTGAAATCTAACGAGTCTCTTGAAATTTATTATAATTATATATTAACAAGCCCTTCAAACTATTAAAATGTTTGGCATCCGCACACCTGTAAAAAACAAAAATAAAGATTCTGTGCCATCGGCCCCCGAGACAACAGTACAAGCTGGTCCTTCTGATACACCAACCATAAATAGTAGTATTGGGGACCGGGAATTGGGGAAGATGGACCCCAAACCAAAGACTCCTACTACACCAAAGGATTCCTCACAACCCAGCAAAACAAAGATTACACAAGAAAGCAAAACATCTGCTACTAAGGAGCTGTTTGTGGGAGTGCCCAGCCCACCTGAAAAACTTGTATATCCAAACAGGGTTTCGGAGGCGAGAGCTTGCCTCAACAAGGCCAAACTACACTTGGGTAACTCAAGGAACCTCAAAACTGACATCAAAACTGCAGTTACCCAAGCGATAGACCGACTCTACCAGTTAGTCAAAGAGGCTGAGGCTGGAAAAGAGGTCTCTCAAACGCAAATCCCAAGAAGGGACCAGACCGAAATAGAAGAAGAAGGCAAAAAGCAAGAACTGCAAAGGACAATCGAAGAACACAAGAAACTAATCCAGGAAAATAGTGAAAAGATGGATACACTGAAAGAAATGCTTGAAAACCAAAAAACGATGATGGAAAGGGCATCCTACGCAAACGTTGCATCGATGAACATTAAAAAACGGCTACCGGACCAAAGTGCGCTGCACTCTGTAGTGGTCACGTCTAAAAACGAAAATGACACGGGAGAAGAGGTTCTGACCCAAATCCGTGACGCTGTAAACGCGAAAGACGGATGGGTCAAAATAGACAGAGTTCGGAAAGCCAAAGATAGAAAAGTTATAGTTGGTTGTGCATCGGAGGAGGAAAGGAGGAAAGTAAAGGATCGTCTTAAAGGCGCCGGAAACCAACTTGTCGTGGAGGATATCCACAATAAACACCCTCTCCTTATCCTCAAAGATGTACTCCTCTATAACACCGACGAGGATATAATGCAAAGCATTAAAAACCAAAACCGAGCTTTGTTTGACGGCCTCGAAGACAGTGGAATGCAAATGGAGGTCCGTTTCCGTAAGAAAGCACGAAACCCCCACGCTGGTCACGTTATAATGAGAGTGTCCCCTCAACTGTGGTCTAGAATGGTGAATGCGGAAACGGTACGCATAGACCTGCAAAAAGTCAGAGTGGACGACTACTCACCTTTAGTGCAGTGTTCACTCTGTCTGTGCTATGGGCATGGTAAGCGCTTCTGCAAGGAAACCATAGTCAAGTGTAGCCACTGTGGAGGACCCCACTTGAAGACTGAGTGCGCTGACTGGCTCGCCAACGCAGCCCCATCGTGCTGTAACTGCATTCGGGCCAAACTGGATCAGGTAAATCACAACGCCTTTAGCCAGGAGTGCCCGGTGCGTCGCAAGTGGGATGCATTGGCTCGAGCTAGTATAGCATATTGCTAAGGGCACCTCGGTCAACACTTCTGGCGGAAAACCGTATAGGATAGTCCAAGCTAACCTACAAAGGAAACGGCTCGCCACCAGCGAACTTATGGTTGAGGCAAACATGCGTAAAATAGACATTGCGTTGCTCCAGGAACCCTACGTGGGTGGATCTGGGAATATGAGTACATACAGAGGAGCAAGGATATTCCAGAGCACAGATAACGGGAATGGAACTGTAAAGTCAGCCATAGTCGTCTTTAACCACGATATTGACGTCATACAGTTCCCAAAACTCACCACCAACAACATCGTGGTGGTGAGAATCCGCACCAGTGCCTGGGAAATCACAGCAGTCTCATTCTATTTTGAACCAGACCAACCCATTGGACCATACTTGGAGCATCTCAAAGCAATTGTGAATGAGCTAGGGCCCTCAGCCATAATAGTCGGTGGTGATGCAAACTCAAAAAGTACTTGGTGGGGAAGCAATACGGTAGACCATAGAGGGGAAGATATGGCTGGCGTTCTAGACGAGCTAGGCTTGCAGGTGCTCAACGAGGGGGATACCCCAACGTTTGACACCATCCGTGGAAACAAACGTTACATCAGCCACGTCGACATCACGGCCTGCTCAGAAGATCTGCTGAACCTGGTAGACGACTGGAGAGTAGAGGAACATCTTGTAAGCTCGGACCACAACGGTATCACATTCCAAATTAACCTGCAAAGAGCAAAAGGAATTGAAATAAACAGGACCACAAGGATTTATAATACGAAAAAAGCTAACTGGACTCAATTTCGTGAGAAACTGAACCAGTTAAAATCAGAAAATAAAATAGACCTTTCAGAAATAGACCAAATTCAAACCAAATTACAATTAGAAACTTTCGTAAAAAATTTTTCAGAAACCATAACAAAAACCTGCGAAGAAACATTAAAAAAGAAAAAGAATCAAGAAAAACTCACCGTACCGTGGTGGTCCGAATCATTAGCCGCGATGAAGAAGGAGGTCGTCACCAGGAAACGCAGAATCCGAAATGCAGCGCCAATCCGCAGAGGGAAAGTCGTCGATGAGTACCTGCAAGCAAAAGAAAAGTATGAATTGGAAGCCAGGAACGCTCAAACTGCAAGTTGGAAAAACTTTTGCGGAAAACAGGATAGAGAGGGACTTTGGCAAGGCATATATAGGGTCATAAGAAGTACAACGAAGAGACAAGAAGACTTGCCCATGGAAATTGATGGGAAGGAGCTGACGAAAGGGGAATCTGCGAAGTTGTTGGCGGACGTCTTCTACCCGGAGGACCTCGAAAGTAAGGACAATGCGGAACACCGAACAATCCGAGCACTAGCCGACCAAGTAAATGAGTGGAGTCATGATGAACAACATGACCCACCATTTACACCATGGGAATTAAGGACCGCGGTGGACAGCTTTGACCCAAAAAAGGCCCCGGGTTCGGATGGACTCACCGCCGACATATGCAGTCAAGTCATTTTTAGCGCGCCGGAACTTTTTATGGCTCTCCTAAACAAATGCCTGGAGTTGGGCTGTTTTCCGGCCATATGGAAGGAAGCGACAGTAGTCGTCCTCAGAAAACCGGATAAGGAAGATTATAGGCACCCTAAGTCATATAGGCCCATCGGGCTATTGCCAGTAATGGGGAAGATCTACGAGAAGATGCTGGTAGGACGATTGAAATGGCACCTGATTCCAAAAATTAGTACTCGCCAATACGGATTCATGCCCCAAAAGAGCACCGAGGACTCCCTCTATGATCTAATGCAACATGTACGTACAAAAATAGCGAATAAAATGCTCGTCACAGTTGTATCGTTGGACATAGAGGGAGCTTTCGACAGTGCATGGTGGCCAGCGATACGAGTCCGTTTGGCTGAGGAAAAATGTCCTTGGAACCTCAGGAAAGTATTTGATAGTTACCTCCAAGATCGAAGGGTAAGAGTGAGATATGCCGGTGAAGAGCACGCCAAAGGCACCAGTAAAGGCTGCGTGCAAGGCTCAATCGGTGGCCCTTTACTTTGGAACCTCCTTCTCAACCCATTACTGGCAGGACTTGAGGAACGAGGCGACTATTGCCAGGCTTTCGCCGATGACGTGGTCCTAGTATTTGCCGCAGAAACCGCACTGGAAGTGGAGAGACAAGCCAATGCTGCCCTCTCTTATGTTCAGGACTGGGGTGTCAGATATAAGCTGAAATTTGCGCCTCATAAAACCAAGGCGATGGTGCTTACCAAGAAGTTGAAATTTGACACACCACGCCTGCGCATGGACGGGGTCAGCATTGGAATGTTCGATGAGATAAAAATCCTGGGACTCATTATTGACAATAAGCTTACATTTAACAGCCACGTCACATATACATGCAAAAAAGCGTTAAATATATATAAGCAATTGTCAAGAGCCGCCAGGATTAGTTGGGGTCTCCATCCGGACATCATCCGCATTATTTACAATGCTACGGTGGAACCTGTCATTCTTTATGCTTCCAGTGCATGGGCCCCAGCGGCCAAAAAACTTGGAGTGCAGAGGCAATTGAACGCAGTCCAAAGAGGATTTGCACAAAAACTATGTGGAGCCTACCGCACAGTCTCCCTAAACTCGGCACTGCTGCTGTCTGGGATACTGCCACTTGACCTCCGAGTACAAGAGGCAGCTAGCTTATACGAGGCCAAGAAAGGAGTACCACATACAGCAGTAGCAGACGCAGAGGTTGAGCGCGGTGTGGCATATAAAGACTCTCCGCATCCGGCAGAAAATATGAGCCTGACGTTCAAAAGCCTGGTAGACCAAGAGCAAGTAAGACACCACATACACCAAGCAGTAAAGATATACACCGATGGCAGCAAGATCGAAGGAAAAGTAGGTGCCTCGCTTTCTATTTGGAATAGTGAGGCTGAAACCAAAGCACAGAAGCTCAAGCTGCCATCGTACTGTACAGTCTACCAGGCAGAACTTCTGGCCATATGCCAGGCCACAAGGATTATTCTCCAAAGCAGAGAAAACAGTTTTGCGATCCTCAGTGACTCGCGTTCGGCACTAGAAACTGTCACAAACGCAAGTTCCCCTCACCCTCTAGCCGTGGAAGCTCGCAAAAACATCAAGCGTAGCGAAATCCAGAATAAGGAAATTTCTCTGTTCTGGATTAAAGCACATGCAGGATTAGAGGGGAATGAACGTGCGGACGAACTAGCCAAGCAAGCCGCTCTGCACTCCAAGAAAAAACCGGATTATGATTTATGTCCTGTTTCATACGTCAAGCGAGAAATCCGTAAGGCCTCGCTGGGCGTGTGGAACGGGAGATATCAAACCGGAGACACAGCTGGAGTAACAAGGACCTTCCTTCCTGACGCGGTCCTGGCTTACCAAATAGTGGCGAAATTACGTCCAGCAGGCGTGACCACGCAGATATTGACAGGGCACGGTGGGTTTTCCGAATACCTGGCCAGATTCAAGTGTAAGGAGGACCCATCGTGCAACTGCGAACCAGGTGTAAGCCAAACTGTCGGACATGTACTGTCGGAGTGCCCAGTATTTACTAAAGACCGCTACGACATAGAACAAAAATTAAATATAAAGATAACACCGGAAAACTTTAAGATTATCATGCAAGACGACAAAGTAAGAAACAAATTTTTAAAATATGCCATAGAAATAGTAAAGAAAGTATTGGAGAGAAACAAATAAGCTAAAAGGTAGTCATGTGATATATATATCAATAAAAATATGTATAATTTAAATATCATAATATATATAATATATAATAAAGTAAATGTATATGTATATATATAATGCATTATATAAGCAGCAAAATGAAAAAATTTGGATGTATAAAGTCTCTGATCATCACGTCAGAGGGCACGATAAATAATTTAAAAAAAAAAAAAAAAAAAAAAACCTAACCTAACCTAACCTAACCTAACCTAACCTAACCTAACCTAACCTAACCTAACCTAACCTAACCTAACCTAACCTAACCTAACCTAACCTAACCTAACCTAACCTAACCTAACCTAACCTAACCTAACCTAACCTAACCTAACCTAACCTAACCTAACCTAACCTAACCTAACCTAACCTAACCTAACCTAACCTAACCTAACCTAACCTAACCTAACCTAACCTAACCTAACCTAACCGATTCATAACATAAAAATTTAGATCATCTTATTGCTTCCCAATTGTAACCCATATATAGTAGTGTCATATATCAATGGATTCGTCTTAAAGTGCCCTTGCCAATTGCGCAATTGGTTTTCGATTTCCTAACAAATTTTTCAGGTTTCCCTTGATACACGATTTTCTTAAAATAACATAGATTTTAACAATAAGTTCTTTTCAAATTTCTTCTCGACCGACCACTGTGTGGTATCGGAAGATTCGTAATTACTTTGCGCACCCTTTACAGTAGATTTCGTTAAAAACACTTCATAGATTTCGGAAATTTTTGCCAAAAACCTATTAAAAACTCGTATTTTCAAAAAATTTTTTCCGGATTTCTACTTACCTTAAATTTTTCTTCAAATCTGTGTAGTACTCACCGAGACCAATCCTTGGACACCTCTCCCGTCGCGATCCGGCTACTGAAACGCGAAAAAAAGCCCTGCCCACCCGCCCTGTTCTAACGACTTGTGTGTAGTGAACGAAGGAATCTTGTAAAAGAGTCACCCAATCGGAAAATTTTTTTATTCTCAATTCAGACTTACCATTCCTCGCTGATCACGACGCACACATCCAATCTTTTCTAACACTTGCACTTTCTGAAATAAAAGGGATTAATAATAATAATAATAAAAAAAAAGAAATTAAAATACATATTTTGGATTAAAGCTATCATGTTTGGCATACGCACGCCTCCGCAGTCCAGGAAAAAAATTGTAGACGAGCCTGTAGTGATTGAAACCGTTCCCCCCAGTACTAACAATTCCACGATGATAGATTCTGGCGGTTGTTCTTCAATTACCAGACCACCAGATGTATTTGACCATGCCAGTTTGACGCCACCTTGTCCTCCGGACCTGCAATCGCAGACTCAAAGTCAGCTCTCAGCACAAAACACTACATGGCAAAGACCAGTTGGGACACGAAACAATTCCGAGAGGCTCGCACAGATCCAACAGTTGTCCTCGCAAATCGTGGCCGCCGTTAAAGCAGGTAAAAACGTTTCGTCAGAAAACAAAAAACTGATAATTAACCTGGCAAACGAAATAGACACGCTGTCCCGCGAAGCTGCTATTTCGGTTGAGAATAACTTGATTTTGTCTGATGTTAAAACCACCATCGAAAGCACGATTAAATCCGAACTCGCTAAAATAAAGACCTCACCACAAACCTCAACCCAAAAACCAAATGGACCTCCAACTTATGCATCAAAAACATCAACTCTTATATCTGCTCCCACAAAAAATATATCTAAACCATCAATCATTATCTCACCAACAGCAGACGACAAAAATAGACAGGACGTCTCATATCAATGGCGTAAAAATATTAACTTCAGAGATGTCAACTATGCTCCATCTCGCGTATCCCCTATTGGAAAGAACAAACTCAAAGTTGAATTTGACAACATAGCTCAAAGAAATGAGACGTTGAAGCGACTGGAAAATGCCACTGAAATACGTGCAGAACCCGCACGTAAACTCAAGCCCATGATTGTCCTCAAAGGTATATACAAGGAAACTAAACCCGAAGACATAACAAGACTCATCATCGGACAAAATGACGCCATCCGCCAGCTGAACCCCGACAACGACGACTTACAATTCCGCTTTGAGAGGAAAAACAAAAATGAAAAACTCTACAACGCCGTAATGATAACATCTCCCAGTACATGGAAAGCCATAATGAATCTCGGAAGATTAAACATAGACCACCAAAGAGTTCAAGTGGAGGAGTTTGTACCATTACTACAATGCTTCCACTGCCTCCAATTCGGACACTTAAAAAAGTACTGTTCCAACCAACATCAATGTTGCTCACATTGTGGAGAAGAAAACCACTCCTTTGCCGCTTGCCCCACAAAAACCAACGAAGACTCCTCCAATTGCTACAACTGCTTCAACAAAAATAAAAAATCAAATACCAATATAGACACCAAACACTCTGCAACATCCGACAAATGCCCCTTAAAAGAATCAATGAAAACCATCGTAATTGGAAAAATCGATTATGGATTATAATACACCAATATTGAAGATTTTACAATGTAATTTAGACAAAGGATTCAACAGCTGTCAAGAGTTTATCAACCACTTCACTTCTGAGGGCTACTCAGTAGGCCTAATAAGTGAACCTTATGTGGGTAACACTAATACTTTTAAAAATATCCCAGGCTATGAGATACATCAATTTCCCAATAATGAAAGAGTTAAAGCATGCATAGTAATTAAGTCGGGAATCGCTGCAACGCTTGGAATGTCCGCTTACTCTTCTCCTAATTTAAGTATTGTCCAAATTACCACAAAGGGCCGCAAACTGTTTTTCGTGTCAGCATACGTCGAACCTAAAATAGATACAAATGGAACACTAAACCGTCTAGATCTCTTTTTAAAAGAACATGGAAACACACAAATAGTCATAGGTGGGGATTTTAACGGTTGGCATCCTACCTGGGGGTCACACACATCAAACAAAAGGGGTTTGGATATCAACACCTTAATCATATCCAACGATCTCACAGTATGCAACATCGGTAATCATCCCACCTTCGAAACAATAACCCACGGATGCTATCGAAGCTCCATTATTGACCTCACCCTTTGCACAGACAACATAGCCCAAAGAATTAAAAATTGGCAAGTTAATAATAGTATCTGTCCATCCAGCGCACACAATGCCATTGAATTCCTATTAGACCTAAACAACATTAAACTCACGAAAAGGAAAAAACAGTCCACATACAAATACTCAACAAAAGACGCTAACTGGAAGGTGTTTAATTGTAAACTAAAAATAGCCATGAATGAAAGCAAACTTACGGAGCATAACATCGAATCGCTAAACGGCAAAGAACTGGAACGCTACATACTAGACCTAACTAAAGTGATTCAAGGAGTATGCAACACATCCCTAAAAAACCATAAGACACTTCAAACCCGTATCCCATGGTGGACTCCTGATTTGGAGGTTCTCAAAAAACAAGTTATTAAAATGCATCATAGAATACAAGACTTGAAAAAATCCGGCAAACCCATCGAGAACGCACTTGTTGAACGTAGTGAATTAAAAGAAAAATACAGTGAAGCCATACGTAATACGTCCACTGAACATTTCCGCCAGTTCTGTAGCAAACAAGGGAAAGAGAACGTGTGGTCACTTACTAACAGACTACTTAAAAACTCCCATCAACCAACTCCATGTATGACTGTAACTAACGGAAACTCAAAACACACACAATCCTCCACCGACACAGCGAAAACCTTACTCAATAAATTTTACCCCGATGACACAGATGACGTAACAGATACACAGAAAGAACTTAGACGACAGATGAATCAAATACTCAGCTCTGATAATGACATACCTTTCACAGAGGAAGAAGTAGTAGGGTGTTTGAAATCAATGAGTGCCAACAAGGCTCCTGGTTTGGACCATCTAACAGCAGATATTTGTCTAGAATTCACCAATAATTACAATAGCATTTTAACAAGAATCATGAACAGATGTGTAGAGATTTCATACTTTCCCAACGCATGGAAAACAGCTCACGTCATCATAATACCCAAACCAGGTAAGACTGACTATTCGGACACCTCTTCATACCGTCCCATTGGTCTTATAAATATCTTTGGTAAACTTCTAGAAAAACTACTCTGCAAGAGGCTTACTTACCATTTAGATAAAAATAATTTCTCCAACTCCTTACAGTACGGCTTTAAAGAGCAAAAATCTACAACGGATGCCCTGAAAAACGTGATTGACACCGTCACGGAGGCCAAACACAACAAGAATCTAGTAATTGCCATCTCACTAGATATTCAGGCAGCGTTCGACAATGCTTGGTGGCCAGTTCTTTTCAAAAGACTCCGCCTCGCTAAATGTCCACGAAATATTTACAAATTAATATTTAATTACATTCAAGAGAGGAAAGTTTCACTAAATTATGCAGACTCCACCGTTACTAAGACCATGACCAGAGGATGCATACAAGGATCAGTCTGTGGCCCACTTTTCTGGAATTTAATATTAGATGACCTATTTGATGTCGTACTACCGGAGGGATGTCACCTGCAGGCCTTTGCAGATGACGTTCTTCTAATTGTCCAACACACTAAACTAATAGACTTACAATACATAGCTAATAAAGCATTAACCTCGATCGTTGAATGGGGCAACGAGGTCAAACTCAGATTTGGTCCCAACAAAACACAGCTAATCACTTTCTCACCCAAAGCCAAAGGAGCCAAAATAATTATGGATGGTATTCATCTACAATTCACAGACAACATAAAGTTATTAGGAGTTATCATAGACAAGAAACTTAAATTCATCAGCCACGCAAAATATATAATTGACAAAGCTTTAAAAATATTTAATAAACTCTCCATATTTGTGAGACCTACATGGGGAGCACAACCAGACAATATTCGCATCTTATATAAACATGTCATTGAACCGATCGTAACATACGCAGCTGGCATCTGGAGCTCTGCAACAAAATACGCAACTGTCGTTAACCGACTAAGATCATTGCAAAGAGGGTTCGCCTTAAAAATTATAAGAGCTTTCAGAACGGTGTCAGCTAATGCAGCGATAGCACTTGCGAGATTAACGCCCCTCCATCTGAAAATTAATGAATTTTCTCTTCTTGAAAAAGCGAAACTGACAGGAGTAACACCTTTGTTACCAAACGATATAACCCTGGAAAAACCTGAGAAGCCTTGCAACCTCCTTCACCCGGCTATGAGATCAAGCATCAATTTTAAATTAGCATCTACTCAAGAGGAAATAAACGAACTTCTTTCTCCAGACTCCATAAAAATATATACCGACGGCAGTAAGCAGAGCGATGGCAACGTTGGAGCGGCTTATGTCATATTAAGGCCAGATGGACCAAAAACTAGTAAAAAATTCAAGTTGCATCCCAGCTGCTCTGTCTATCAAGCAGAGCTATTAGCAATAGACCGAGCATGCCAATGGGCGGCAAGAAGCCAAGCTTCAAATATTGCCATTCTGTCAGACTCCCTCTCTAGCTTAACAGAAATCCAGAACAAGGACAGTACTAATCCATTTGTGGCATCCATCCACAAACATATTCACAATATAAAAAGCCACTGTGAAATCAATTTCATATGGGTCAAGGCTCACGTTGGTCTCGTAGGAAACGAGGAAGCTGACGAAATGGCTAAATCCGCTGCAAACTCTCATCTACGATACGAATATTCCAATTATCCAATTAGTTACCTGAAACATAATATTAAAAATAAAAACATTGCGCAATCTGAAACAATCTACAACAGCGGAATTCAAGGAGAACACACAAAGAAAGTATGCCCCAGCCTCGAAACCATATTTAAGCTATTCACGAAAATTCAACCATCATTTGAGCTTACACAAATACTGACGGGACATGGTTACAACTTAACATATTTACATAGATTTAAAATCAAAACAACTGATAAATGTCCATGTGATAATACATCACCACAAACAATCCACCACCTTCTTGAAGAATGCCCCAAGTATATGCACACCAGAAATGACCATGCATCCACATGCAGAATTTTTAGTGTAAACAACCCGTTCAGTATAGCTGAAGTAGTAGAAAAAGAAGAATGCATCAAAACATTTCTGAAACACATCAAAAAGATTGTTAATACGCTAAAAGAATTAAACTCACTTATTGTTTAGAGTTGACAGTAACTAAACTACTAACTACTAATAACTTTTAATAACTAAACTTTTGTATAACAATATAAAGCACCCTAATAAAATATATAACGCACAACATTATAAAATATAGCTATATATTATAGCATATTGTACATAATTATATACATAAAAATATATATATATATATATATGTAGTAACATGAAAACAGTATGGAAATAAAAAGGAAAAATATTAATTAAAAAAATATAATAATAATAAAAAAAATAAAAAATAAAAAAATACATGAATATAAATGTACATAAGATAAATTAATGATTTATACGTAGAATAATTTTGTAAATATATATATATATATATATCTAATAAAAATATATAAAAAAATAACAATATATATTAAAAAGGAAAAAAAAAAATAATAAACAAAACTTACAATGAAAATCAAACTAAAAATATAAGAAACTCCACACGAAGAGATGAGTCGCCCGTATCAACTAGCGAGGACTAAGATCTGAAACATAAAGTAAACACATAATAATAGGATGAACAAATCCTATTAATTTAAAAAAAAAAACCTAACCTAACCTAACCTAACCTAACCTAACCTAACCTAACCTAACCTAACCTAACCTAACCTAACCTAACCTAACCTAACCTAACCTAACCTAACCTTTTTTTTTTTTTGTTGACGCTGGAAAATCCTCATGGATACCCGACAGGCGCGGGGGGGCGCTGTCGGGTTATGCCGGACTCTTACCGGCTAAAAACCAGCGGTGTTCCTCCTCACCGTCTTCCGGCGGAGCTGCGGGGACGCATTCGCACACTTCCGCTGCTCCGCCGACGGTTGCCCGGGCTCGGGCCCAACTTGTGGGGCGCTCATCTTTGGCGCCACTCACCATTCAAACTGGCGTGCCGGAACACGGGACACGCCAGCCGCCTCGGGGGTCTCCTCCAACTGGGCGATGGTACCCCCCGGTTCCACCGCCCGGAGACCCCGGTTATTGGGGAAGACGGCGCTCGTGCGCCAGGCGCCTCCGCCCAACTCTCTTCCGGCGGATTGGGTTAGAAAGAGGGTCGTCCTCCCTCACCCGCTCCGCCGCCTCCTTTTGCGCCATGACGCACTCACAAAACCGGAGCGCCGCCTTCCACGCTCTGTCGCTGCCGACCATGGCTCTCACGACGCCCGGCAGCGACAGGTCGTCCCCAATAACCGCCGCGAGGCTCGCCCGCGGCTCCGCCCACTCCGGGCACTCCGCCAGCGTGTGCTCCGCTGTGTCCTCCGGACACCCACAAGCGTGGCACACGCTGGTCGGCTCTCGACCCGCCACGCTGCACAGGTACCTGCCGAAGCAACCGTGCCCCGTCAGGACCTGCACAGCGCGGAAGGTGAGGGCCCCGTGTCGGCGATCGACCCACCTTTCCAGGACGGGCCGAATCGCCTCCACCGTTTTTCTGCCGGCGGTCGGCTCCGCCAGCCTTTCCTTCCATTTCCGGAGGAGGACCTGACGGTCGAGTCGCCCCTGCCGCCCGGCCTCCTCCGGCTCTGGATCCACCTCATCGGCTCGTGCTGCTGCGCTGCGGCGCCAGTACGCTGCCGAGAGCACCTCCGCGTCCAGGTCCCACGGTGGGGTCCCGGCCAGGACGCATGCCGCCTCGCACGAGATGGTGCGATAACCTCTCACCACCCTGATCGCCATGACCCGTTGCGCTTGGCGCAGGAGGGTCCTGTTCTGGGCGATCAGGGTGTCCGCCCAGATCGGGGCCCCGTAGAGGGCCATCGACCGCACCACCCCGGCGTACAGCCGCCGGCATGCGACCGACGGTCCACCCAGGTTCGGCAGCAGCCAGCTCAATGCGCCGGCCGCGCGCAACAACCTGGGGACTAACCGTCGGAAGTGCTCCCGGAAGTTCCACCGACTGTCGAGGACGACGCCCAGGTACCGCATCGTCGACTCGACAGCGATGGAAACGCCGCCGACCACCAGCCGGGATCCTGCGGGAGGGGCGCGTCGGGCTCCGTGGAAACACAGAGCCTCCGACTTTTCCAGCGCCACCTCCAGCCCCAGCCGGCGGATTCGGGCCACCACTTGGGCCACTCCGGCCGTCGCCAATAGGGCCGCCTCCCGGTACGTGGCGCCGCGGGACGTGACGAGGGTGTCGTCGGCGTAACAAGTTACGTCGACCCCCCGCAGATTAGCGCCCCGCAGCACCCAGTCGTAGCCGATGTTCCACAGCAACGGCCCAAGAACCGAACCCTGTGGAACACCGCACGTCATGACCCGGCGGCCCCACCCGTCGCGCGTCGGGTACACCACTTCCCTCTCGGAGAAGTAGTCGGTGAGGAGGCGACGCAGGTAGTCGGGCACGCGATGGTAGCCCAGCGCCGCCTCGATACAGCCCCAGGGGAGGGTGTTAAAGGCATTGGCGATGTCTAGAGACACCGCCAAGACGACCTCTCCCCGTGACACCGCCTCCTCCGAGAGGTCCCTCACACGCGCGATGGCGTCGACCGTCGAGCGGCCCCGGCGGAAACCGAATTGCCGGTCACTCAGCCCCGGCCCGACCCGTTCTAGGTGCCCGACGAGGCGCGCGGAAATAATCCGCTCGAAGAGCTTGCTCACCTCGTCGAGTAGCACTATGGGCCGGTATGCCGACGGCGAGTCCGCCGGGCGGCCCTCCTTGCGCAGCAGCACGAGCCTGCCGATCTTCCACTTCCTCGGAAAGCAGCCACGCCGCATACAGGCGTCGAAGAGCTCAACGACCCTGGGCCCGAGGGCCTCCAGGGCTAGCGCCCACACCCTACCGGGTACCCCGTCGGGGCCCGGTGCTGTGCTCTTGGCGCGGAGCCGCTCCACCGCAGCCTCCAGCTCCGCCCGAGACACCTCGGGCACCGGGGCGCTCGAGCTCTCCGACGATGCAGCCGCCACGGGCGGCGGCGCCGAGTCGGCCCTCTCTGGGAAGAGAGTGGCGACAACTTTCTCCACCACCTCTGGTTGGAGACTCTGGGTCAGCGGAGGAGCCCAGGGGCGCAGCTTGCCACGCACCGTCTTGTACGGGCGCCCCCAGGGATCCCTATTCAGGGTCTCCAACCACTCTCCCCACGACTCGGCCTTTGCCTCCCGTATGGCGATCTGCAGAGAGACGCATCTCTCCCTGTACGTGGCGTAGAGGCGGCTTTCCTCGGCGTCCACCCGCCTTCGCCGCCTTCTGTAATGGGTGTACTGGCGTCTGGCCGCTACGCACGCTTCGCGAAGCCGGCGCAGGTCCGCCGACCACCAGTACACCCATCTGCGGGGCGGGAGCGGTCTGGCGCGCGACATACCGGCGTCGCACACCTGCGCCATCGACTCGCTCAACCGCTCCGCTCGCCCGTCCACGTCGGCCGCCGGGCCCTCCGGCGCCGGTAGCCAAGCCTGGACGATGGACGCCTCGATGATGACGTCACCGTCCATGGTCTTGAGGGCCCAGCGCGGTCCGTCCCCACGCGGGGGCCGGCTCTGGGGAGCTCCAGGGTTGGCGGCGACCTCGTACCGGATATACCGGTGGTCCGAGAGCGTCTCCGCCTCCCCGAGCACCCTCCAGTTTCGGACACGGCGCGCAAGACACGGGGTCGCGAACGTTAGGTCCACGATTGAACCCCCGTTGTGCCGCACGCACGTGTCTACCGACCCCTGGTTTAGCAGAACTAAGCCCGACGTGGCAGCCCACTCCTCCAGTACCTCGCCCCGCGCATCGGTGGCCGGGGAACCCCAAGCCGTCGACTTGGCGTTGAAGTCCCCGGCGACCAGCACCGGGATTGGGTGACTCTGGCCGACCAGAGCACCGACCTCGAGCAGGAATTGCTCGAATGCGGCCAGGCTCCGGTTCGGCGAGAAGTACACGCCGACGATCGTCACGCCCATAAGGGTGACCGCGACGCATCCATGGCCCTTCGCTGATTTGTCGAAGGGCGGGGAGCCGGCGGCCGTCTGCGCGACGATCGCCACCGTGCCCTCCCGGTCACCAACCCAGTTGTCCCTGGCGGGGACGAGGTAAGGCTCCGCCACCACCGCCGCCTGGATCGACCACTCGGCCAGGCTCTGGTACAAAAGGTCCTGAGCTCTGGCCGAGTGGTTGAGGTTCGCCTGAAGGAGAGACATGGCCATACTTAATCTACGACCATGTCTGCGACCCTCTCGGCGCGCTCCGCGTCAGCGGCGGACGGGCGGGCCGGCCGGGGGTGGGCTGTTGGGCCTTTCCCGGCGGGCTTCTTCCTCTTTTTCTTGCCGGCGGACTTGGCGGGGGCGGAAGCGGCACATGCTCCGCTACCCGCTCTATGGTCCGCCGGCTTCTGCCTCGCCTCGCACAGCGGGCAGTGTGGGGCAGCAGCACAGCCAGCCGCCTTGTGGCCCGGTTGACCGCAGCGATAGCAGACATCGCTGCGGTCCACCTCGGCGGTGCATTTGCTCCGGACGTGCCCCGAATCGAGGCACCGGTAGCACCGCAGGGTCTGGCCTCAAGGAGGCTGACCCGGGCCGACACCCACCCCACCAGTAGCCGCCCGCTGGAGGCGACCTTTTTCGCGGCGGAAACCGGGCAGCGCACCCACGCCGTGCCGGGGCTGTCGGCGGAGAAGCGGCGGATCTCCCCGCACTTCACCTGCTCGGGGGGGCATTCCCCGTAGCGGGCTACCGCGGCCGCCACCTCCTCCGAGGACACCGCGTCATCCAGCTCGCTGATGCGCAGGTCTGCGCACTTCACGGGTCTGGAGACGCGGACCAGGTCCGCCGGAAGGACCTCCCGCAGTTTGCCCGCCAGCAGGTCCGCCTTCTCGCCGCTGTCAGCCCCGGGGATCTCTAGCATCCGGGCCCCCGTCACGGCGGTGCGGAATCGGAGACCCTTCAGGCCTAAGCCTTCCAGGTCGATCCTCCGCTTCGCGCCGTCGAGCACATCCTTATAGGACAGCTCCTTGCCCTCGACCGTGGCGCCCGGCTGGATGGTGATGGCCACCGCAGCCGAGCGCGGGGCGCGAAGCTTCGCCGCCGCGTTCTTCTTGGGCGGGGGCCGATCCGCCGGTGCGCTGCCCTTTTTCTTCCCCCGCTTGCCCCGCTTGCCCCGCTTGGCGGCCTCGGTCCACTGCTGGGACACGGCCGTCGTCGGGGGCTTCGGAGCGCCAGGCGTCGGCGCTGCCACCTCCGAGTACGCCTTGGGAGGCGCTTTCTCTTTTTGGTTCTTCTTCCGGGCCGCGGGAGTGGGAGCGGGAGGCGCAGCCTCAGCCCTCGCCCTGTCGGCGGCCAAAGGCGGCCGGAGGGGCGGCTCGGGAGCTGGAGGCGCAGCCTTAGCCCTCGCCCTGTCGGCGGCCAAAGGCGGCCGGAGGCGTGGCTCGGGGGGGAGCCGCATCGCGAACGCCTCGAGCTTGGCGTCCATCATGGTCCCCACTTCCACCACGATAGAACGCCTCAGCGAGTCGTCGCGATCGACTACGCTCGGCTCGGCAGGCCTGACGAGGCTCGCCCGCAATTCCGCGATCTCCTTGCGGAGTTCAGCGACCTCGCTTTGCAGGCGAGCATTGGCCCTTTCGAGCCGTGCCGTCTCGTCAGTAGCGGACCGCTGTGCCAGCTCCGCTACGACCCCCATAAGGCTTGCAGAGGCCTCCTTGAGGTCCCTCTGCAGCGTGCCCTTCAGGTTGCGCGATTTCGTCGCAACAGCCTGAATGAGGAGCACGCTGTCCTCCGCCTTTTTCCGCAGCTCGGAGGTCGAGGGTCCGTCTTCGCCGCGTGAGAGCGACGACGAGTCGGACAGACACCTCGACCTCGACCGAGAGGGAGATCGGGATCGGACGTCCCGGGCCATCTCGGCCAGCTCCCTCTCTGCCTGGAGCTTCTCCTCCTCCCTCTGCGCCTTGAGGTACGCCAGCTTCGCCTTAGCTAGGCCGACGTACTCTCCTGTTGTGGGCGGTCGCCCTCTCCCTCGTCTTGCAGGCACCGGAGTGGGAGCTTTCTTTTTCTCGACCAACTCCGGTGCCTCCGCCTCGTCCCCTTTCAGGGACCGCTTCCGCGCATTGCGCCAGAAGCGTCCTGACGTGTCGTCCCCGGACGACACCGTCATCAGGGTCACCACGGAGGAGTCAGACTCCTCCGCAGTCTCCTGGGTCTCCTCTGTCAGCCGCCTCGCGGCATGCGAGCTGTCGCTCGCTGGAACGTTTGTGCCCCCCCCAGAATACGAGGGGCAGACCGGGCTAGGCCCGGTGAGGGATTCTCCGGCATCAGAGATGCCGGTACCCTCCTGGGGTAGTTTCTTGTTTTTCAAACCTTCCATATTTTTTGTTGTCCTTTTTTAACGGGGTGACCTCCCCGGTCCCTAGGGATTGGGTACCCCCCAACCATTCATCCCCTCGCCGAGACAACTTGGGATTAGGGTAATTTTTTAGAGAGGTTTTCTTCCTCGCGGCCCCCACCGAAGTGGCGGCCCTCACCCCTGACGCCTACGGGTCAGGGAGCGAGTTGGCCGACGGTGGCCTAAGCCATGCTGCCGTGAACGACAGCCCGTCGCCCCCGCGTTAGGGTAGGTAAACCACATGGGTTTATCCCACTCTGGTCCCATCCACCGTGCTCTCTGCTAAAGCAGAGGGGCACGTGGAGAGACACCGACTTTTGGTAATTTTTTAGAGAGGTTTTCTTCCTCGCGGCCCCCACCGAAGTGGCAGCCCTCACCCCTGACGCCTACGGGTCAGGGAGCGAGTTGGCCGACGGTGGCCTAGGCCATGCTGCCGTGACCGACAGCCCGTCGCCCCCGCGTTTGGGTGAATAAACCTCAAGGGTTTTTTCCACACTGGTCTCATCCGCAGTGCCCTCTGATGAGTCAGAGGGACACGTGGAGAGACCACACCCCATGGTCTCATCCGCACTACGCGGAGAGACCCAACTGTGAGCCGCTCTTGGTCTGGCCCCTCCCTCCAAGCCTGTCCGTTATGGGAAACCCTGTACGGTATAGCCTTGGAGATCATCGGGACACGCAAGCCCCCCCACCACGACAAGGTGGCGGCCCCCGGGGGGGAACCTAACCTAACCTTTTTTTTTTTTTTTTTTTTTGACGCTGGAAAATCCTCATGGATACCCGACAGGCGCGGGGGGGCGCTGTCGGGTTATGCCGGACTCTTACCGGCTAAAAACCAGCGGTGTTCCTCCTCACCGTCTTCCGGCGGAGCTGCGGGGACGCATTCGCACACTTCCGCTGCTCCGCCGACGGGTGCCCGGGCTCGGGCCCAACTTGTGGGGCGCTGATCTTTGGCGCCGCTCACCATTCAAACTGGCGTGTCGGAACACGGGACACGCCAGCCGCCTCGGGGGTCTCCTCCAACTGGGCGATGGTACCCCCCGGTTCCACCGCCCGGAGACCCCGGTTATGGGGGAAGACGGCGCTCGTGCGCCAGGCGCCTCCGCCCAACTCTCTTCCGGCGGATCGGGTTAGAAAGAGGGTCGTCCTCCCTCGCCCGCTCCGCCGCCTCCTTTTGCGCCATGACGCACTCACAAAACCGGAGCGCCGCCTTCCACGCTCTGTCGCTGCCGACCATGGCTCTCACGACG
Organism: Thymelicus lineola; assembly: GCA_963932265.1. NCBI lineage: Eukaryota > Metazoa > Arthropoda > Insecta > Lepidoptera > Hesperiidae > Thymelicus > Thymelicus lineola. Next base: position 64,954 of record OZ010686.1, read on the forward strand.
CCCGGCAGCGACAGGTCGTCCCCGATAACCGCCGCGAGGCTCGCCCGCGGCTCCGCCCACTCCGGGCACTCCGCCAGCGTGTGCTCCGCTGTGTCCTCCGGACACCCACAAGCGTGGCACACGCTGGTCGGCTCTCGACCCGCCACGCTGCACAGGTACCTGCCGAAGCAACCGTGCCCCGTCAGGACCTGCACAGCGCGGAAGGTGAGGGCCCCGTGTCGGCGATCGACCCACCTTTCCAGGACGGGTCGAATCGCCTCCACCGTCCTTCTGCCGGCGGTCGGCTCCGCCAGCCTTTCCTTCCATTTCCGGAGGAGGACCTGGCGGTCGAGTCGCCCCTGCCGCCCGGCCTCCTCCGGCTCTGGTTCCGCCAAATCGGCTCGTGCTGCTGCGCTGCGGCGCCAGTACGCTGCCGAGAGCACCTCCGCGTCCAGGTCCCACGGTGGGGTCCCGGCCAGGACGCATGCCGCCTCGCACGAGATGGTGCGATACCCTCTCACCACCCTGATCGCCATGACCCGTTGCGCTTGGCGCAGGAGGGTCCTGTTCTGGGCGATCAGGGTGTCCGCCCAGATCGGGGCCCCGTAGAGGGCCATCGACCGCACCACCCCGGCGTACAGCCGCCGGCATGCGACCGACGGTCCACCCAGGTTCGGCAGCAGCCAGCTCAATGCTCCGGCCGCGCGCAACAACCTGGGGACCAACCGTCGGAAGTGCTCCCGGAAGTTCCACCGACTGTCGAGGACGACGCCCAGGTACCGCATCGTCGACTCGACAGCGATGGAGACGCCGCCGACCACCAGCCGGGATCCTGCGGGAGGGGCGCGTCGGGCTCCGTGGAAGCACAGAGCCTCCGACTTCTCCAGCGCCACCTCCAGCCCCAGCCGGCGGATTCGGGCCACCACTTGGGCCACTCCGGCCGTCGCCAATAGGGCCGCCTCCCGGTACGTGGCGCCGCGGGACGTGACGAGGGTGTCGTCGGCGTAACAAGTTACGTCGACCCCCCGCAGATTAGCGCCCCGCAGCACCCAGTCGTAGCCGATGTTCCACAGCAACGGCCCAAGAACCGAACCCTGTGGAACACCGCACGTCATGACCCGGCGGCCCCACCCGTCGCGCGTCGGGTACACCACTTCCCTCTCGGAGAAGTAGTCGGTGAGGAGGCGACGCAGGTAGTCGGGCACGCGATGATAGCCCAGCGCCGCCTCGATACAGCCCCAGGGGAGGGTGTTAAAGGCATTGGCGATGTCTAGAGACACCGCCAAGACGACCTTTCCCCGTGACACCGCCTCCTCCGAGAGGTCCCTCACACGCGCGATGGCGTCGACCGTCGAGCGGCCTCGGCGGAAGCCGAACTGCCGGTCGCTCAGCCCCGGCCCGACCCGTTCGAGGTGCCCGACGAGGCGCGCGGAAATAATCCGCTCGAAGAGCTTGCTCACCTCGTCGAGCAACACTATGGGCCGGTATGCCGACGGCGAGTCCGCCGGGCGACCCTCCTTGCGCAGCAGCACGAGCCTGCCGACCTTCCACTTCCTCGGAAAGCGGCCACGCCGCATACAGGCGTCGAAGAGCTCGACGACCCTGGGCCCGAGGGCCTCCAGGGCTATCGCCCACACCCTACCGGGTACCCCGTCGGGGCCCGGTGCTGTGCTCTTGGCGCGGAGCCGCTCCACCGCAGCCTCCAGCTCCGCCCGAGACACCTCGGGCACCGGGGCGCTCGAGCTCTCCGACGATGCAGCCGCCACGGGCGGCGGCGCCGAGTCGGCCCTCTCTGGGAAGAGAGTGGCGACGACGTTCTCCACCACCTCTGGTTTGAGACTCTGGGTCAGCGGAGGGGCCCAGGGGCGCAGCTTGCCACGCACCGTCTTGTACGGGCGCCCCCAGGGATCCCTATTCAGGGTCTCCAACCACTCTCCCCACGACTCGGCCTTTGCCTCCCGTATGGCGATCTGCAGAGAGATGCATCTCTCCCTGTACGCGGCGTAGAGGCGGCTTTCCTCGGCGTCCACCCGCCTTCGCCGCCTTCTGTAATGGGTGTACTGGCGTCTGGCCGCTACGCACGCTTCGCGAAGCCGGCGCAGGTCCGCCGACCACCAGTACACCCATCTGCGGGGCGGGAGCGGTCTGGCGCGCGACATACCGGCGTCGCACACCTGTGCCATCGACTCGCTCAACCGCTCCGCTCGCCCGTCCACGTCGGCCGCCGGGCCCTCCGGCGCCGGTAGCCAAGCCTGGACGATGGACGCCTCGATGATGACGTCACCGTCCATGGTCTTGAGGGCCCAGCGCGGTCCGTCCCCACGCGGGGGCCGGCTCTGGGGAGCTCCAGGGTTGGTGGCGACCTCGTACCGGATATACCGGTGGTCCGAGAGCGTCTCCGCCTCCCCGAGCACCCTCCAGTTTCGGACACGGCGCGCAAGACACGGGGTCGCGAACGTTAGGTCCACGATTGAACCCCCGTTGTGCCGCACGCACGTGTCTACCGACCCCTGGTTTAGCAGAACTAAGCCCGACGTGGCAGCCCACTCCTCCAGTACCTCGCCCCGCGCATTGGTGACCGGGGAACCCCAAGCCGTCGACTTGGCGTTGAAGTCCCCGGCGACCAGCACCGGGATTGGGTGACTCTGGCCGACCAGAGCACCGACCTCGAGCAGGAATTGCTCGAATGCGGCCAGGCTCCGGTTCGGCGAGAAGTACACGCCGACGATCGTCACGCCCATAAGGGTGACCGCGACGCATCCATGGCCCTTCGCTGATTTGTCGAAGGGCGGGGAGCCGGCGGCCGTCTGCGCGACGATCGCCACCGTGTCCTCCCGGTCACCAACCCAGTTGTCCCTGGCGGGGACGAGGTACGGCTCCGCCACCACCGCCGCCTGGATCGACCACTCGGCCAGGCTCTGGTACAAAAGGTCCTGAGCTCTGGCCGAGTGGTTGAGGTTCGCCTGAAGGAGAGACATGGCCATACTTAATCTACGACCATGTCTGCGACCCTCTCGGCGCGCTCCGCGTCAGCGGCGGACGGGCGGGCCGGCCGGGGGTGGGCTGTTGGGCCTTTCCCGGCGGGCTTTTTCTTCTTTTTCTTGCCGGCGGACTTGGCGGGGGCGGAAGCGGCACATGCTCCGCTACCCGCTCTATGGTCCGCCGGCTTCTGCCTCGCCTCGCACAGCGGGCAGTGTGGGGCAGCAGCACAGCCAGCCGCCTTGTGGCCCGGTTGACCGCAGCGATAGCAGACATCGCTGCGGTCCACCTCGGCGGTGCATTTGCTCCGAACGTGCCCCGAATCGAGGCACCGGTAGCACCGCAGGGGTCTGGCCTCAAGGAGGCTGACCCGGGCCGACACCCACCCCACCAGTAGCCGCCCGCTGGAGGCAACCTTTTTCGCAGCCGAGACCGGGCAGCGCACCCACGCCGTGCCGGGGCTGTCGGCGGAGAAGCGGCGGATCTCCCCGCACTTCACCTGCTCGGGGGGGCATTCCCCGTAGCGGGCCACCGCGGCCGCCACCTCCTCCGGGGACACCGCGTCATCCAGCTCGCTGATGCGCAGGTCTGCGCACTTCACGGGTCTGGAGACGCGGACCAGGTCCGCCGGAAGGACCTCCCGCAGTTTGCCCGCCAGCAGGTCCGCCTTCTCGCCGCTGTTAGCCCCGGGGATCTCTAGCATCCGGGCCCCCGTCACGGCGGTGCGGAATCGGAGACCCTTCAGGCCTAAGCCTTCCAGGTCGATCCTCCGCTTCGCGCCGTCGAGCACATCCTTATAGGACAGCTCCTTGCCCTCGACCGTGGCGCCCGGCTGGATGGTGATGGCCACCGCAGCCGAGCGCGGGGCGCGAAGCTTCGCCGCCGCGTTCTTCTTGGGCGGGGGCCGATCCGCCGGTGCGCTGCCCTTTTTCTTCCCCCGCTTGCCCCGCTTGCCCCGCTTGGCGGCCTCAGTCCACTGCTGGGACACGGCCGTCGTCGGGGGCTTCGGAGCGCCAGGCGTCGGCGCTGCCACCTCCGAGTACGCCTTGGGAGGCGCTTTCTCTTTTTGGTTCTTCTTCCGGGCTGCGGGAGTGGGAGCGGGAGGCGCAGCCTCAGCCCTCGCCCTGTCGGCGGCCAAGGGCGGCCGGAGGGGCGGCTCGGGAGCGGGAGGCGCAGCCTTAGCCCTCGCCCTGTCGGCGGCCAAAGGCGGCCGGAGGCGTGGCTCGGGGGGGAGCCGCATCGCGAACGCCTCGAGCTTTGCGTCCATCATGGTCCCCACTTCCACCACGATAGAACGCCTCAGCGAGTCGTCGCGATCGACTCCGCTCGGCTCGGTAGGCCTGACGAGGCTCGCCCGCAATTCCGCGATCTCCTTGCGGAGGTCAGCGACCTCGCTTTGCAGGCGAGCCCCCGGGGGGGAACCTAACCTAACCTTTTTTTTTTTTTTTTTTTTTGTTGACGCTGGAAAATCCTCATGGATACCCGACAGGCGCGGGGGGGCGCTGTCGGGTTATGCCGGACTCTTACCGGCTAAAAACCAGCGGTGTTCCTCCTCACCGTCTTCCGGCGGAGCTGCGGGGACGCATTCGCACACTTCCGCTGCTCCGCCGACGGTTGCCCGGGCTCGGGCCCATCTTGTGGGGCGCCCACCTGTGGCGCCACTCACCATTCAAACTGGCGTGCCGGAACACGGGACACGCCAGCCGCCTCGGGGGTCTCCTCCAACTGGGCGATGGTACCCCCCGGTTCCACCGCCCGGAGACCCCGGTTATGGGGGAAGACGGCGCTCGTGCGCCAGGCGCCTCCGCCCAACTCTCTTTCGGCGGATCGGGTTAGAAAGAGGGTCGTCCTCCCTCGCCCGCTCCGCCGCCTCCTTTTGCGCCATGACGCACTCACAAAACCTGAGCGCCGCCTTCCACGCTCTGTCGCTGCCGACCATGGCTCTCACGACGCCCGGCAGCGACAGGTCGCCCCCAATAACCGCCGCGAGGCTCGCCCGCGGCTCCGCCCACTCCGGGCACTCCGCCAGCGTGTGCTCCGCTGTGTCCTCCGGACACCCACAAGCGTGGCACACGCTGGTCGGCTCTCGACCCGCCACGCTGCACAGGTACCTGCCGAAGCAACCGTGCCCCGTCAGGACCTGCACAGCGCAGAAGGTGAGGGCCCCGTGTCGGCGATCGACCCACCTTTCCAGGACGGGCCGAATCGCCTCCACCGTTCTTCTGCCGGCGGTCGGCTCCGCCAGCCTTTCCTTCCATTTCCGGAGGAGGACCTGGCGGCCGAGTCGCCCCTGCCGCCCGGCCTCCTCCGGCTCTGGATCCACCTCATCGGCTCGTGCTGCTGCGCTGCGGCGCCAGTACGCTGCCGAGAGCACCTCCGCGTCCAGGTCCCACGGTGGGGTCCCGGCCAGGACGCATGCCGCCTCGCACGAGATGGTGCGATATCCTCTCACCACCCTGATCGCCATGACCCGTTGCGCTTGGCGCAGGAGGGTCCTGTTCTGGGCGATCAGGGTGTCCGCCCAGATCGGGGCCCCGTAGAGGGCCATCGACCGCACCACCCCGGCATACAGCCGCCGGCATGCGACCGACGGTCCGCCCAGGTTCGGCAGCAGCCAGCTCAGCGCTCCGGCCGCGCGCAACAACCTGGGGACCAACCGTCGGAAGTGCTCTCGGAAGTTCCACCGACTGTCGAGGACGACGCCTAGGTACCGCATCGTCGACTCGACAGCGATGGAGACGCCGCCGACCACCAGCCGGGATCCTGCGGGAGGGGCGCGTCGGGCTCCGTGGAAGCACAGAGCCTCCGACTTCTCCAGCGCCACCTCCAGCCCCAGCCGGCGGATTCGGGCCACCACTTGGGCCACTCCGGCCGTCGCCAATAGGGCCGCCTCCCGGTACGTGGCGCCGCGGGACGTGACGAGGGTGTCGTCGGCGTAACAAGTTACGTCGACCCCCCGCAGATTAGCGCCCCGCAGCACCCAGTCGTAGCCGATGTTCCACAGCAACGGCCCAAGAACCGAACCCTGTGGAACACCGCACGTCATGACCCGGCGGCCCCACCCGTCGCGCGTCGGGTACACCACTTCCCTCTCGGAGAAGTAGTCGGTGAGGAGACGACGCAGGTATTCGGGCACGCCGTGGTATCCCAGCGCCGCCCGAACACAGCCCCAGGGGAGGGTGTTGAAGGCGTTGGCGATGTCTAGGGACACCGCCAGAACAACCTCTCCCCGGGACACTGCCTCCTCCGAGAGGTCCCTCACTCGCGCGATGGCGTCGACCGTCGACCGGCCCCGGCGGAAACCGAATTGCCGGTCGCTCAGCCCCGGCCCGACCCGTTCGAGGTGCCCGACGAGGCGCGCGGAAATAATCCGCTCAAAGAGCTTGCTCACCTCGTCGAGCAACACTATGGGTCGGTATGCCGACGGCGAGTCCGCCGGGCGACCCTCCTTGCGCAGCAGCACGAGCCTGCCGACCTTCCACTTCCTCGGAAAGCGGCCACGCCGCATACAGGCGTCGAAGAGCTCGACGACCCTGGGCCCGAGGGCCTCCAGGGCTAGCGCCCACACCCTACCGGGTACCCCGTCGGGGCCCGGTGCTGTGCTCCTGGCGCGGAGCCGCTCCACCGCAGCCTCCAGCTCCGCCCGAGACACCTCGGGCACCGGGGCGCTCCAGCTCTCCGACGATGCAGCCGCCACGGGCGGCGGCGCCGAGTCGGCCCTCTCTGGGAAGAGAGTGGCGACGACGTCCTCCACCACCTCTGGTTGGAGACTCTGGGTCAGCGGAGGGGCCCAGGGGCGCAGCTTGCCACGCACCGTCTTGTACGGGCGCCCCCAGGGATCCCTATTCAGGGTCTCCAACCACTCTCCCCACGACTCGGCCTTTGCCTCCCGTATGGCGATCTGCAGAGAGACGCATCTCTCCCTGTACGCGGCGTAGAGGCGGCTTTCCTCGGCGTCCACCCGCCTTCGCCGCCTTCTGTAATGGGTGTACTGGCGTCTGGCCGCTACGCACGCTTCGCGAAGCCGGCGCAGGTCCGCCGACCACCAGTACACCCATCTGCGGGGCGGGAGCGGTCTGGCGCGCGACATACCGGCGTCGCACACCTGCGCCATCGACTCGCTCAACCGCTCCGCTCGCCCGTCCACGTCGGCCGCCGGGCCCTCCGGCGCCGGTAGCCAAGCCTGGACGATGGACGCCTCGATGATGACGTCACCGTCCATGGTCTTGAGGGCCCAGCGCGGTCCGTCCCCACGCGGGGGCCGGCTCTGGGGAGCTCCAGGGTTGGCGGCGACCTCGTACCGGATATACCGGTGGTCCGAGAGCGTCTCCGCCTCCCCGAGCACCCTCCAGTTTCGGACACGGCGCGCAAGACACGGGGTCGCGAACGTTAGGTCCACGATGGAACCCCCGTTGTGCCGCACGCACGTGTCTACCGACCCCCGGTTTAGAAGAACTAAGCCCGACGTGGCAGCCCACTCCTCCAGTACCTCGCCCCGCGCATCGGTGACCGGGGAACCCCAAGCCGTCGACTTGGCGTTGAAGTCCCCGGCGACCAGCACCGGGATTGGGTGACTCTGGCCGACTAGAGCACCGACCTCGAGCAGGAATTGCTCGAATGCGGCCAGGCTCCGGTTCGGCGAGAAGTACACGCCGACGATCGTCACGCCCATAAGGGTGACCGCGACGCATCCATGGCCCTTCGCTGATTTGTCGAAGGGCGGGGAGCCGGCGGCCGTCTGCGCGACGATCGCCACCGTGTCCTCCCGGTCACCAACCCAGTTGTCCCTGGCGGGGACGAGGTAAGGCTCCGCCACCACCGCCGCCTGGATCGACCACTCGGCCAGGCTCTGGTACAAAAGGTCCTGAGCTCTGGCCGAGTGGTTGAGGTTCGCCTGGAGAAGAGACATGGCCATACTTAATCTACGACCATGTCTGCGACCCTCTCGGCGCGCTCCACGTCAGCGGCGGACGGGCGGGCCGGCCGGGGGTGGGCTGTTGGGCCTTTCCCGGCGGGCTTCTTCCTCTTTTTCTTGCCGGCGGACTTGGCGGGGGCGGAAGCGGCACATGCTCCGCTACCCGCTCTATGGTCCGCCGGCTTCTGCTTCGCCTCGCACAGCGGGCAGCGTGGGGCTGCGGAACAGCCAGCCGCCTTGTGGCCCGGTTGACCGCAGCGATAGCAGACATCGCTGCGGTCCACCTCGGCGGTGCATTTGCTCCGGACGTGCCCCGAATCGAGGCACCGGTAGCACCGCAGGGGTCTGGCCTCAAGGAGGCTGACCCGGGCCGACACCCACCCCACCAGTAGCCGCCCGCTGGAGGCGACCTTTTTCGCGGCCGAAACCGGGCAGCGCACCCACGCCGTGCCGGGGCTGTCGGCGGAGAAGCGGCGGATCTCCCCGCACTTCACCTGCTCGGGGGGGCATTCCCCGTAGCGGGCCACCGCGGCCGCCACCTCCTCCGGGGACACCGCGTCATCCAGCTCGCTGATGCGCAGGTCTGCGCACTTCACGGGTCTGGAGACGCGGACCAGGTCCGCGGGAAGGACCTCCCGCAGTTTGCCCGCAAGCAGGTCTGCCTTCTCGCCGCTGTCAGCCCCGGGGATCTCCAGCATGCGGGCCCCCGTCACGGCGGTGCGGAATCGGAGACCCTTCAGGCCTAGGCCTTCCAGGTCGATCCTCCGCTTCGCCCCGTCGAGCACGTCCTTATAGGAGAGCTCTTTCCCCTCCACCGTGGCGCCCGGCTGGATGGTGATGGCCACCGCAGCCGAGCGCGGGGCGCGAAGCTTCGCCGCCGCGTTCTTCTTGGACGGGGGCTTGTCCGCCGGTGCGCTGCCCTTATTCTTCCCCCGCTTGCCCCGCTTGCCCCGCTTTGCGGCCTCAGTCCACTGCTGGGACACGGCCGTCGTCGGGGGCTTCGGAGCGCCAGGCGTCGGCGCTGCCACCTCCGAGAACGCCTTGGGAGGCGCTTTCACCTTCTCCTTCTTCCCGGCCGCGGGAGCGGGAGCGGGAGGCGGAGCCTCAGCCCTCGCCCTGTCGGCGGCTAAAGGCGGCCAGAGGGGCGACTCGGGAGCGGGAGGCGAAGCCTTAGCCCTCGCCCTGTCGGCGGCCAAAGGCGGCCGGAGGCGTGGCTCGGGGGGGAGCCGCATCGCGAGCGCCTCGAGCTTGGCGTCCATCATTGTCCCCACTTCCACAATGATTGAACGCCTCAGCGAGGCGGAGTCCTCGCGATCGACTCCGCTCGGCTCGGCAGGCCTGACGAGGCTCGCCCGCAATTCCGCGATCTCCTTGCGGAGTTCGGCGACCTCGCTTTGCAGGCGAGCATTGGCCCTTTCGAGCCGAGCCGTCTCGTCCGTAGCGGACCGCTCTGCCAGCTCCGCTACGACCCCCAATAGGCTTGCAGAGGCCTCCTTGAGGTCCCTCTGCAGCGTGCCCTTCAGGTTGCGCGATTTTGTCGCAACAGCCTGAATGAGGAGCACGCTGTCCTCCGCCTTTTTTCGAAGCTCCAGTGTCGAGGGTCCGTCTTCGCCGCGTGAGAGCGACGACGAGTCGGACAGACACCTCGACCTCGACCGAGAGGGAGATCGGGATCGGACGTCCCGGGCCATCTCGGCCAGCTCCCTCTCTGCCTGGAGCTTCTCTTCCTCCCGCTGCGCCTTGAGGTACGCCAGCTTCGCCTTAGCTAGGCCGACGTACTCTCCGGTCGTGGGCGGTCGCCCTCTCCCTCGTCTTGCGGGCACCGGAGTGGGAGCTTTCTTTTTTGAAATCTCGACCATCTCCGATGCCTCGACCTCGTCCCCTTTCAGGGACCGCTTCCGCGCATTGCGCCAGAAGCGTCCCGCCGTGTCGTCTCCTGACGAAACCGACACCAGGGTCACATCCGAGGAGTCAGACTCCTCCTCCGCGATCTCCTGGGTCTCCTCATCTTTCGACGTGCCATCCGTGTGCGTCTCGGTGTCCATGGTTCGTGCTTGGTTGTTGGTCGTTTGGAAGGCTGGTGCCCCCCCCAGATACGCGGGGCAGACCGTACCCATCGTGGGCACGGTGAGGGATTCTCCGGCATCGGAGATGCCGGTACCCTCCTGGGGTAGTCTGTTTTTATCACAACTTTCCATTTTGAGTTTTTTTTTTTTCTTTTTATGAGCGGGGTGAGATCCCCTGCCTCTCCGGATTGGGTACCCCCCAACCATTCATCCCATCGCCAAAGCCAGAGCTTGGGATTAGGGTAATTTTTTATAGAGGTTTTCTTCCTCGCGGCCCCCACCAAAGTGGCGGCCCTCACCCCTGACGCCTACGGGTCAGGGAGCGAGTTGGCCGACGGTGGCCTAAGCCATGCTGCCGTGACCGACAGCCCGTCGCCCCCGCGTTTGGGTAGGTAAACCACATGGGTTTATCCCACCCTGGTCCCATCCACCGTGCCCTCTGCTAAAGCAGAGGGACACGTGGAGAGACCCCACCACATGGTCTCATCCGCATTATCCTCTGCTTGAGCAGAGGGATACGTGGAGAGACCCCACCACGTGGTCTCATCCGCAGTGCCCTTTGCCTGAGCAGAGGGGCACGTGGAGAGACACCGACTTGCGGTAATTTTTTAGAGAGGTTTTCTTCCTCGCGGCCCCCACCGAAGTGGCAGCCCTCACCCCTGACGCCTACGGGTCAGGGAGCGAGTTGGCCGACGGTGGCCTAGGCCATGCTGCCGTGACCGACAGCCCGTCGCCCCCGCGTTTGGGTGAGTAAACCTCAAGGGTTTTTCCCACCCTGGTCTCATCCACAGTGCCATCTGATAAGTCAGAGGGACACGTGGAGAGACCCCACCCCATGGTCTCATCCACACTAAGCGGAGAGACCCAACTGTGAGCCGCTCTTAGTCTGGCCCCTCCTTCCAAGCCTGTCCGTTATGGGAAGCCCTGTACGGCATAGCCTTGGAGATCATCGGGACACGCAAGCCCCCCCACCACGACAAGGTGGCGGCCCCCGGGGGGGAACCTAACCTAACCTTTTTTTTTTTTTTTTTTTTTTTTTTTTTTTTTGTTGACGCTGGAAAATCCTCATGGATACCCGACAGGCGCGGGGGGGCGCTGTCGGGTTATGCCGGACTCTTACCGGCTAAAAACCAGCGGTGTTCCTCCTCACCGTCTTCCGGCGGAGCTGCGGGGACGCATTCGCACACTTCCGCTGCTCCGCCGACGGTTGCCCGGGACTCGGGCCCATCTTGTGGGGCGCCCAGCTGTGGCGCCACTCACCATTCAAACTGGCGTGTCGGAACACGGGACACGCCAGCCGCCTCGGGGGTCTCCTCCAACTGGGCGATGGTACCCCCCGGTTCCACCGCCCGGAGACCCCGGTTATGGGGGAAGACGGCGCTCGTGCGCCAGGCGCCTCCGCCCAACTCTCTTCCGGCGGATTGGGTTAGAAAGAGGGTCGTCCTCCCTCGCCCGCTCCGCCGCCTCCTTTTGCGCCATGACGCACTCACAAAACCGGAGCGCCGCCTTCCACGCTCTGTCGCTGCCGACCATGGCTCTCACGACGCCCGGCAGCGACAGGTCGTCCCCAATAACCGCCGCGAGGCTCGCCCGCGGCTCCGCCCACTCCGGGCATTCCGCCAGCGTGTGCTCTGCTGTGTCCTCCGGACACCCACAAGCGTGGCACACGCTGGTCGGCTCTCGACCCGCCACGCTGCACAGGTACCTGCCGAAGCAACCGTGCCCCGTCAGGACCTGCACAGCGCGGAAGGTGAGGGCCCCGTGTCGGCGATCGACCCACCTTTCCAGGACGGGCCGAATCGCCTCCACCGTTCTTCTGCCGGCGGTCGGCTCCGCCAGCCTTTCCTTCCATTTCCGGAGGAGGACCTGGCGGTCGAGTCGCCCCTGCCGCCCGGCCTCCTCCGGCTCTGGATCCACCTCATCGGCTCGTGCTGCTGCGCAGCGGCGCCAGTACGCTGCCGAGAGCACCTCCGCGTCCAGGTCCCACGGTGGGATCCCGGCCAGGACACATGCCGCCTCGCACGAGATGGTGCGATAACCTCTCACCACCCTGATCGCCATGACCCGTTGCGCTTGGCGCAGGAGGGTCCTGTTCTGGGCGATCAGGGTGTCCGCCCAGATCGGGGCCCCATAGAGGGCCATCGACCGCACCACCCCGGCGTACAGCCGCCGGCATGCGACCGACGGTCCACCCAGGTTCGGCAGCAGCCAGCTCAGTGCTCCGGCCGCGCGCAACAACCTGGGGACCAACCGTCGGAAGTGCTCCCGGAAGTTCCACCGACTGTCGAGGATGACGCCCAGGTACCGCATCGTCGACTCGACAGCGATGGAGACGCCGCCGACCACCAGCTGGGATCCTGCGGGAGGGGCGCGTCGGGCTCCGTGGAAACACAGAGCCTCCGACTTCTCCAGCGCCACCTCCAGCCCCAGCCGGCGGATGCGGGCCACCACTTGGGCCACTCCGGCCGTCGCCAATAGGGCCGCCTCCCGGTACGTGGCGCCGCAGGACGTGACGAGGGTGTCGTCGGCGTAACAAGTTACGTCGACCCCCCGCAGATTAGCGCCCCGCAGCACCCAGTCGTAGCCGATGTTCCACAGCAACGGCCCAAGAACCGAACCCTGCGGAACACCGCACGTCATGACCCGGCGGCCCCACCCGTCGCGCGTCGGGTACACCACTTCCCTCTCGGAGAAGTAGTCGGTGAGGAGGCGACGCAGGTAGTCGGGCACGCGATGGTAGCCCAGCGCCGCCTCGATACAGCCCCAGGGGAGGGTGTTAAAGGCATTGGCGATGTCTAGAGACACCGCCAAGACGACCTTTCCCCGTGACACCGCCTCCTCCGAGAGGTCCCTCACACGCGCAATGGCGTCGACCGTCGAGCGGCCCCGGCGGAAACCGAATTGCCGGTCACTCAGCCCCGGCCCGACCCGTTCTAGGTGCCCGACGAGGCGCGCGGAAATAATCCGCTCGAAGAGCTTGCTCACCTCGTCGAGTAGCACTATGGGCCGGTATGCCGACGGCGAGTCCGCCGGGCGACCCTCCTTGCGCAGCAGCACGAGCCTGCCGATCTTCCACTTCCTCGGAAAGCGGCCACGCCGCATACAGGCGTCGAAGAGCTCAACGACCCTGGGCCCGAGGGCCTCCAGGGCTAGCGCCCACACCCTACCGGGTACCCCGTCGGGGCCCGGTGCTGTGCTCTTGGCGCGGAGCCGCTCCACCGCAGCCTCCAGCTCCGCCCGAGACACCTCGGGCACCGGGGCGCTCGAGCTCTCCGACGATGCAGCCGCCACGGGCGGCGGCGCCGAGTCGGCCCTCTCTGGGAAGAGAGTGGCGACAACTTTCTCCACCACCTCTGGTTGGAGACTCTGGGTCAGCGGAGGAGCCCAGGGGCGCAGCTTGCCACGCACCGTCTTGTACGGGCGCCCCCAGGGATCCCTATTCAGGGTCTCCAACCACTCTCCCCACGACTCGGCCTTTTTATTTATTTATTTATTTATTTTTTATTACAAAATCCACAGCTCTTAAAGGGAATAATATAAATGCATTTTACGAACTATCTTACAGCCAATAACGGATTTACATTTTTTAGTCTACATTTATAGATTATCACTAAGTACATCAATTAAATATAATTATTCTAGTGTGTTGAGTGTAAATAAGCGAAACAATTTATTATGGTGCGTGCATGCGTGTGTGTGTGTGTGTGTGTGTGTGTGTGTGTGTGTGCGTGTGTGCGTGTGTGTGTGTGTGTGTGTTTATTTATTTATTTGTATATATATAATATATAATATAATATTTATATACGATATATACGTGTACATATATATATATACTTTTATAATATAATAACTTGCTACTTTTTATTAAAGTCCCTATTTTCAGACAGCAGATTTTTAACTGACTGTCGGAAAGAAGTTTTGCTAGAATGAAAAATATCAATTTTATTAAACGACTTGTTGTATTTTATTTGTAGCCGACTTATTATCGAATTATGCGCATATTTACTTTTGTGGCGGTCCACAGCGAACAATACTGTATGCCTGGTTCGAGTTTTTGGGACACTGAGACATAAAAGTCTTGATACTAATTCCTGGCAGTCTATGTAGCCGTTACATATTCCATGCAAAAATAACATGTCAATTAAAATCCGTCTACTTTGAAGAGGCATAACATGGTGATGAAAGCATGACTCCAGGTAGTCCTCAAATTCACTCGAATCACGAAAGTTTAAATGCTTTAGAAAAGTAATTTGTATTCTCTCTACGTTTTGAACATACTTTATATATTGGGGGTTCCAGACAATACTGCAATACTCTAATATACTTCTTACATATGAATAGTAAAGAACACGCAAACACCCGACGTCTGTGAATGGCCGACTAACTCGTAAAACAAAGCCAAGACTTTTATATGCCTTAGATACTATGCTGTCAATGTGTTCAGAAAACGTTAATTTTGAGTCAATTATAACACCGAGATCTACCGCAGAGTTAACTTGAACAATGTTAATGTTATTAATTGTGTAATTATACGTAATTGGAAGTCTTTTTCTGGTGAATGATATAAACGAACATTTTGTTAAGTTAATACCAATACGATTGTTAGCATAATAACGGCTCAATCTATCTAGATCTGCTTGAAGTTTTAAACAGTCGGAAGATTGTCTTATATTCATGTAAATCTTGGTATCGTCTGCATACATAAGATAACGTGCATGTTGAAAACAACTACCTACATCGTATAAATAAGAAACATATAAAAGTGGGCCTAAGATGGATCCCTGTGGCACCCCGGAAGGAATCATAATGAAATTTGAGCGACAACCTCCCACAACTACAGCTTGGGAGCGATTGCGTAGGTATGAATCCATCCATCTTAACAGATTGCCGTGAATTCCCAATTCATATAATTTTCGTAAAAGTATGACGTGATCTACCCGGTCAAATGCCTTTTCAAAGTCGGTATAGATCACGTCCACCTGCGAGCCACCATCCATACCATTTGACACGTGGTCAAGAAAAACTCCCAAGTTAGTAGCCGTAGACCGACCTTTCATGAATCCATGCTGTTCTACCGGAATAGAAGCTGCTATTATAGGATATACATGAGAATGAACTACTCTCTCACACAGTTTGCTTAATACATTAAGTATTGAAATGGGACGGTAATTTTCTATACTTGTCTTAAGACTCTTTTTATGTATGGGTACTATGTGGGCTTTTTTCCATATCTCGGGAAAGTAACCTTCACGAAAGCATCTATTAAAAATAAGTGCAATAGGTATGGATAAGGGTTTTGCGCATTGTACAAAAAATAGCGGCGGTATTTTGTCACTGCCGGCCCCCTTTGATACGTCAATATTTTTAATTAATTTAAGAATGTATTCGCTTGTAACCTCAATGTCATGAATAGTTTGAATTTGTGAGAGATTATTTACTAAACTTTCCGCATAGTGATCCGCAGGCTTATTAAAATTTTTCTCGAAAAAGTTATTGAAGGCTGTACAGATGTCATATTGGGTGTTTAATACTATCCCGTTGTATGTCATAATTTGTGGATAATTGCAACAATTTTTCTTCCTTGACTTAATATAAGACCAAAAATATTTTGGGTTGATTTTAATTTCTCGTTGTGAGAATGTAATATAAGACCAATAACATTCATTTTGTAGCTCTTTTTGACGACGCCTTAGATCTGCATAGTGCGCATAGTCAGAGGGATTTTTGTGTTTTTTCCAATTAGTATGTGTTTTAAATTTTTCTTTAATTAATTTAATTAGTGATCTGCTATACCAAATTGGATAAGTGTAGGTTCCGGAACAGCGTACTTGCGGCACATATGTTTGAATACAACTGTTAATAATAGAATAGAAATCATTTACTACAGCCTCAATGTTATTATTTTTATCAGTAATAAACGACCAGTCCTGTTTACTCAACATATCATTCATATTGTTGTAGTCAGCGCGCTTAAAAAGATATTTTACACATGATTTAGGTTTCAAAACGGGGATAAGAAAATCAGAAGCAGTGATTGATAAAGCTGGATGATGAGGGTCTTCCTTAACGAGCGGTATATTAAACCTATGTACCGCAATCGCTGAATCAGAGAGGACTAAATCTAAAGTCTTATTGGTTACATTTAAAATATTGTTGTACTGTACTAGTCCCATTAAAGATGACTGTTCTATAAAATTAGATGCTGCGTTTTGAATTTCAATCGACCCTCTTCTCAGAACAATTGGCTCCTGGGGTATCCAGTCAATACACGGAAGGTTAAAATCGCCTACAATCATAAAGTGGTCATTAGGGTGACTGTTTCGGATCTGCAATAATGAATCAATAAACAAGTGTGCTCGTGATGGAAGTAAGGAATTAGGTGGTATATAGACAACTGCGATATGTAGGTCCTGCGACAACCCTAGTGCATCGCGCGGGATGGTGATCCAAACACATTCTTGATCACCACATTGCCACTCAAGTCTTGCACGCGCCTGCAAGTGCGGGGCGCATAGTATCATCACCCCTCCTCCTAGTGACTCGCGGTCTCGACGGAATACGACAAATTTATCGTCACATAATTCAGAGTCCATTATTCCATCACAGAGCCAAGTTTCCGTAATCAATATTACATCAAAGTCGAGCAAAAGTAAATTATTATAAAACTCATTCGTTTTAGTCCTTAAGCCCCTGACATTCTGATAGAAGAGTTTAAGATTTTTTAGTGTATTATCCATTGTTGCAAAGTAAGGTTGAGATAGTACTTACGACATAAGGTGACCACAGCAAGTAAAACTATAATATATGTTCTATGTTGTTGATGAATCACATAGCTCATAGTTTTTTGTAATAAACGGCATATTTTGTATAGGTAACGTATATAAAAAATAAATATATATTTGTACATATTTCGGTTAAGTAGATAAAATATATAACTAGACAATGCTGTCGTGTGCAAAATACATATATAAACAAAATGTATAGGCGTTGTGTAAATAGGGAGTAATGTGTAGGATGAGTAATGTGTAGTGTAATGTGAAATATAGTAATGTATTATATGAATTATTAATAATATGCAAAAATATAATAATATTTTTATAATGTATAAAAATTTTATGATGTATTTAGTTGTAGTGGTTTGTGTATTGTATGTATTGTGAAAGTGTTTTATGTGCTGATGTATTATTAGACAATTTTTGTGACGTCTGCTGACGAGTTTATCGGAATCGGAGGAGAAGTTTCGTTTCTTCGCACAAAGATTCGGCAGTTTTTTGTCCAGATAAATTTATAGTTATGTTCCCTTCCCTTCTGTTTACAGAGGGTTAAGAGCATTTTGTTTTCTTTTGTTAGGTGCTCATTTATATATATTTTGCTAATTTCCCCTCCGATCCCCACCTCCCTAGAATTTAAATCACGGTATTTGCGGGCAGCAACGATGACATTGTCCTTGAGAGCGCGATGCTTGAACCGAGCGATGATGGGGCGCGCGCGCGCAGCGCTGGCGGCGCGCCGCGGCTGTACGCGGTGCGCGAACTCCACATCAACAGGGGCGACGGAAACACCGATATGTTCACACAATTTTTGCACTATTGCCACAGGATTCTCTTCCTTTTCCTCAGGAATGCCAGTGATCTCGATGTTTTGAAGCCTCACCCACTGCTGCTGTTTCATGTTCTCATCCTCCAGGTGTTTTACACGAGCTGATAGTGTATCCAAATTTTCTTTGAGCGCTTTATTTTCTTCCTTTACGCCCTGTAACTCCAAGGAGGTATTGATCATATTTTTCTTCAGGTCCTCGTATTGCTCGCTTATATACGCCATGGAATCTTGCAATTCAGAAATTTTACTATTTATATCCTTTAATTGTGTGGAAAGAAGACGATTCAACGTAGTCTCGAGTATGGATTCAATTTCCTTTCTGAGCTCCTTTCTTAAGATCTCTTTAAGTGTTTCTTCTGTAATGTATGCATCCTCCGGTCGATTCCGCCGCATAGTAACGTACTGATCCTGCGGTGTACAGTCTTCTACATCCTCTATTGACTGGAGAGCTGCACGAACTGGTGTGTTAGTGTTATCCACCTTAGGCTGCCTGCTCTTACACTCCACACATTTCCATTTTAGTTTACTATCTTGACTCAATTTCTTGAAACGTTTGGGTGAAAGGTTGGCACACTTCAAATCATACTTTTGTTTGCAATTGCAACAGCTCATAAATTCTTTACCGTGTATTGTTATTTCGCATCCAACACAGGTAAGCTTGTCCATCGCGAGGATGTATTATTACTCGTAGTAGTGAGTCTTAAATTATAAGACACAAAGTCTGAAATGCAGCGACTGCACCCCGTATACGTCACAGCGGCCAAGCGGCGAGTTGTCGTAGGTCGCGGTTTATTCTGATGCAACACGTTCTCAAAAACTGTTTTTGTTTGTAACTCACTAATTACAGACTGGATTTTAATTTTTTAAGGTTAATCTGATAGTTTGCACGATCAGCTTCACTTAGATATACAGTACTACTGGCACACTTAACTTTAAACACACTTTAGACGCATAAATACTACGGACTCAACGTTTAAGATGTTTACTTAGTGATGGCGCGACGCGATATTTTGCTTTTACTTTGCCTCCCGTATGGCGATCTGCAGAGAGACGCATCTCTCCCTGTACGCGGCGTAGAGGCGGCTTTCCTCGGCGTCCACCCGCCTTCGCCGCCTTCTGTAATGGGTGTACTGGCGTCTGGCCGCTACGCACGCTTCGCGAAGCCGGCGCAGGTCCGCCGACCACCAGTACACCCATCTGCGGGGCGGGAGCGGTCTGGCGCGCGACATACCGGCGTCGCACACCTGCGCCATCGACTCGCTCAACCGCTCCGCTCGCCCGTCCACGTCGGCCGCCGGGCCCTCCGGCGCCGGTAGCCAAGCCTGGACGATGGACGCCTCGATGATGACGTCACCGTCCATGGTCTTGAGGGCCCAGCGCGGTCCGTCCCCACGCGGGGGCCGGCTCTGGGGAGCTCCAGGGTTGGCGGCGACCTCGTACCGGATATACCGGTGGTCCGAGAGCGTCTCCGCCTCCCCGAGCACCCTCCAGTTTCGGACACGGCGCGCGAGACACGGGGTCGCGAACGTTAGGTCCACGATGGAACCCCCGTTGTGCCGCACGCACGTGTCTACCGACCCCCGGTTTAGAAGAACTAAGCCCGACGTGGCAGCCCACTCCTCCAGTACCTCGCCCCGCGCATCGGTGGCCGGGGAACCCCAAGCCGTCGACTTGGCGTTGAAGTCCCCGGCGACCAGCACCGGGATTGGGTGACTCTGGCCGACCAGAGCACCGACCTCGAGCAGGAATTGCTCGAATGCGGCCAGGCTCCGGTTCGGCGAGAAGTACACGCCGACGATCGTCACGCCCATAAGGGTGACCGCGACGCATCCATGGCCCTTCGCTGATTTGTCGAAGGGCGGGGAGCCGGCGGCCGTCTGCGCGACGATCGCCACCGTGTTCTCCCGGTCACCAACCCAGTTGTCCCTGGCGGGGACGAGGTAAGGCTCCGCCACCACCGCCGCCTGGATCGACCACTCGGCCAGGCTCTGGTACAAAAGGTCCTGAGCTCTGGCCGAGTGGTTGAGGTTCGCCTGGAGGAGAGACATGGCCATACTTAATCTACGACCATGTCTGCGACCCTCTCGGCGCGCTCCACGTCAGCGGCGGACGGGCGGGCCGGCCGGGGGTGGGCTGTTGGGCCTTTCCCGGCGGGCTTCTTCTTCTTTTTCTTGCCGGCGGACTTGGCGGGGGCGGAAGCGGCACATGCTCCGCTACCCGCTCTATGGTCCGCCGGCTTCTGCTTCGCCTCGCACAGCGGGCAGCGTGGGGCTGCGGAACAGCCAGCCGCCTTGTGGCCCGGTTGACCGCAGCGATAGCAGACATCGCTGCGGTCCACCTCGGCGGTGCATTTGCTCCGGACGTGCCCCGAATCGAGGCACCGGTAGCACCGCAGGGGTCTGGCCTCAAGGAGGCTGACCCGGGCCGACACCCACCCCACCAGTAGCCGCCCGCTGGAGGCGACCTTCTTCGCCGCGGAAACCGGGCAGCGCACCCACGCCGTGCCGGGGCTGTCGGCGGAGAAGCGGCGGATCTCCCCGCACTTTACCTGCTCGGGGGGGCATTCCCCGTAGCGGGCCACCGCGGCCGCCACCTCCTCCGAGGACACCGCGTCATCCAGCTCGCTGATGCGCAGGTCTGCGCACTTCACGGGTCTGGAGACGCGGACCAGGTCCGCGGGAAGGACCTCCCGCAGTTTGCCCGCCAGCAGGTCCGCCTTCTCGCCGCTGTCAGCCCCGGGGATCTCCAGCATGCGGGCCCCCGTCACAGCGGTGCGGAATCGGAGACCCTTCAGGCCTAAGCCTTCCAGGTCGATCCTCCGCTTCGCCCCGTCGAGCACGTCCTTATAGGAGAGCTCCTTCCCCTCCACCGTGGCGCCCGGCTGGATAGTGATGGCCACCGCAGCCGAGCGCGGGGCGCGAAGCTTCGCCGCCGCGTTCTTCTTGGGCGGGGGCTTGTCCGCCGGTGCGCTGCCCTTTTTCCCCCGCTTGCCCCGCTTGCCCCGCTTGGCGGCCTCGGTCCACTGCTGGGACACGGCCGTCGTCGGGGGCTTCGGAGCGCCAGGCGTCGGCGCTGCCACCTCCGAATACGCCTTGGGAGGCGCTTTCCCTTTCTGGGTCTTCTTCCCGGCCGCGGGGGCGGGAGCGGGAGAAGCAGCCTCAACCCTCGCCCTGTCGGCGGCCAAAGGCGGCCGGAGGGGCGGCTCGGGAGCGAGAGGCGCAGCCTTAGCCCTCGCCCTGTCGGCGGCCAAAGGCGGCCGGAGGCGTGGCTCGGGGGGGAGCCGCATCGCGAAAGCCTCGAGCTTGGCGTCCATCATGGTCCCCACTTCCACCACGATAGAACGCCTCAGCGAGTCGTCGCGATCGACTCCGCTCGGCTCGGCAGGCCTGACGAGGCTCGCCCGCAATTCCGCGATCTCCTTGCGGAGTTCGGCGACCTCGCTTTGCAGGCGAGCATTGGCCCTTTCGAGCCGAGCCGTCTCGTCCGTAGCGGACCGCTCTGCCAGCTCCGCTACGACCCCCATCAGGCTTGCAGAGGCCTCCTTGAGGTCCCTCTGCAGCGTGCCCTTCAGGTTGCGCGATTTTGTCGCAACAGCCTGAATGAGGAGCACGCTGTCCTCCGCCTTTTTCTTGAGCTCGGAGGTCGAGGGTCCGTCTTCGCCGCGTGAGAGCGACGACGAGTCGGACAGACACCTCGACCTCGACCGAGAGGGAGATCGGGATCGGACGTCCCGGGCCATCTCGGCCAGCTCCCTCTCTGCCTGGAGCTTCTCCTCCTCCCGCTGCGCCTTGAGGTACGCCAGCTTCGCCTTAGCTAGGCCGACGTACTCTCCGGTGGTGGGCGGTCGCCCTCTCCCTCGTCTTGCGGGCACCGGAGTGGGAGCTTTCTTTTTCTCGACCAACTCCGGTGCCTCCGCCTCGTCCCCTTTCAGGGACCGCTTCCGCGCATTGCGCCAGAAGCGTCCTGACGTGTCGTCCCCGGACGACACCGTCATCAGGGTCACCACGGAGGAGTCAGACTCCTCCGCAGTCTCCTGGGTCTCCTCATCTTTCTCGGTGTCCGTTGTTCGTGCGCTGTTGTCGGTTGTGTGGAAGGTTGGTGCCCCCCCCAGATACGCGGGGCAGACCGCACCCATCGTGGGCACGGTGAGGGATTCTCCGGCATCGGAGATGCCGGTACCCTCCTGGGGTAGTCTGTTGTTAGCCGAACTTTCCATCATGATTTTTAGCTTTTTTTAACGGGGTGAGCTCCCCGGCCCCTAGGGATTGGGTACCCCCCAACCATTCATCCCCTCGCCGAGACAACTTGGGATTAGGGTAATTTTTTATAGAGGTTTTCTTCCTCGCGGCCCCCACCGTAGTGGCGGCCCTCACCCCTGACGCCTACGGGTCAGGGAGCGAGTTGGCCGACGGTGGCCTAAGCCATGCTGCCGTAAACGACAGCCCGTCGCCCCCGCGTTAGGGTAGGTAAACCACATGGGTTTATCCCACCCTGGTCCCATCCACTGTGCTCTCCGCTAAAGCAGAGGGACACGTGGAGAGACCCCACCACGTGGTCTCATCCGCATTATCCTCCGCTTGAGCAGAGGGATACGTGGAGAGACCCCACCACGTGGTCTCATCCGCAGTGCCCTCTGCCTGAGCAGAGGGGCACGTGGAGAGACACCGACTTGTGGTAATTTTTTAGAGAGGTTTTCTTCCTCGCGGCCCCCACCGAAGTGGCAGCCCTCACCCCTGACGCCTACGGGTCAGGGAGCGAGTTGGCCGACGGTGGCCTAGGCCATGCTGCCGTGACCGACAGCCCGTCGCCCCCGCGTTTGGGTGAGTAAACCTCAAGGGTTTTTTCCCACCCTGGTCTCATCCACAGTGCCTTCTGATAAGTCAGAGGGACACGTGGAGAGACCCCACCCCATGGTCTCATCCGCACTAAGCGGAGAGACCCAACTGTGAGCCGCTCTTGGTCTGGCCCCTCCTTCCAAGCCTGTCCGTTATGGGAAGCCCTGTACGGCATAGCCTTGGAGATCATCGGGACACGCAAGCCCCCCCACCACGACAAGGTGGCGGCCCCCGGGGGGGGAACCTTTTTTTTTTTTTTTTGTTGACGCTGGAAAATCCTCATGGATACCCGACAGGCGCGGGGGGGCGCTGTCGGGTTATGCCGGACTCTTACCGGCTAAAAACCAGCGGTGTTCCTCCTCACCGTCTTCCGGCGGAGCTGCGGGGACGCATTCGCACACTTCCGCTGCTCCGCCGACGGTTGCCCGGGCTCGGGCCCATCTTGTGGGGCGCCCAGCTGTGGCGCCACTCACCATTCAAACTGGCGTGCCGGAACACGGGACACGCCAGCCGCCTCGGGGGTCTCCTCCAACTGGGCGATGGTACCCCCCGGTTCCACCGCCCGGAGACCCCGGTTATGGGGGAAGACGGCGCTCGTGCGCCAGGCGCCTTCGCCCAACTCTCTTCCGGCGGATCGGGTTACAGAGAGGGTCGTCCTCCCTCGCCCGCTCCGCCGCCTCCTTTTGCGCCATGACGCACTCACAGAACCGGAGCGCCGCCTTCCACGCTCTGTCGCTGCCGACCATGGCTCTCACGACGCCCGGCAGCGACAGGTCGTCCCCGATAACTGCCGCGAGGCTCGCCCGCGGCTCCGCCCACTCCGGGCACTCCGCCAGCGTGTGCTCCGCTGTGTCCTCCGGACACCCACAAGCGTGGCACACGCCGGTCGGCTCTCGTCCCGCCACGCTGCACAGGTACCTGCCGAAGCAACCGTGCCCCGTCAGGACCTGCACAGCGCGGAAGGTGAGGGCCCCGTGTCGGCGATCGACCCACCTTTCCAGGACGGGCCGAATCGCCTCCACCGTGCGTCTGCCGGCGGTCGGCTCCGCCAGCCTTTCCTTCCATTTCCGGAGGAGGACCTGGCGGTCGAGTCGCCCCTGCCGCCCGGCCTCCTCCGGCTCTGGATCCACCTCATCGGCTCGTGCTGCTGCGCTGCGGCGCCAGTACGCTGCCGAGAGCACCTCCGCGTCCAGGTCCCACGGTGGGGTCCCGGCCAGGACGCATGCCGCCTCGCACGAGATGGTGCGATATCCTCTCACCACCCTGATCGCCATGACCTGTTGCGCTTGGCGCAGGAGGGTCCTGTTCTGGGCGATCAGGGTGTCCGCCCAGATCGGGGCCCCGTAGAGGGCCACCCCGGGGGGGGGGAACCTAACCTAACCTAACCTAACCTTTTTTTTTTTTTTTTTTTTTTTTTTTTTTTTTTTTTTTTTTTTTTTTTTTTTCGGGGGGGAAAATGCATTACGCATACCACTCGAGCGCAGGGGGCACCCGAGTGGTTATGTGGGACTCCCGTATAGGCTAATGAGACCCACGGTATACCCACTAAAAACCCCCCCATCTTCCGCCTCGCCGCCTTGTGACGGGGTCACGGGAACGCTTTCGCACACATCCGCGGCCCCGCCAGCGGCAGCCGCCCACAAGCGGCTCCATCGCGAAAGCCCGAAGGCCCTCCACGATGGGCGCACCAGATGGTAAGGTGCGCCTCCCTCCTCGGCCTCCACCAGTACTGTAGCAAACTCCCCCTGAGTCTGCTACTAGGAGGCCATGGATACCAGATGACTGGTACCCGGTGGAGGATCAGGTCTGTGGTTCCTCCACCGACCACACCTCGGCCGCAGAGGATAGGGCAAGCGGCGCACCGTAATACCGACATGCCTCTTCCTCTGCGGCCCCACCAATGCCGTTTCGGCGGAACGGCCCCGCCAGCTCGCAGGGGGTAGGGAGAGTGGCGCACCGTAATACCAACACGCCTCTCCCCCTGCGATCCCTCCACGGCCGTAGAAGATAAGGAGAACGGTGCACCCTATCTTCCACGGTCCCACCTCCAAGCGCATCCGCAGCGGACTTGTTCAGCCCGCTGGGAGCGCCCTCCTCGGGCCAGCCGGCAGCCCAAACAGGCCGGCCCTGGTTGCCTCTTGGTTCACCGTGGGTGACCAGTCCACGGTTACTAAGCCCCCCCGCCACGACAAGGCGAGCAACCCCCGGGGGGGAACCTAACCTAACCTGACCTAACCTGACCTAACCTGACCTAACCAGTCGCGCGCCTCCAGCCGTCGAGAACGCTTAGTTTCGAATTTGTTCCGCATTAAATTAAATTTTTAAAAATTGTTTTCACCGGAAATTTCGAGTGTACAGTGAAGTGCTATACGTCAAATTGTGCGTCTAAGTGCAGGCTATTTGAGTGCATAAAAAGTTTTTGTGAAAAGTGCGAAATTATTTGGATTTTCTCTAAAAAACAGGTAAATTTTAAAAATTAACTTCAGTTTTTCTAAATTATTTCAAAAACAAGATCGATACCCCCTATTTTTTATTTTTGCATTCGTTAGACCTTGCTAGGACGCATCTTTTGACGTATTGCACGTCAAAATCCACTCACGCATTTTGAAGTAAATTGATAAAAAGTAAAAACCACGTGGCGGCCATCTTTGATTCTGGAGGTGCGCGGCTACTTTTGGCTGTTGGCTTTCATAGACCTAGATGTAAGTAGTTGCATGCAGTTTTTGTTTTTTCTTAACTCGTTTTATTTTTCTAGTTATAAGCATTTTTGTCTTTTTAAAAATTTTTGGAAATTTTAATTGTTAGTTATAATTATAGTTTTCGCTCTAAAATTCTGTTTTTTGTTTTATTGTATAGATATTAGTAGTCTCTATTTGTAAAATAAATTTCGATTTCGAGTAAGCTCTGCTCTGTGATTTATTAAAATTTTCCTAAAACCACGTGGCCACGTGGTCACAGAAGGAGTCGCGTTAAAAAATTTATTTTATTATTAAAAATAGAGACAAAATAATTGTTTTCATTTCCTATATTTACATTTTAGATAAAATTACAAATTTCGGAAATATTCAACCTTAACTTTGAAAATTAAAAATTTTGAAACATTTAAGCATATTTTAAAAATAGTTACAAAAAATTATTGCTTCTAATTTTGCATTCCTCTCATAGAAGAGCATAAATTCCTTCTTTTCTATAAATTTGAACGCTCTAGCCCTATTATTTTTGGAATAAAAGGGAATAAACTGAAAATATCATTTTTACGTTTTCGGAGAGAGAGCCACTTGGGAGAAAAATTATATTCTATTAGTTAGTTCTAATTTAGTGATATAAAACACCGTTTAAAACACAGCGATAGGATAACCGACTCCTTGGATATTTCAAATTTATATAAAAAATTTAAGTAAATATCTGTTTTTGTCAACTTGCCAATCACATCAACTTAAAATGTCTTCAAAATCAGCCCAAACATTAAAACAAACACAAAAGAAAGATCCCAAGACAAGATCGGAATCAGCAACTGCCTCCAAGAAGGTGGAAAAACCAAAAACGATCCGAAGTGATGACCCACCCAAGATCGAAATCACCCCTTCTTCATCTGCTGCAAGCAACCCAAACCCACCACTAGCTGTACTCTCAACTCCTTCTGCCTGCTCTACTCCAAAGCCGGACCCATTGGGTGAACAGAGGCCAAAGCTGGAAACTCTTCCAGCAAACGTGGAAATGCAGCCGACAGAGGAAAAGAGCGATACCAGGTCAGACTCTAGTTTACTGCGCATACGAGCCCAAATAAGGCACGCCAGAGCCGTAGAGGAACAAGCGGCCTTGGCCAGGACGCCAGAGCCAGAACTAGAATGGGACGACGAGATCAACTCCTGTGCTTCCATAGATCATTCGGCCAATAAGACTACGCGAATGCTGGGAGAGTTCCCGGCAAGGGCAAATGATATCCTGCAGCGGGCCAAATCAGAACTGGAGGAATCGAGGAACCTCAAGAAGGAGATTAGAGAAAATGTGGTTGGGTTAGTCCAGGAATTGTATGAAATGGTACTTAAGCTGTCCGAATCTAGAACCAGGCATATGGTGGAAGCCCATCGCGCAAAGGCCAGTGCCGCCAAGCAATTAGAGATGCAAGCGCAAAAGCACCAACGGCGACTGGAGCAAGCTTTAAGCGAACAAGCAGAAACCAAAGCTATGTTTGCAAGTATCATGAAGGACACCGACGCCCTTAGGCAGATCTTGGCTAGGGATACGAGTGAGCAGCTGGAGGAATTGCGCCAAATGGGTAAAACTCAAAACAAGGACTCTAGGGAAGCCCTCGAAAATCAAAAGAAGATTCTGGAGGCCTGTACTAAAAGTGCTTGCACTAAACCAAACAAGGAATTAGCACCGGCAATATCTTCAGATCTCACCGAGATATCTACGGAAATAAAGTCCTTAAAAATTACCTTGGCAGAAATTTCCCAAAATCAAGGAAAACAAGAAATTACAGGGAAAAATATAGGGTTGACTCAAGAGGAACTGGAGAACGCCCTCAAAAATGTTATTCCCAGCCAACCAAACCTTACCCCAGTACTAAATATATGTACTGAGGTAAGAGATGCTATGGGAGAACTGATCCACAAAGTAGCTAGCCGGGAAACTGCCAAAGCCTCCGACGAACCGACAATTAACTTAACGTCGCAAATGGTTGAGCTGAGGCAGGATATGGCAAGCCTAAGGGATACCACTGTGGATGTAGCGGCCCCCATAAGATTGGCGGTGGAGGAGATCAAAGGTGGCCTCAGGGAAACAGGCGAAAAAACAAAACCCAAGACAAAACACCGACCAATTCCTACGGCTACAAAAACATCGCGGTATGCCTTGGTGCTGGAATCGGCGGATCCAAGACACACCAGCGATGATATTTTAAAAGAAGTGAAGGAGAAGGTCGATGTGGTAGAACTGGGCATAGGCGTAAACAGCGTAAGAAAACTCCGCCAACAAAAGATCGTAATCAGCTGTGACACGGATCACCAGAGAGGACTACTCGAGGGCGCCCTAAGACAAAGAGGCGAGAAGCTCACTATAAGTCAACCGAAGCCGAGAAACCCGCAGTTACGCCTGCCAGGATTAACGCCTGATATTCCCGACACCAAAATTATCGAGGCAATTGAGAAGCAAAACAGTCAACTAGTAAAAGACCTAACCAGTGATCAGATCCGAGCTACAGTGGTACGCAGGACAAAAGGGAGAAATAGCGGCTTAGTAAATGTGATTATAGAAACGTCACCAGTCATGTGGCAACACCTGGTTGACCAAAAGTTACGTATAGGTTACCAGGTGGTCCCGGCTTTAGACCAATCCCCGGTGGTACAATGTTACCGCTGCCTGGGATTCGGTCACAGGGCCAGGGACTGCAAGAGAGAGTGTAGCTGCGGCTTCTGCTCGGAGCAACATGATACGAGGATATGTCCGAACAGAAGCAGAGCTCCCAGATGCACAAACTGCGCGGACAAAAACAACGAAGACTTAGCACACCCGGCATATAGTGCGGAATGCCCAGAATGGCAAAAGTGGGACCGGATAGCAAGAGCCGCAATAAATTATTGCTGATACAGGCAGCTCAGTGCCCAACATAGGCAGTAATAGAAGCACACCCGTAAATATGACGAAAGTACTTCAGTGCAATTTAGCGAGAGGCCAGGCAGCTACACAAGAGTGTTTGTATGAGGCGAAAAAGAGAGGATTTTTAGTACTCCTTTTGCAGGAACCTTATGTAGGGGCGAGTGGCTCCCTCTCGACTACGTACAGAGTAATTCAAAAAGTTAACAATAGGACAAAACCTGTTAAGGCAGCGATTGTTATTCTTAGTAAAAATATTATTGTGATAGAAGATAGTAAAATTTCAACCGAAAACATTGTAGGGGTAAAAATAGTCACTGGGGATATTGAATTAGGTCTTGTATCTATATACTGGGAAGAATACGAAAACATAGAAGACCAACTGAAGCAACTCGATACGGTCGTGTCTCAATTAGGAACCCAACATCTCATCGTCAGCGGAGATTGCAACGCAAAAAGCATCTGGTGGGGCTGCGAAGCGGGGGACGCTAGGGGAGCGGCATATGCTGACTATATATTTCAAAACGGGCTCGAAATATTGAACGAAGGCGACACCCCCACATTCTGGGCAATACGGAGGGACATAGTATATAAAAGCATAGTTGATGTCACGGTGTGCACTACCGTATTGCTAGATAAAGTGAAGAAATGGAAAGTTGACGCGGAAATTGTTACCACATCTGACCACAGGGCAATTACGTTTGAATTCCATTACGACACCACATTGACTAACCCAGAGAAAAGGCAGTCTACAAGGAAATATAATGTCAAAAAAGCGGACTGGGAATTATTCGATAAGGAGCTTAAGAATCAGTTAACAAGTATGAACATAACAGTAAACGATATCAACACCAACTGGATCGGAGATAAGACCCCACGCGATAAAATTAATGACCTTGTGGAAAAATATACAATGTGCATAACTAACGCATGTGATAAGGCTATAAAAAAGTTAAGTGACGTCAAAGACATTAGGAAGATATCCTGGTGGAATAAAGACCTTGAAGAAAACAAAAGAAAAGTAAAAACATTGAGGAGGCGAATCCGCGGAGCAAACCCAAAAAGGAAACCTTACGTGATCTCCGAATACAAGATGGCTCTCGAAGCGTACAAGGAAGCCATCATGGCTGCCAGAACATCGAGTTGGAAGGATTTCTGCACTGGTCAGGAAAGGGAGTCGATGTGGGATAGAATATACAGAATCCTCAAATTGAGGGAACAAACATCCAACCAAATAATGTTGCAAGACTCCACGGGGGAAACATTGGGACCAGAGGGATCAGCTGCATTATTGGCTGCAACATTCTATCCATCAGACAGCACAGAGGGAGAGACTGACTATCACCGCATAACAAGGCAGTTCACCGACGAATACCATTCCACCCTTGAAGGCAAAAAGATAGAAACTCCATTTGTCCCTTTTACGCGAGCAGAAGTAGTCGGTGTAGCGCAAGGAATTAGTCCCAAGAAAGCCCCCGGAGATGATGGCTTCACGGCGGACATCTGTTTACGCGCTATAAACAGAGATGACGGGGCCTTTCTTGAGATATTAAACAAATGCCTAGAGTACGGAATTTTCCCAATGATATGGAAGAAAGCAACAATCCGAATCTTAAGAAAACCCCTTAAGTCAGACTACTCAGTGCCAAAATCATACAGACCGATAGGGCTACTCCCGGTACTGGGGAAAATTCTGGAGAAAACTTTTACGCTAAGACTCCAGTGGCAACTTAGCGTAAAAAGCAAATTAAGTCCAAGACAATACGGTTTTACGCCACAAGTAAGTACCGAAGACGCTCTGTATGATGCAGTAGAAAAAACCAAGAAGTTGGTAAACGCGAAGAAGATAGTTGCACTAATTTCTCTGGATATCGAAGGAGCTTTTGACAACACCTGGTGGCCTTCCATCAAAAAAGAACTTATAGAGAAGGAGGTGGATCCATACATCTTGGCCATCGTCTATGATTACCTTAGAGATAGAGAGGTTGAGGTACAGTTCGCTGGTAAACGAAGTAAGAGAGAGACAAATAAGGGATGCATCCAAGGATCCACGTGTGGACCCTTACTATGGAACTTACAACTAGACCCATTACTGCGAGCAACTGAACACCAAGATGCCCATGTACAGGCCTTCGCCGACGACATTCTTATCATAGCCTCAGCAGATAAAATGGAAGAACTTAACGCGAGAGTAAACAACACTCTAAAAATAATAGAGACATGGGGTACTAATAACAAAATGAAATTTGCTGCCCACAAGACGCAGGCAGTAATAATCACAAGAAAATTAAAATACTCGGAACCGTTATTCTACCTTTGTGGTACCAAGCTCTTGATTTCAAGGGAAGTATCACTCCTAGGGATAATCATAGACGAGAACCTCAACTTCCGAGCCCACATCGAGAAACAAATATCTAAAGTAGCTAATATTTATAAAGGAGTCACAAAAGCGGCAAAAGCGACTTGGGGACTGAACTCTGACATCATAAGAACTATATATATAGCAGTTATAGAACCGATAGTCCTTTACGCTTCAAGTGTATGGGCGCCTATCGTAGACAAAAAGTATGCATGTCGGAGGCTCGACCAACTTACGAGATTGTTTGCTATCCGTATTGCAAAGGCCCACCGTACGGTCTCCTTTACAGCAAGTGTGTTACTCAGTGGCATTCTCCCCCTGGACCTACGAGTAAAGGAAAAAAGCGAAATATACGAAGCAAAAAAGTACCAGGAATACAGAGACCTACCTGGAAGAGCAGTGGAAATGCGGGTAAAGCCGAGAGAACTACCACACCCAGCGCTGAGACAGGAGATCACGTACGAGATACTAAATAGCCAAGAGGATATAGATAAACTAGGGAAAGATCAGCCTTTACTATTCACCGATGGTAGTAAAATAGACGATCGAGTGGGAGCTGCAGTATCATGGTGGTGGAATGGTGCAGAAGTGACTCAGAGCACCCTTTCATTAGCGAACTACTGTACGGTCTACCAGGCCGAGTTATGCGCAATCAAAAGAGCCACAGAGATGCTAAAAAAGAACAACAAACACCCTGAAGTCAATATAGTTAGCGACTCAAGGTCTGCCCTACTAGCATTAGAGAACAGAAACTGTACTCACCCCATAGTGACGGCCATACGTGAAGACCTGGAGAAACTGAAACCCACAGTAAAGGTAAATTTCAAATGGGTCAAAGCACACGTGGGTGTGGACGGAAATGAGAGAGCAGACGAACTCGCTAAGAAAGCTGCTAAAACCAAAAAAACAGCCCCAGCATATGACCGCGTCCCGGTGTCTTACGTGAAGCGCCTCATCAGATGCAATACGATCAAAGAATGGCAGCGTCGGTACGAGCAGTCGACAACGGGCAGCACAACGAAACTATTCTTTGAGGATGTGCGCCAGAGCCATAAAATCATAAGTAAAATTAAAAAGAATAATATAATAGCGCAAATACTCACAGGACATGGTGGCTTTGGGGCATATCTTCATAGATTTAAAATAAAACAAATAGGGACATGCGATTGTGACGAAGAAACTTACCAATCACTAGAACATGTGTTGGACGAATGCCCTAAGTATGCAAATGCAAGATTAGAGTGTGAAAATAAAATGAATACAAAAATATCACGATTAAATTACGTAGAGATTATGAGAAACGAACACACAAGAAACATATTTATGGCATTCGCAGAAAAAGTTGTTAAAAAGGTCAATATAGAAAATAAGGCGACTAACATATTAGTTTCATAGTAATAGTAACATATTAATATATAGTGTAGTAGTAGTAGTATTTATTAGAATTATAACACAGCCAAAAGAAATAGAATTAAGAAAATTGTATAGAATAAATAAACCTAGTAATAATAACAGTAAATGGAATCTATGTACAGTAGTAACAAGAACTAGAATAAGTATTGTTGTAAAAGTAGTCGATAAGATAGATATAGGATTAAAAATGAAAAGAAATGTAAAGTGTATAGATTAAGAGTAGAAAGTAAGTAAACTTGTATTTTATATTGTATTTAATAAAGATAGACTAAACCACTGGAATATAAATACCAGTGATAATTAGCTCGCGGGCCGGGCCAGTATAGCGCCCGGACAGGAAAAAAAAAAAAAAAAAAAAAAAAAAAAAAAAAAAAAAAAACCTGACCTAACCTGACCTAACCTAACCTAACCTGACCTAACCTGACCTAACCTGACCTAACCTGACCTAACCTGACCTAACCTGACCTAACCTGACCTAACCTGACCTAACCTTACATTTGCAAATAGCGAAGATGAAATAGACAAAATCTGCAACAATGACTGCGTAAAGATATACACAGACGGAAGCAAACATAGTGAAAATAAAGTTGGAGAAGCCTATGTTGTGCATATGGTTGATGGCTCCAAAATCACTAAAAAATTAAAACTCCATCCTTGTTGCTCTGTATATCAGGCCGAACTACTGGCAATAAACCGGGCGTGCCTGTGGGCCCTCCAAAATAACATACAAAACTTAGCAATTCTAAGTGATTCATTATCCAGCTTATATGAAATAAATAATAAAGACAGCACTCAAAGTTTGGTTACATCAACCCATAATTACCTCAACGTAATTTCTAAAACAGGTAAAATATACTTCATATGGGTAAAGGCTCACACTGGTATAATGGGAAATGAGGAAGCAGATGCAGCAGCAAAAGCTGCAGCTGACTCTCACACATCATTTGGCTTTGCAAAGTTCCCGCTCAGCTATCTAAAACAAGCAATAAAGACAGAAAACATGTTGCAATCAAACAAAATCTATAACTCTGGCATACAAGGCGAACACACGCGGAAACTCTGCCCCGGGCTTGATACTATTCATCAATTACACTCTACCATAGCACCATCATTTGAACTCACTCAGATACTCACAGGTCACGGATACCATCTCTCATATTTGCACCGCTTCAAAATAAAATCCACTGATATTTGCCCTTGCGATAGTTTATCAAAACAGACAGTTGAACACCTCCTTGAACATTGCCCAAAATACATGTCAACACGATCCAACCACATATCCATGTGTAATTACCTGGAAATTGAAAATCCTTTTAAAATAACAGACATAATAAAAAAAGAAGGCTGCAGAAAAACATTTATAATGCATGTGAAAAAAATTATTAACACTCTTAAAGAATTTAACAAAGAAGTCATATAATATTCAAAATTGAAAATCATAAACAATTACGAATTATTAAAAATAGAAATTAAAAAAAAAAAAAATTAAAAAAAACGACATAAAAAAATATATATATATTAATCAACTAAATTTAAAATTATATATATTTATATACAAATAAAATATAATAATATAACATAAATATCTAAAATATATACATATTAAAAGATATATATTTATTGCAAGTAGATATTTACATTTAACAAATGAAAATATATATATATAGGTATACATAAATAAAATATATTGGTAAAACAATTATAGAAAACATTAATGCATCAATAAACACAATCATTGAAAGTAAAAATAAGTCGCCCGTATCCAATAGCGAGGGCTTATTTTGAAAAGTACAAAATAATGTCAAGTGAGATAAGAGCAAACTTCCTCTATCTCTAAAAAAAAAAAAAAAACCTGACCTAACCTGACCTAACCTGACCTAACCTGACCTAACCTGACCTAACCTGACCTAACCTGACCTAACCTGACCTAACCTGACCTAACCTGACCTAACCTGACCAATTCAAAAAGATCCTGAAAGCAGACCTCCGTCCTAACCCAGATCAGCTTGCAGAATTTGAAAAAGTGGAAAACTGAGGGAACCAGAGAGGAAAACAGGAAAACAAAAAGTTCACAAAATTCCAGGTCAGTTTGCGGAAAATCTAAAGCGGTGACATATATTTATTAGTATTGCAATAGATAGCCTGTCTCTTCCCCTACAAAACGACACCCTGTTCTGAAAAATCCATTTACGGCGCGCGAAGCTACATCAAAATTAGTGGGGCGAGGAACACCGGAAACGGAAAATTCAACTTTTTCGGCGCCTGGTATTTTGGTGTTAGTTTCGCAACCCCTGAGCCGAAACCAGGAACCCTGGGCAGCAGGGTGTACACGAGGAACCACCCGACATCCCTCAAGAAGAACAGTGAGTGAGGCAAGCATAGAACATTTGTATTAGCCTAAATTATATTAAACTTTAGTACCCGTTAAACTTGCAACCCCTCCCGGGGGAGTAATTGGCCACCCTCAACCCTTATTTTTACCCTTTGCACGCGTTGATTATTTATTGACATATTCCAAAAAAATTCATCAAAATCGGCCCATTAATTTAGAAGCTAGAACATTAACTAGGTCTGTAACTAGGTCAACCCATCTTATATGTAGGTCAGTGTGCCATACTCATCGTTATTTCTGTTTTAGCTTGTGTATTTCTGATAAACTCTTATTTCTCTGTAACTTAGCCATAGAATCCGTTTACGCATTTACAATTTATACTATAAAACTGCAAAAACTGTATAATATTTATATAAAATATTATTGTGCTTGTGCTTGTGCTTGTGCTCACTGTTTGTACCGTGTACCCGCCCCCCTCCCATCACTGGTCACCCTTCCCCTCAAACTCCCTGCTCCCCTTACTTCCCCCCCCACCCCTTCACCCCCTCAAATTTTTTTTTGATAATTGGAATATCCCAAGCCCCAGAAGTACCCAGGTTCGTTGGTCGAGAAGATAGGGGGCGTGGTTCTCGAGATATCCTAACGGGAAGTTTGGAAAAACCAAAAATCCCGGATATCTCGGGAACGGTGCGTCCTAGACGATTTTGGACCAAAAAATCGAACCCCCCTCCCTATCTATCGATATCCCTATCCCTCCCTATCGATTTAAAATAAAATAAAAATGTTAAAATAAATAAAAAATAGAAATAATGAATAGATGTAAGATGTAATGTAAATAGAATAAGGTAAATTATGTAACAATCTCTGTAAAGCTTATCAAATAAAGTAAACAAGGTCCCTGGCGAGCAATGCCAGGGGATGCTATTTTATTTTAGCTCGCGGGCCGGGCCTGAGAGCGCCCGGACAGGAAAAAAAAAAACCTAACCTGACGAAACCTTTTTTTTTTTTTTCTGGGGGGGAAAATGCGTTACGCATACCACCCGGGCGCAGGGGGTACCCGAGTGGTTATGTGGGACTCCCGTATAGGCTAATGAGACCCACGGTATACCCACTAAACCCCCCCCCCCCCATGTTCCGCTCGCCGCCTTGTGACGGGGTTACGGGAACGCTTTCGCACACATCCGCGACCCCGCCAGCGGCAGCCGCCCACAAGCGGCTCCATCGCGAAAGCCCGAAGGCCCTCCACGATGGGCGCACCAGATGGTAAGGTGCGCCTCCCTCCTCGGCCTCCACCAGTACTGTAGCAAACTCCCCCTGAGTCTGCTACTAGGAGGCCATGGGTACCAGATCACTGGTACCCGGTGGAAAATCTGGTCTGTGGTTCTTCCACCGACCACACCTCGGCCGCAGAGGGTAGGGCAAGCGGCGCACCGTAATACCGGCATGCCTCTTCCTCTGCGGCCCCACCAGTGCCGTTTCGACGGAACGGCCCCGCCAGCTCGCAGGGGGTAGGGAGAGTGGCGCACCGCAATACCAACACGCCTCTCCCCCTGCGATCCCTCCACGGCCGCAGGAGATAGGGAGAACGGCGCACCGTAATACCAGCACTCCTCTTCTTCTGCGGTCCCACCTTGGCGCGCGTCCGTAGCGGACTTATTCAGCCCGCTGGGAGCGCCCTCCTCGGGCCAGCCGGCAGCCCAAACAGGCCGGCCCTGGTTGCCTCTTGGTTCACCGTGGGTGACCAGTCCACGGTTACTAAGCCCCCCCGCCACGACAAGGCGGGCAACCCCCGGGGGGGAACCTGACCTAACCTGACCTAACCTGACCTAACCTGACCTAACCTGACCTAACCTGACCTAACCATATATGATTACTTCGCTTCAACATATCTGATTCCAAAATAAACAGGGGCAGTAGTTAGCTCGCGGGCCGGGCCGGTATAGCGCCCGGACAGGCAAAAAAAAAAAAAAAAACCTGACCTAATCTGACCTAACCTCCATCCGGACATCATTCGCATTATTTACAATGCTACTGTGGAACCTGTGATTCTCTATGCTTCCAGCGCGTGGGCCTTAGCGGCCAAAAAACTTGGAGTGCAGAGGCAACTGAACGCAGTCCAAAGAGGATTTGCACAAAAGCTATGTGGAGCCTACCGCACAGTCTCCCTAAACTCGGCGCTGCTGCTGTCTGGGATACTGCCACTTGACCTCCGAGGACTATACAGTCTACCAGGCAGAACTTCTGGTCATATGCCAGGCCACGAGGATGATTCTCCAAAGCAGAGAAAATAGTTTTGCGATCCTCAGTGACTCGCGTTCGGCACTAGAAACTGTCACAAACGCAAGTTCCCCTCACCCTCTAGCCGTGGAAGCTCGCAAAAACATCAAGCGTAGCGAAATCCAGAATAAGGAAATTTCTCTGTTCTGGATTAAAGCACATGCAGGATTAGAGGGTAATGAACGTGCGGACGAATTAGCCAAGCAAGCCGCTCTGCACTCCAAGAAAAAACCGGATTATGATTTATGTCCTGTTTCATACGTCAAGCGAGAAATCCGTAAGGCCTCGCTGGGCGTGTGGAACGGGAGATATCAAACCGGAGACACAGCTGGAGTAACAAGAACCTTCCTTCCTGATGCAGTCCTGGCTTACCAAATAGTGGCAAAATTACGACCAGCAGGCTTGACCACGCAGATATTGACAGGGCACGGTGGGTTTTCCGAATACTTGGCCAGATTCAAGTGTAAGGAGGACCCATCGTGCAACTGCGAACCAGGTGTAAGCCAAACTGTCGGACATGTACTGTCGGAGTGCCCAGTATTTACTAAAGACCGATACGACATAGAACAAAAATTAAGGGCGACCTACTATCGCACTATTCGAAGGGAGCAACAATGAGACCCAGTTCGCCCAAGCGTGCGCAGTGCTACTGAGACTAGGAGAACTAGGCGAAGAAGTGCCAAGGATAATAAGCCTGGATGCTATGGTGGTGGGTTATACAAAGGGCCGAGCGGAAGATCACGCAGGGAGCATCAAAGCCTCCGAAAAACACGAGGTCGTGGTGTATGAGGACCGGGGCGAAAACCTCAGTATCCTCAAACCACGCCAAAGGTGCTCAACTTCCGCTCTAGACCCGGTGGACAGATGGGGACACCCCATAGCAAACCCAGAAGAACAAACTGGCTCTGAAAGACTGCAACAAAGAAGAGCAGCTGAAAACATCTCAGCCGGATAGAAGCAAGCTGGACAGGAGAAAAAGGGAATAATGAAGACGCTAAACGCCGTCTCAGCAATTTCCAGGCAGAAAAAGACAACCGGAACATACAACACAACAGGAGTCTAGCAAAAGCACTCCTAGAAGTGATTTACAACCACAGGCTACCACAACAAAAGCCGAAAAGGGGTTGGTCAATCCGCCTAATCTCCGGGACGCAAGGATCCCTCTGGACCACTTAATAAACGCATTTCTCGAGTTCCAGGCCATGACAGCAGCGACAACGGAGGACAATGTGAGGACCTGTGAAGTCATCCTGCAGGCCTTCCTCCAAGACGACCGGAAGCTGTTGAAACTGAGACTCGAGAAATCAGAAGCTGCCATATACGACAACAACACTTCCCAAATCATAGTAGGAGAGGAAGAGGGAAGTCATATGGCAGCCTACTGCGCAACCAGAGGCTTCGTCGACAAAGACAAAGAGGAGAGTAGGCGGATCGGTCGAGAAAAATTCTGCACCCCTCCAAATGACCCCATTGTTGTGATCGCCCGATGCACCAGGATAATGTTAAATGACAGGATCCTGGCCATGGCGGACACCATACCCGAAGACAACTGGGAAATACCCAAATTATCATGGGTCAATGGGGTACCGGGCTGTGGTAAATCCACTTGGATTGTGAATCACTTCCGAGAGGGAAAAGACCTTATAATAACCAACACAACGGAGGCAGCGAGGGATCTCCAGGAGATACTCACCCACCGTACCGGATCAGACACCCAAAAAAGGGTGCGCACAATGGCCTCAGTACTCGTGAATGGTTCGAAGAGGAAATACGAACGACTACTCGTCGATGAAGCCCTCATGAACCATTTCGGAGCCATTGTGATGGCAATAAAGCTCACCGGTGCGATGGATGTGTTGCTCATAGGAGATATTAACCAACTCCCATTTATAGAGCGTAACAACCTCTTCGAGCTGCTCTACAATCGCCCAAGTCGTTCAGTTGGAATAGGCCAAGAACTGTTGTGCACGTACAGGCACCCAGTGGACGTAGCGTACGCACTGAGCGAAGTCTACAGCGGAATTTACTCCGCTGCACCGCGCTTGAGATCCCTGCAGCTGAAGCGGTTCACGGATTCAACGATCCCAAAGACCCTCGAGAAAACTCTCTACTTGGTACACACCCAAGCCGAGAAAGAGAGTTTGAAAAGCGAGGGCTTCGGTAGCGGAGACGGATCGAGGATCCTGACCATACATGAAGCGCAGGGACTCACGTACGAGACGGTAGTGATCGTGCGCACGTCAACACAGCACCTGCAATTGCACAACAGTGTCCCCCACGCCGTCGTGGCAATATCGCGTCACACGATCAGCTGCACATACTACGCAGACAGCAGCAACGACGCCATAGCCCAGTTCATACAAAGGGCTATGAATGCCACCGACGAGAGACTGGAGGATTACAATATCGCGATGGCAATTCGGAACAGGGACCCAAAGGCGACAGATCACGCCAATCAACTAAAGGCGTTAGCGGCCTCCGTGAAGGACAGCAACTAGGTTAATGTTCCTAGAAGCAAACTGTACTTAGTTGTAAAAAAATTTAATTAGTAATAAGAAATATTATAATGCCTCTAAAAGATGTAAATACTAACACCTATGTATCCACTATATGATTGCAATAAAAATTTGAGTATTGAGTATTGAGCTTGGGTGTATTCTGAAGTTGAAGATGGCAGCACCGTGCAATTTGTCTACTGCCATTTGAGAACACGCTGTGGCGGGGGTAGGTAACAGAGGACAGCTATTGACTTGCCAGCCGCCAACGGGCACTCTTTAGACAGCCTCCGATCTGAGCGGACGCTAGAGTTATAGAACATTGCACAACGTTCACTTTATAGAGAGCACAGCAGCTGACTAGTGACTACTGTATGTACTGATGGACTGCGATCGAGCCGGTATTGCATGTCAGTCAGTTCGCAGTATGCTGGAGCCAGCGAGAAGTGCACGTTGACTGTTTTCTATGCACAGTCATACCCTTTGCGAAGGGTAGCACTTATGCAGCTGTGACGGTTTGCTTCTATGAGATAGGTGATGGTGCCAGAGATTTGCAGATTTATCACACAAGGTTTGGTAAGCGCGGGAGGTGCGGGCAAGTTATGGAGCCTGGGTGGCTGTGAGTGTACAATTTGATGTGTTAATTAAGGTTGGTTACCCTGAATGCCACACCTGACACCCCGATGCAATTCGACTTCACCGCGTTCCATTAGTGTTCAGAGCCATGTGTGTCGGTATGCGACCAAACTATGTGTGGTATACTCGTTGAAATAAGGCCGATTTTCGTATGCAATATGGAGCACTAAACAAACGCGTGTGTAGCAAGCAACAGTTTATTTGCGACTGTTTAAACTGTTTTAAATGGACAATTACAAAATGATTCTAAGACATGGAACACATACACAACACAAGTTCTAAAAATGTACTAGGGATCCTGTAGGTACTATAGCGTATAGAACAGACACCCCGAACACCATGTATGTCCCAATGCATTGGCGCCACGTGGCTTCAATCTTCAATGGATTTGTTCGATTTTGAAAGGAGAACGGGGGCTCAATTTTGAAATTCGAACCTCCCGGGCGGGACACACATTTTGTTCAAGATGTCTGTTCTATGCAATGTCATAGAACATAGAACCTCCGAACCTATTTTCAAAATTGAGCCCCGGTTCTCCCGTCAGATGTCCCCTTGATTTGCTTGAAAGTTGTCACTCTGCAGGTGGATGGATTTCGTAATTCGACATGGTGGCTGATGGGTATAAACACCTCAACACGTCGATATACCGGTAGTCGATCCGGCACCGCTGAAGAAAATTTAGTACTGCCCAGATGTCGATAGAATCAAAGGCTTTCTCATAGTCCACATAGGCAACACATAGCGGCTGAATTTACTCCTCGGTCTTCTGTATAATATCTTTTATACTTACACCATATCTTTACATGACGTCATGATCCCACAAAAAATCTAGCGGCGTTAGATCAGATCTTGCTGGCTATCTAATCCCGTAGTCCCATCCATCATTGAAAAAACTAAGTTATTTATTGGAAATTCTTCTATTATAGTCCGGCATACGTTTATTCTATTATAAATAATTTGCTGTAAGTACATTGTCACATTGTTACATTGTCTAATAGTGTAATCCGAGTACAAATCTATACATCTTATAAAATGAAGTCCCCCGGCCGCATCTGTCTATCTGTATGAACGCGATATACTCATAAACTACCGAACCTACAGATTTTTGAACGATTTTCACCAACAGATAGTGTGATTCCTGAGGAAGGTAGGTGGTATGGTGTATAAATGTAAATTGACCGAAATACACACGGGCGAAGCTGCGGGCGGAAGCTAGTATAAAAATAAAACTTGCACAAGAAAGGCGCGTCCGCAGTACTTAGTTTACTAATGAGAAACACGCTAGTAGAATAGGCGTGAGTGCTGCATTATCTGATTATACACGTCCAGCAGTGATTGCAGTGAACTGGCAACTGGCAAGTGGCCCTGCAGCCAGTTCACTGCTGTTTTGAAACGTTTACATAATACATAGTTTCATTCAACATTATTTTATTATTTACTATAACTTTTGTATGAATAAGTTCTGAATTTGAAGAAGAATTAATGAACAAACAAATGGTGACAGCTTTATTGCTTCGGAATATGTGCATGTTATATATCTAGTTAGTTTGGGACACCAGGACACCAGGACACCACACCAGTTACAGGTCTATTGTAAGGAATCATTTAGATTAGTCTCATTTGATGAACAATCTAAGCACTACTTTAAATTATAATTATTTAAAGAATAAATGAATAGTAAACAGAAATAAATTTTAGCATTAAATGATCCTTAATGCAAATTTAAGACTTATATGATTTTGACATGGATACCATTGTCAGATCTCGTTCAAATTTATGTGGGACCACACGACAAGCACCAGCTTTCGATTAAAAAAAGAATCATCCAAATCGGTTCACCCAGTCCAAAGTTCTGAGGTAACAAACATATTAAAAAAAATACAGTCGAATTGAGAACCTCCTCCTTTTTTTGAAGTCGGTTAAAAAATAATAATTCACTTTTAAAATGCTTACATAGATGATAAACATAAGATAGCAATAAAAATACAACTTTTTAAATCAAATTCTGACTTGGATACAGTTCATATATTCTTATAGCATGTAATACTTAAGATAGATGAAAAATTAGACATGTGATGGGGAGAGCGCACGGACTAGGCGTGGCGGCCTCGAGCCACAACCATTGCGAAGCACAGCAGCACCGGTGTCCTGCGGAGCCGGCCCAGCTCCACTGTGCGGGGGCTCCTCATCCTCGGAGGCAGCCGGGGCCGTGTCAGCCTGCTGCGGCCGCCGGCGCCGGCGACGGCGGCGCACGCGCTTCGGCGGCGGACCTTCCTGCAGCATGTGACAGTGCTCATCCAGCAGACGTAACGCATGCTGTTTCAGTCGCTGCAAATCCTCACTTACATCTAAGGTTTGACTCTCCATGGATCCGATTGTAGTTTCAATTGTAGTGGCTTCTTTTGGATAATCTATGCTGTAGATGTTTTGATCTACAATTTCATCGCCCTTCCTACTAGTTGGAAGCGGTCTTGTACTCTCGCTTATGAAATATATATCAGATTGTCTGGAACTCACATTTATCCCGGGTTGCCTTGTTAATTCACTTTCTTCATTAATGGTACTCTGACTATTCACATTTGACTCATCTTGCTTATTGTGCGGAGTGAACACATAAGACATTTTAACAACCCTGGAAAAATAAGTTTATTTAATGAATTTTGCAAGCAGGTAAAATACTCTTGCACCATACATGAGTACCGTCAAGACCCAACTGAGAACCAAAATCATGGAAAAAATTTGACATTGTATAAATTATATTACACTATTGAAGTATAATATCATAGAACAGACATCTCGAACAAAATGTGTGTCCCACCAGGAGGTTCTATTTCAAAATTGACTTCCTGTTCTCCTTTCAAAATTTAAGAAATCCATTGAAAATATAAGCACATTAGCGCCAATTCATTGGGACAAACATGGTGTTCGCGGTGTCGGTTCTAGTATCAATACTTAAATGGATTACAACAGTTATTTCAATAAAGGAATTAATTCCTTGAAGTAAAACTCACTGGACAGGATCTCGGCGGTGGAGTAAGAGCAGCGGCTCCATCATGGGCAGCACGTGGCCGCGGCTCATGAGCGCCAGGTCGCCGGGCAGCCCGAACACGCGCGCGATGCGCCGGCTCAGCCACTGCACGCAGCGCCCGTACGGCGCCCACATGTAGGCCAGCGCGCGCTGGTCGGAGAAGAACTGTCGCAGATCCACGCTGACGCGAACGCCCGCTCGGCTCCTCCTCTTGGAGCGACCGGCGCAGTGCGAGCAGTCCGTGCAGTCCGAGAGGCTCGAGCTGGACCGCTCGGTTAGCGCTGCCGCGATCCCCACCTCCTCCGCACCAGCCGCCGGCTTCATAATCTAATAAACTGACCAACGAAACAAATTATATATAATATAATTAAAAGAAATTGTGACCGTGTGACGTTGAAATTGTTAAAATAGTTTGCATAAGTACATTTCATTTCATTTTTTCATTTCAAAGTACTTATTTAATACGTGACATAACATATTACTTAAATCTTAAATAGCCATTATTATTGCAGCAACCATGCCGTAAATCGTTGTTTTTATTATTCGGTAGGTATTTTTTTTTCAAATTTATTATTATAAACGTACCTATTGATTAATTTATTATTTTGAAACTTTTTGACAGTATTCACAGAGTACTTAATCACTACTACGCTACAAACGTAGTGATTAAGTACTCTGTGTACGCTACGTGACAGTGTTGCAAAAATGAAATAGTAAAAAAAATCGGTAGCATTGCCAGCTAAAAATCGGGAGATTCAATCTGAATATAGCAAGAGTTGATTTTATGGTATTATCACAATCATTTTATTTATAAAAGTAATTTAAGTATTAATAAAACTATTCATTTACATCTTCGTACCATGTTACTAGCGATTTTTGCGAACATGTCTTTATTCATTTATATTAAAATTATAACTTTGATCATTTCCTATATCATTTTACCCGACTGTGCAGCGCAAGGGTAATGTGTTTATCATTATCAGTCTATGTATTTTTGTATTTATGTGGCATTGTAAAGACCAAACGTGTTGACGGATTTTGATGATTCTTACGTCAATCGATTCATCTTTAACCTTAAAATTGTTAATAAAGACATAACAACATTTCAGACATGTCAGGTGACTCGTCTGCTCGTTTGCCTGCTCAAGGCATAAAAACAAAAATTAAAATTCATCACAGCGAA
This sequence comes from Thymelicus lineola, assembly GCA_963932265.1. Classification (NCBI taxonomy): domain Eukaryota; kingdom Metazoa; phylum Arthropoda; class Insecta; order Lepidoptera; family Hesperiidae; genus Thymelicus; species Thymelicus lineola. The sequence goes on from OZ010686.1 coordinate 108,648, forward strand.
AACCAGACGCCTTATTGGTAAAATGAAAAAAAAAACATATCGACAAACTAAGTCAAGTGGAATATCGTTGATTAAAGGTATTCAAAAATGACATTTAGGTTCCCTTCACAATTTTTTTATTTGAAGTAACTTTTTAGGATATTATATTATAACGATTCAAGTTGTTTAAACAAGCATTCTTGCTAATTTATTAACTCCCTCAATGAAATAACATTATTAAGAATTTTACCGTCTTTTAATCCTAATAAAGAAGTCAAAGAAAAAAATAATTAAAAACACAAGGGGCCCGACCACGTATAAAATACTAGGAATGTAGGGACAGGCCCAGTGGTTAAGCGGTCGGATTAGATCACCCATTCTTCAACCAATCAAATCTTCCCAAAGAGCCCTATGAAAATTAAATGGGAACTGCTAGGCTTAATGTGTTTTATACGCTGTTGGGGTTTTGTTTTTGGAACGAAGTTCCTTATCGCGTGTTCTGAAAGGGGGCTAGACGGAAAATTACGACACTTTTTGATTTTACGAATGACGACACTTTTTTGAAGTGATTCAGATAGTTTTACAGAGATGGCGCTGTACAACAAAACAATACTTAAATCGAAAGGAACTTCGTTCCATCCGGGTGTCCCTTGACACCTCTCATGTTTTTTTTATTTTTTTTTGTGTGTAATAATATCCTATCATTGACTCACTTGAAAATGTATTATTTTAATTGAAAATGTATTGTTTAGTTTTCATAAAATTTATTAATGAAAATATTCGTTCTGCATTTGCAGATGAGCTGGCAAACTCAAAACTTTGAATACGAATGGACAAATATTTTAGAATATGATGTGTGAGCCATCACCACGTTTTATGTTATAGTATACCTATACTTGCCCAAAATTCTTCTGTATTTCCACTGAACGACTCAATTTCTTTTGTATTTAGTATTTAGAACATTATTTTCTATTTCTAACTTTACATATTATATTACATTTGTACAAAATGTAAAAAATCGGGAAAAACGGTCGCTAAACCGGGATATCGGGAGACGATAATCAAAATCAGTAGATCTCCCGATAAATCTGGAACTTTTGTAACACTGCTTTTTGATAGTAATCAGACTAATCCATAGATACCATCAGTTAGTGGTATGGTAGCCATGGATATATTACACTATCTGATTGCTGACCTTGTAGATGTACCTAAAGCACAGAATAGTTTTGTAATTTTCTCACTGATCACATAACAGTACAACACAACATTTTAAGCAACACAAACAAAAACAACAACCACAGTCTTCACAAATCCCCGATGACCGTAATCACCACATTGAAAAATTGCATTAACTTTTTGGCGTAGTGTTGCAAACACAATTACGTTACTTATAATATTCATGTTAGATGTTTTTATATCATTATAAAAAATCATAATCGTATGATATATCCTGGGACTATAAATAACATGGACACAATAGAAAAATGGTCCTTCGGTAATGACGTCATCCATCCACAGGTAGGCCGACCTTACACCTATAAGTTGCTTACGTAAGGTTTACGTAAGCAACTTACGGCTGTATTTACACACATTAATCAACTTAGAGTAAATAATGCTTACGTAAGTTTTTTGAGTTTTTACTTTTACGTAAAATTATTACAAGCCATTTACACCTACTTACAGAAATCGTAACCGAAAATGCCCTCTCGTCGTTAAATTCAAGCAGCCGCTGCCTATAATAGTTATCAACTAAAAGTCGAAAGCAAAGACAATGTTGGATAAAAACTTGGCGGGAAAATACTCATTTTAAACGACTTCAAAAAAGGAGGAGATTCTCAATTCGACTGTATTTTATTTTTATTTTTTATTTTATGTTTGTTACCTCGGAACTTTGGACTGGGTGAACCGATTTCGATGATTCTTTTTTAATCGAAAGCTGGTGCTTGTCGTGTAGTTCCACATAAATTTGAGCGAGATCTGACAATGGTATCCATGTCAAAAGTACAATGTACTTCATTTGAAGTCGGTTATTTTTTTGTTAAAATATTAGATTATTCGGGTTCCGAAGTAAAATCAGAACCCTTATAGTTTCGTCATATCCGTCCATCTGTCCGTCCTAGAAAGCTGTAATTTGGCATGGATATACATATTTATTAAAACTCCAGAAGTCCAGAATCGTAGAATAAAATATTTAAAAACATTCTTTTCCTACAAGTAACTTGAGGATGATTTTTTTATTTGTCGCGTACCCTGTAGTGTGGGGTATTGTTGAATTGGTCTTTCAAAAATATTATAGATCTTCTAAGACCATTTTTGGAATTAGGGCTCCGTTTATGAAATATTTGGCTTTAAAGTGCTAATTTTGGTTAGAGTCAAGTGTCCCCCTAATTTGTAAGTTCTCAAATTATCAATTTGTTTCGATATGTTGTGAGACACTTCCGTAAGCACACTCGAACACGTTTAGACTTGTAATTTTCCAACTTACTTAAGTAGTGGGAAATTACGATAGACTACTCACAAAGGGTGTTTACATTTGAAAGTTTACTGTAAGATAATTATGTAAGTCAGTTACGTAAGCAAAACTTATTGGTGTAATGTCGGCCTTCCTCTACAATGTTACTTATCCAATTAGAGTAATACATCCATGCTAAGCACATACACTTTTGACAATTTTGACATAGAGTAAACTGACAGAAGCAGTGTTGCCAGGTACCACATAATTCAAACTTAATTACTGTGTATTCGGACTTCTACCGTATTTAGCTTCGATCTATTATAATGATTTTTAGTGTTTTTAGTACATTTTACCGTATTTTAACCCCACAAAAAAGCCAGATTTTAGTAGGAAAAAAAACTCAAATCTCATACAATATACTGTATTTTATTCGAATCTACGGTATTTCACAGAAAAACTACCATAATCCAGTTTTTGGATATGGCAACACTGGACGGAAGAAAAAAATACATTCTTTTATTTCACGTAGATTTTGTAATTGGCGATATCGCTCTATCAAATGCTTGGTCAAATGTATGGGAGAATCTACATCTAAATAAATCTATGTTCAAAGTGTTTCCCTATTTCATAAATCAATAAAAACACGTTTATTAGACATAAAGGACAACAGGATACTAAAACGCCTTATTCACGGTCCATCTTGACGTACGTCAAAGCAAGGCCATGCACGATGCACGACGCAAAACGACCGTGAATAGGCTTGACGTACGTCAAAAATTATTATTTACCACTTATTTACTTTTTGCTGGACTTGCACGACCCGTTTTCCATCCAGCAAGCACCCCCACCACCGCGAACGTCGTGCATGCTTGATCGTGAATAAACTTTATGGACAGTTAGTGGTGTCGAACCTACCGATTTTTCGGTATTTCTACTGATATGGATTGTAATTTTACTGATAATAAATGGATTTTAATATTTATCTTTTTGTTATTTAGGTGTGTTTGATTTACAAAAATTAGCCCGTAAGTTTATTTTTGACAAATAAACGAATTTGATTGAATATTGTGTATTTTTGATATATACCGATTTTGTGTTCAAATATACCGATATTAAATGGGCAAATTTACCGATACACTTTGTTATATACTGGGTTATATACTGGGTACGGTTGATGCGTGCACGATAGTGAATATGCTACATCCAGCACGGCGGCCTTGAGCGGACGTCCAGCGGGGATGGACCGTGAATAAGGCGTTTAACCTAACCTATCCTTCTTTCGACTTGAGTAGATATCGATACTTTCTGAAGTACACGATACTTTAAAACAAGATTCTATTTAAAGTAAAAAAAATTGTATGAACTACGATTTACAAATGCTGGTTTTGAATTGAAACGTAAAACTCAAACATAACGCTAACACTAGATCTAGAAATTAATTAATAAATTAAAATAATTGCGTGTTATTTGCCAATTTGTATGAAAAGTAAAAAAAAATGTATCTCATGAACCGTAAGTTTCCGCAACCTAAAACTTTACAAAACGCTTTCTTTTAGTGAGTACTATCTACAAAAAAATATGGGCATTTAAATCGATGGTGCATATTGGAAAGTTTATCCGACACAATTTTATAAAATAAGTGTGGACACCTTACAACAATTTCCCTACGACAACCTTAATCAGGACTGTGATTGGTCGAATAGTCCTTACATTAATGACGTCATTAAACTTCAGATACTTCTACAAAGTAGTAATCCAGATAGAGTAATAAATCCATGGTGATAACCATGAAAAAAACGTAGTGTAGTGTTTAGTTTAACTATAGTTTAGCTTTAGTACTCTGTCTGTTATAAGGAGTAATATTGTTCTGTGGACTCTGTGGTTATAATACTTTTATAATAAAAACATTTTATGTCAAAACGTTCGGCTTTGTAACGTATAAAAATTTGTTTCTTTTTCTTTTTATTTAACAACTGAAACTTGCTAAGAATTTATTAATAAGTTTTCTTATGTAAATTGATTGGACACGATCTCTAGGAGATTTTGCACGTTATCGGTTGTACGAGCGGCAGAGCGAGTGATTGCGATCGAGCAAGGAAACGGGCGGCGGGAGGCCGTAGCGAAGCAGTCGAAGATGGGCGAGCTGTGAGCGGTGAAACAAGAGCTCGGAACATGTCGAACGTGGAGAACGTGTGCCCGCAGGTGCTGCGCGGCGTGGCCAGCGAGCTGCGGCGGCTGGCGGCGCGCCCGCCCGCCGGCGTCAAGCTGCTGCTGCGTGACGACGACCTCACAGATGTGGAGGCGCTCATCGATGGGCCCGGTCAGTCTGTAGCTCTTTACTTCATAACATGCAGGTGTAGGAGTGCCATTAGGTAGCAGCATTCAGAACTCTATAGGGATTCCTTGTGTATGTTCCCAACATATTGGGTTGGATATAGAATACGGTAGCAGGAGTTATTCGTACATGACAATGGTTGTAGCTCGTCGAGGTCCTTCAGCTTAGTTACCAGTTAGTTCTGTATTTCATTATTTTGAAATACTGAACCTCAATTTGTCACTTTACTCAATATTACATGCAAGGAATTTAAAAAAGACAATTTGGCTGCAGAAAAATTAAAGCCAAGATGCTAAAAATTTATAAATCACTGAATTATTGACATGTTATTTTCATTCTTTTAAATCTTGTCATATTTGTTTCAATGATATGTTATTAAATTTGTTGTATGTTTATGAGTAGGGACCGGATTATAAGCAACATATAAAGCTTGTTATATGTACGCAAAAGTACATGAAAAATGCTCGAAATATACACGAAAATATCTAAAATATGCAAAATTAAATGATAAGTTTTAGGAACCCAAAAGTTTTACTTTTTTCTTTTTCTCCATCTATCTGCGATCAGATCAGATCTATAAGCAGATGTGTGCACGTATCCTTGTCATTAATGGATTGACAAATCCATTGATTTGAAGAAAAAAGTAATTTTTATTTTTTATTTCAAAATCATCATACAATTACTAAATTATCCATTGATAGACGATTATAGATGAAGTAACATAGCATTATATTACATTTTTTATTTTTTTATTTATTCTTTTTGACCTATGAACAGGTTTTTACATTGGGTGGAGTTAATACATTGCAATTTTTTCATATTTTTGTTAACGTAAATGTATTATTCCGAATTTTCGGTAGTAAGATTGAGTCTTCTGTCATAAAAAAATATTTATATATGGAAAGGATCGCTCCACTTCCACTGAGGTAATTGGATGGAATTTGAACGGTGCTATGTTAGCAATTATAGTTTCTGGCAAAAGTTCTGCCATTAATAAAACACTCAAATTGACATGATATGCATCATAACTAAATCTTAAGTAAAATATGTAATTACTGCGGAGGATGGCTTAAATATGCAAATGCATGTAATGCGGTCTCTATTTATGAGTATGTTTTGTCTCAGTTTTGTGAATCCACTATTCCAAGGGTGAAACAACAAATCTCGCGACAAAACTTGGTAGGGCTGCTTATGCTGTTAGGAGAATAAGGCAGTATACTGACGTCGAAACTGCTAGGATAGTATATTTTGCTTATTTCCACAGTGTTATGTCATATGCCATCTTGCTGTGGGGCAAAGCAGCCAATATAGAACAAATTTTCATTCTCCAAAAAAGGGCTGTTAGGGCTATCTATAAACTTAAGTCTCGGGAATCTTTGCGTGAAAAGTTCACGGTAATCTAGACACGCGGCAGCGTGTCAAGCCAAGTTCAAGCAAAGGAACTGGCTAGCCAGCGCCGAGTGTAATATTACACGAACCACTTGGTGCCACTTTTGACCCTTCTATAACTCAAAACCTCTTTAACGTAAACACATAAAACTATGTGTGTTTGATTATATCCATAAGGACATGTAGAAGCCCAAATTTCATGAAGCTAGCTCAAACGGTTACAAAGATATGAAGGTCAAAAAGTCGTAAATTTTAGCACTGACTGACTGACATATAGTACCTAAATCTAACCTACTTCCAGATAACCTAGAAGGATGAAATTTGGAATCCAGCTCGGTAATTGTGTGTAAGCATAGGAAAAAATCAAAAAAATAAAAAAAGTCGAAAAATAAGTGGTGTCCCCATACAAAGTTTGTATGGGACCAAAGCAGAGCCATCTAGCGGCAGTGAAAAGAAAAGCTTCGGTCCCATACAAATCTTAGCAAACTCGCATTTACATTGTGAGCTCGTTATGTCACGTAAAACTCGCACTAAGACCTCTGTGCACGCGGGGCTCAATATGGCATACTTCAGCGCATGGAGTATTGAGGTAGAACGAGGGCCATCTCATATGAAGGAAAAATAGAAAAAGTTTCCAGCTGTTTACAGAAAATAGAGGTTCCAATAATGGGCATTTCTAAATGGCGCTAGTTTGTGACAAATAGATATATGAACATGGCTGTTGTAAACGGAGTGAAGTTTGCTGAGTTATGCCACCCTAATTAATGGCGCTAGTTTCCGCCAAATAGATATTCGAACATAGCTGTTCATATACCCCATCACAGCCCTCCCGTAATTTTACGCGTTTTACGGATACTTTTCCCTTTGCTGTCCCTCGCGGAAAGTCGTTGTAATGTACAACACATTCAACGCAACAAACCATGCGTGTTTTCCATAGAAGCTGATATACTTTGGTACACCATTAAAACAATGCACGGTGAGGCAGATCTACGCTGTGTGGCGGGGCGTGGAGCAGTGTGAGAATCGCCTGTTTGTCATATTTATCTAGATATTTAGTACTCGGCTAAATAGTATAAAATTAGCTGTATACCGAATATAACCATAATCAAATACTCGTTCTTCTAAGCAGAATAACTTTTGTATTCAGTTAATCAGGGTAAATATATTATGAATATAATTATATATGATAATATGGTTGCTTAAACTTATTTTTATACCAGTTTTAGGGACTCTTCAATAATCATACAAATATTCGACTCACCGTAAAAGCTAATGTTTTTCCGGTTCAATTTCCGGTTTATGGTATGGTGGTATTTCCGGTTTATTTAATTTACACCCGAAACTGGTGACCCATGAAACGTCAATTTAGTCTCTAAGATTTGTGGAAAGGGTATATTTTTCTTTACAAAAAGTAATGATATCCCACCAAAAACATAAATGTAAAAAAGGAGAGCCAAGTTCAATACAAAAAATATGCTTGGCTGTGGGTTTCGCCGCAAAAAGAATGGAGATCTAATTGAGTGCCAAGTTCTATGTAAAATCGAAATATGTATTTATAGGAACAAAACAACATTATGAACAAGTGTTAAACTCTATTTCTTTGCTTTGTTGGATACCTATAACAACTGCTGTTATTTAAAAAAGTGAGATCTTAAAGTAGGTTAGATTTGACTTGGCCAGTTTTTATCAGAATTAAAATGTTGAATAACTTTATAAAATGACTGATGTAAAGAAAACTGGCCAAGTCAAATCTAACCTACTTTAAGATCTCACTTTTTTAAATAACAGCAGTTGTTATAGGTATCCAACAAAGCAAAGAAATAGAGTTTAACAGTTGTTCATAATGTTGTTTTGTTCCTATAAATACATATTTCGATTTTACATAGAACTTGGCACTCAATTAGATCTCCATTCTTTTTGCGGCGAAACCCACAGCCAAGCATATTTTTTGTATTGAACTTGGCTCTCCTTTTTTACATTTATGTTTTTGGTGGGATAGGTATACTTACAGTAGCTTCCCAGTATATCTTCAATAATGTAGTTTTTATAAGGAAGAATATAAACGCGTATAAACAAAATTTTGATATTAATAATCGCCATACGAAAAGAATGCATCAATTAGTTACGCCTTCGTTCCGCCTAAGTAAAGTGCAGCGATCTTTCATAGGGCTTGGTATACATTTTTATAATAAAATCCCAAAATTAATACGTGACTTGCCAATAGAAACTTTCAAAAAACGTGTAAAGACACAATTGTTAGGCAAGGGATATTATAGTGTAGACGAGTATTTAAATGACAAAGACGCATGGAAATGATTAGCTCTGCAACCAGTTCCACTCAGAATAGTAAACTTTTGTATGATAATATCTTTTTTGTAATATTTTTTTAAAAGATGTGCTGAGGAGTTTCTTTAGGCTTTTCTTCTCCTCCATGACAAAGCACCTTCCGAAAAGCCAAAAAATGACGTGCATAAGTGTATCAATGATACCTATATGAATAAAATATTTTGACTTTGACTTTGAAACGATGAAAACTAGTTTAATATTGTATGACGGTTTATGGAAATGAACCCGGACAAGTAACAGGTGTGTTATTGGCACTGTACGGGTTGTTAGATGCTAAATAAAACATCCCGCGGCGAGTGCTGCTCATACACTCATTTATTTGATATAAAGATGATACAAAGACGCGTAAGCGCGCCGATGTGTAGCGTTGCACTTTTTGATACTATATACATATAATTAGGTACGGCTTGTCCTGTACAGGCACATCCCTCAACAATGTACTTACTAATTAATAGTTCAAATTATTATTTAAAGTATCAATTACTTAAACTTACTATAACAACCTCCCAACAATCCAAGTTTAGTAACAAAGTACACTTGTTAGAAATGCAGGCTTTTTGTTTTACAAACTGAGAAAATAAGCGGTTCAATCCCCCAGTCGGACACATCATAAACATAAATAAATGCACATCTATCCTTCAGAGGATAGACATAGGGGGACCGGTGGGAATGTATGAGCTAAGATATAAAGTAAAGGGTGGTTCCGGTGGCGTGTTGCAGCCGACACGCCGTACGCGGGCGGCGTGTTCCGCGTGCGGCTGGTGCTGGGCCGGGAGTTCCCCGCCGCGCCGCCGCGCGCCTACTTCCTCACCAAGATCTTCCACCCCAACGTGTCGGCGGCGGGCGCGGTGTGCGTCAACACGCTGGCGCGCGACTGGCGGCCCGAGCTGGGGCTGGCGCACGCGCTGCTGGCCGTGCGCTGCCTGCTCATCGCGCCCAACGCCGACTCGGCGCTCAACGCGGAGGCGGCGGCGCTGCTGCGCGACCGCTACGACGACTACTTCGCGCGCGCCAAGCTCTACACCGACATCCACGCCCGCGCCGTGCCCTCCACCAACCACACCACCCCAGCACACTCCAGCGAACAGGTATGTATCATATATATCTGTATACCATACCTCACATGTGTGCAATCCGTGGAAACATCAAACTAAGTAATCAAAAGATATTGCCGTTATGCCTTAAATGTTGGCACTCTCAAGGGAATCAAACTATTATAGGTCATTTTCTACAACAGCTATGTTCGAATATCTATTTGGCGGACACTAGCGCCATTGATTAGGGTGGCATAATTCAGCAAACTTCACTCCGTTTACAACAGCCATGTTCATATATCTATTTGACACACACTAGCGCCATTTAGAAATGGCCATTATTGGAACCTCTGTTTTCTATAAACAGCTGGAAACTTTTTCAACTTTCCCTTCATATGAGATGGTCCTCGTTCTACCTCAATACTCCATGCGCTGAAGTATGCCATATTGAGCCCCGCGTGCACAGAGGCCTTAGTGCGAGTTTTACGTGACATAACGGGCTCACAATGTAAATGCGAGTTGGCTAAGATTTGTATGAGACCGAAGCTTTTCTTTTCACTGCCGCTAGATGGCTCTGCTTCGGTCCCAAACAAATTTTGTATGGGGACTTATTTTTCGACTTATTTAGTTTTTTTGATTTTTTCCTATGCTTACACAATTACCGAGCTGGATTCCAAATTTCATCCTTCTAGGTTATCTGGAAGTAGGTTAGATTTAGGTACTATATGTCAGTCAGTCAGTCAGTGCTAAAATTTACGACTTTTTGACCTTCATATCTTTATAACCGTTTGAGCTAGCTTCATGAAATTTGGGCTTCAACATGTCCTTACGGATATAATTAAACACACGTAGTTTTATGTGTTTATGTTAAGGAGGTTTTGAGTTATAGAAGGGTCAAAAGTGGCACCAAGTGGTTCGTGTAATATTACACTCGGCGCTGGCTAGCCAGTTCCTTTGCTTGAACTTGGCTTGACACGCTACCGCATGTTTAGATAATTATTATTATACGTATATAAATATTTAACGATAGCTTGATACTGAATATTTACTCAGTAGAAGTTAGAAACCCATCACTATTAATATCTGATAATTCACTTATTTACAAATAATAAATATGGAACATTAAGTTCCGTACTACTCAACGAATAACGAATGAATGGCTTACTAAAGTCGAGAGTACGACTGAAGTTTAGTAATACTAATTAGTGACGTTATTCGATTATGAAAATAAAATTACGGAACATACCAAAACCACGTGACCCATTCAGGGGGGAGGGGGGTCTTCAAAACACCACGCTTGGTCACATAGGGGTGGGGGGGGGCTTAGGTTTTTGTCACGTAGTCAATATTGCGCCACACAAGTCGCCACACAATATAAGCAAAGTTATTATTTTTTAACTCTGTTTTTGCAAAAAAAGTATTGAAAACCGTATTTATGAACTACCACGTGAAAACTACGGGGGGGGGGGTCTTCTCACATACTACGGATTGTCGCGAAGGGGGGGGGGGAGGGGGGGTAAAAAGTTGGAAAAAATGGGTCACGTGGTTTTGGTATGTCCCCTTAGTTACTAATCAACAATCGATTATCAATATTAGTAATCAGTGCATGTTTCGATTATGTAAATCATTCATGATCGCCCACCTCTAGTAAGTAGTAACTGACGAGCTCTAGAGTGTTGTGTGTTTGTGTGTATGCAGGTGGCGGTGGGCGAGGGGGACGGGGGCGACGGGGGCGAGGGGGAGGGGGAGGGCCCGCGCGCCAAGCGCGAGCGGCGCGGGCCGGCGCGCGACCGCCGCCGGATCCTCAAGCGGTTATGAGAACACTAACTCACACGTGTATAAAATAATGTTTAGTTTAATTTAATTAATAATAAAATAAATCACTTGAATTTAACTGTTGTTTTTTTCGTTCAAATCGATATTATATAAGCGAGTTCTCGCATTAAGGCATACAATAACATTCGAACTGGGCAGTGCGGGGTAGCTGCGTTTAACATGAGTTTCCACTTCGCTGTTGTGTTATTATGTGCACTTCAATGCTGCCAACATAATAGTGAAGTGCAAACTTATGAGAAACGCACTAATAGTAGGGACATGAATGTGAAGCGATGAGGCGACGACACCTGCCCGCGGCGTCCGCTCCTCCAGCCCCCACTGCCCCCAGAGACCCCCAGTCACCCCCAGTTCCTCGGAGCTCGCACGCGAACTGTATGTTAGTATTAAATTATTAATACAAAGCTGACATTATTAATGGGTAATGGCGCTGGTGTCAAGTGTCAACAACTCAACACTGTCAAAGTAAACAAACTAAACGAGTGATAAATTATTTATCTATAGATATACGGACAGACGGCAAAACTAATTAATACACCAGTGTCCATTATTTTTGAAACCAAAAAATAATAATAGGATCAAATCCAGTGCAAAAGGAAGAGAATATACTTAACAAAAATGAAGGAAAAAAATTTTACAGGCAATCTGAGGTCGGGAAGTGGAGGGCGAGCTTAGGGGGGTTAAGGGTAAAAACGCGGGAATATATATGTATAATCCAACCAGGTATCCAACAGTCACTATAGGTTAACCGCTAAAAAAACCCCGTTTGCCATAGCACCACAGTTCCAGAACATTCCTCTTAACATCTCTAAAAGCATTGGGATCCTTGGTGTCGACATTTCGAATGAAGTTCAGTTTCGGGACCATTTGGTTAGCAAGGCCAAACTAGCCGCAAAGAAATTGGGAGTGCTCTATAGAGCTAAGCAGTACTTTACGCCTAAACACAGGTTGATGCTCTATAAGACGCAAGTTCGACCACACATGGAGTACTGCTCCCACCTTTGGGCCGGAGCCCCAGCTGGCCAAGTGGATCCGTTCAATCGCATTAGCGGCGAGCCATTCTTCTTGTCGACGATCCCAAGCTTACAGACGGATTAGAATTTAGAATCGCTTGAGTTGAGGAGAGATGTAGGCTCTCTCTGCGTATTCTACCTGCAGCTTACTACCTGCAGTTAATTTTCGTCACCGCACACCACGTACCAGGTTCCATCAACACTATCTTACCTGGCGTTCGTCCACAGTCCGGTTCTCACGTCATTTTCTACCTCGCACGTGTAAACTGTGGAACAAACTACCTGCATCGGTGTTTCCTCTAAGCTATGACATGGGGTCCTTCAAGAAGCGGGTCTATCGTCATCTTTTTGGCCGGCAACGCGTTGGTGACGCCCCTGGTGTTGCTAATGTCCATGGGCGGCGGTGATCACTTACCATCAGGTGACCCGTCGTCTCGTTTGCCTGCTCAAAACATAAAAAAAAAATCTATCTACAGCTCTTAGATCTACTTACCTATGCCTTAAATGAGCTACATACAAAATTTTTATACATAAAGTTTAATAACAAAATTCTTAATATTATTAAAGGTAATCGATCAGACAATCATAATAATATTATAATATCATCAAAGTAATCATTACATTTTTTGGCACATTTCAGAGCAACAACATTTTAACAAAGATAAATTCGTATAAATATAGTTAAGTAAGTAGGTATAATACCTAATACTCGTATATGTACAAAAACTTAACCATCTTTTTACATTCACGTCCTCTCATGTATATATTATAATTATGTAGATTTATATATGTGTTGGTCAGAGTGAGTGGCGGGCGCCCGGGCGGTGTGGAGCGCTAGACGGCGGTGGCGGTGGCGGGGTCTATGCGGGCTTGTCCTGCAGCGGCACCTCCACGTCGCTCAGGGCGGCGGCCGGCGGGGGCGGCGAGCGGAGCGCCCGGTGCAGCAGCGCGGCCAGCGCGGCGCCCCCCAGCGGGCCCACCCAGTACACCTGCAATGCAAACAACACACAGCTCAGTCTAAGGATCTACTTTTTTATAATACGTAAAGTAAAAAAAAATACGTATGTACAGTAGAATCCGTTTATTATGACTCCGCATATATTGACCAACCGCTTATTATGACGTAATTACACAACGAATTTGGTTTTCATATAAAATTCTTTTAACAAAGTCGGATATAATGACTTCGCTTACAATGACATGTCGCTTATTATGACCCATTTTTAATAAATTTTGACCGTTTATAGTGACCGACATGATTCTTTACACCTTCGGCAATGTTCGTTGATTCCCGACGACGTTCGGCACGTGGCTTGTATTTGTTTTGAATACAAAAAATGAAAATACGTGCATTTATTACGTGCAATTTTAATTTTTATTTAATATGCTATGTCTCATTATTAAAATAAGTATTTATTTACCTAAAAAAAATAAGGTTGGTTTTTTTTCACAAAAATGCTTTGTATGACGTCCGCTTAGTATGACGTGTTTGTCAATTCCCTTCGATGTCATTATAAACGGATTCCACTGTACACAATTGATAATAATCACTTAACGCTAAGTAGACTAAAGATTAGTAGCTAGGTAACGAGTGTTGGATACTCTCAGGGGCGTAGCTACCGCCGTATCAGCCCTACCAATTGTACGGGGCTCCCGGCCTATACGAGGCAGGGGCCTCACTAACACAACCAAAAAAAGGTCACCAGCGGTCTAGGACCGCTACCGTTGGCGCTCCTTTTCTATTTATTGACAGCTAACGTTGAGGGCCCCACAACAAATATTGATATGGGGCCTCCTCAGGGCTGGCTACGCCACTGGCGGTGGTGGGACTCACCCAGTGGTCGGCGGTGAATCCGTTGATGAGGGCCGGCGCGAAGCTGCGCGCGGGGTTGAGGCTGGCGCCCGTCAGGACCCCCTGCAACATACAATGTGCCGCGGTCAACACACTGCGCCCTGCGAGGCCTGCGTGGTGTGCGTGGCGTGCCAAGTGCCAACAGATTGAGTGATCTAAGTATATTTAATTATAATATATCTCCTAATATCTACGGGGCAACAGGAAATTGTTCGCCTAGGTGAACAAAACGTGCTGATGATTTGTTTGTTTCATGACTGCGAGTTCCGACTATAGGATTTGTAAGATAATTGTTGTAATGTTACATGAACGATTGATAAGGCTATTTCGATATTTGCTATTGACACAATGGGAAGTCGTGAAGATGCTGGGTCGCTGGCTCCGACTTGTTTGTCCTGATAACGCGCTGTCAGTTGTCACATTTCACCTCGCGCTACACAATGGGGAGCGCAAACAAGTCTTTGTGTGTCATTCAATTAATGATCTACTATATTATTGTAACGAACCATATTCGATTATGAAAATGTGATGTGTTGCCGATCAATAAAAAGTAATAAAAACCGACGACCTGGTTAAGTAGTCAGTAATTTTCCTTCCTGTACCTAAAGGCTCGCGTCGACTAGGCTCGCCGAGCAGAGTCGAATCGAAACGCAGAAAGTCGCCGCCTCCTATACATTTTCTATGAAACTGCGTTCATTAGTGACACTGACGAACGAGCCGCGGCGCGCCCAATCGAATCGCCCGCAGGAGTTGCTCGACAGGCGAATTTCTTCGAAGATGCGATTCGATTCGACTCGGCGCGCCTCAGTAGACGCGGAGAAGCGAGGGGCGCCATCAGTATTTTGGAGTACGCCGTTTCCTTTTTCTTATATTCTCCTCTTTTTCATCAATAATCAAAAAGTAGTGAAATAAAAACATCTCATCCGGGCTGTCCATGATGCAAACACGACTTAATTCGATGAAGAGTTGGCGATGAATGACCAATTCGATTCGATACGACAGAGATAGACGCACAAGAATAAATGCGAATCGCTTCGATTCGACACGTTTCTTCTGTAATCGACGTTTGGCTTTACAGACATTGCGACTCCGTACCGAGCCGGAGATACGAACCCCCGAGTAGACGAGGCCGGCGACGGTGAGGCCGAACTTGACGGGCGCCGCGCGGTCGGGCCCGTGGCGGTCGTGCGCGCCCCACACGGCGCAGCAGAGCAGCGCCAGCGAGCCCGTCAGCAGCGCCTCCACGCCGGCGGCGGCGACGGCCGGCACCGCGGGCGCGGGCGCCGTGCCGCCCTCCGCGCCCGTCGGGAACGAGCCGGCGGCCAGCACGCGCAGCGCCCCGAACCCGAGCACGGCGCCCAGCAACTGCGCCACCACGTACGCCAGCGCCGGCAGCGCGCCGAGCCGCCGGTCCAGCACCGCCGTCAGCGTCACCGCGGGGTTCATGTGCGCGCCCGACACCGGCCCGAACACCTGCACACACCACACAAACACTTCAGACAGGTAGGTACAATACTATAACAGTAATAAACTGCATAACTCAACATTTTATTGGCTACAAACCACTTAGCCGCTTATGTATACCCCTTCAGCAAAGGGAGCTTACCCGCCAGGCGAGGTGTCGCGGCCGGGAAGCTGCCGAGCTAAGTCTGTCCATGTTCCAACTTGTATAGCAGGTGTATTAGTGATGGCGGTCGTAGACAACATCGGTCGTAGACAACTTCAGTAGCGTGATTCAGGTCGTGCGTGACGTCAACGAATGACGTATCATTCAATGTCGCCACACTCCCTAAACCCGAACCTGCCTGGAGCGGGAGCGGGCCGGTTGCGTCGTTGCGGGTATCGTTGTTGGGAATGAATATTAAAAAGTATATAACCTCGACGTTCATGAGCACGACGAAGCCGAAGGCGAGCGCGGGGTGAGCGAGCGGCGGCTCGACGCCCTTGGTGGGCAGCGCGGAGGCCACGCCCAGTAGCACCAGCAGCGCCGTGGCCACCAGCTCGGCCAGCAGCGCGCGCCACCAGCGCCGCAGCCACGCCCCCACGCCGCGCTCTGCGACTGCACCACACGCGTTTATTGATAAAAGTCACTATCGCGACTTGGTGTCCCATCAGTCTCTATCATCTATGATGGGATCTGATGATCTCAACCACAGAACATCTAATAATTAGTTAGAAAGGAGTTGTGGGCGGGGTAGGCGCGCCAATAGTTGGAGCAAACACGCCCATCGCACAAAAACACGCGATCGCGCTGTCTAGTGACTCGCGAACTCCAACGGAGAAAAGTACTGCGAAATACTGCGACTAAATCACGTAAAAATCATGTGCGGTAAGTACTTACTTGCCGTGCAAGAAGCGAAGTGCTTAAAATAAACAAAGGAAGCCTTTGTTTTCATCGGTAAGTAAAAACTAGGATATTTTAGTTTAAATCTTTCAAAATGTCCTTCAAATGATTCTTTTCTCAAAAAATATACATTGCGAGCTCCATGCGCTCGTCATTTTTAACATATCAATTAGAACGCATAATGTATTACGTAGTCGTAGCTATAGTGTTGTGCGTAGTAAAAGATGACATGAATATTCGATAGATTCTTTCGAAGTTATAATAAAAAAAAAGATTCTTGAATAATGTAAATGTGGCCAGATAAATTTAATATTTTATGCATTGAAATATAGTTTGAAAGAACATTGGCGTATTTTACACGTAGTAGCACTGATTTATATTATATTTTTCAGTTAGGTTTTTGGTAGAATATTGTTGTTTCACGCAGTTAGTTGTTGTTTATTATTTTGTTAGAATAGAACTGAACCTAGGTGACATACCTACGAGTACCGCCGAAAACACTTTGTTTCGGCGGCCAGTGATGAAATATAAGATTGTCGACGGAGTAAGTGATTACTATCAAAAAGTATAAAAGTATATAATCAATAAGTATACCTTGCGAAAATAAATACCGATAAAAGTTTATCGACAATCAATCCCTAGCTACAGCACACACATACGACCCGTGTGGCGCAATGGTTACCATGCCGGATCGCCGCGCCAAGGGTCCTGGGTTCGATTCCCAGCGAGGCGGAAATTTGAATGATGAGTTTGAATTTCTGTTCTTGGTCTGGGTGTGAATGTCCTTGTCTTGTGTGTTGTCCATGGCACCCACGACACAGGGAATCCTAGTGTGGGGCTATGAGTGTGAAGCGTTATTATTATTATTATACCGCACACACACATAATTCACGCACACATAACGATCCTCGTGCGTATTTGTTCATTTTCGTTAGTAGTGGTTAGTAGTACATAAATGGTGGGAATCAAACCGACAGCGGTTCGCGTACCTTCAAATTACGTGCTATGCCCCTTCTAACTAATAATTACATGTTCTGTGATCTCAATGATGTGATAAAATAAACGCTTCACACTCGTAGCCTCACCCTAGGATTCCCTGTGTCGTGGCCCGTGAGTGCCATGGGGTGCCATGGGGTGCCATGGAGACACACAAAGACAAGAACACATAGCCAGACAAGTGCGTGTCAGCAGTCAGGCGTGGACCGTGGTCCGGCCACGCGCAATGTATAATTCCGAAGTAGTAAGTTTATTGACCATTAAGTACCTACTCATTAAATAAGTACTTATGCTAACAAAGCGCCCGGTTTTTTAAATCTTCAGAGGAAAATGGATAATTGCAGTTTTTAGATGACCATTTCTGAAATAAGTAGATATCCAACCTAAAGGAAAAAGTATAAGTATTTTATTTAATGACGTCAATGGATTTATTTATAAATTTCGTTCATTTATTTTAGTAAACCTATGTAAGTACGTACCTACCTCGGTAGGAAAACACTTGGTTCAAATCGAAGCGACCCCAGAGTCACGGCCGCGGTCGTCCAACTTTATTGTGATTAGATTTTACATAATTATCATCTTACTGCTTACTGCTTTACTTACAAAACACTTCGCATATTTTGCGCGCGGCGGCGCCGTACGTATCACATGGTGTCATACCTATATTATACTGCACTACACTACTACCAGACCACGGTATAGGGGAAGGCCGGGCAAAATGGACACCTTAAGCTTTGACGGGCTATAAGAATGGAGTCGATACAAACATATACAAAATAATGACTGAGTTTGAAACAGTATTTATTAAACTTTTTAATATATTTAACTAAAATATTGTAACATCAGTACTTAACTTAAAATTTTTAATAACGTTTAACTTGGTACCGCTATCCGCTTTGCCCAATCCACCGGGTAAAGTGGATAGGCTCATAGGGTAAAGTGAACACATGGTTAATTAAGGAATGATTACCTAAGAACATAAAAGAAAATGTATGCAATTAAAGGAAACATTAATAAAGAATACAACTAATCAGTTATCTAGCAGTTGTCACAAAGAAATATGCCATTTCCCTGGTAAGGCTTGCATTTCTCGTGGAAGTCATCCATTGCTTGCAGGAATTGCATTGGATCCAATCGTCAACCGCCTGTTCGTATTCGTATTTCTATATGTAAAATCTTTTTCACAAAAATAGCACATAAACTTTTCATCGTTTTCTTTGTCCTTAGATCCTTTGGCTTTAATATTTTTGGTTGTTTTTTCAGTTTCAGTTGTTTTGGTTCTTTTGGTCGCTTTAGTAATTTTAGTAATGTCAGCATTTTTCTTTCGCGTGATTTTTGTTTAAGTATCGAAATTAGGGATGTTGCAGATGCGGATGTGGATGCGGATACGGATGTTTAAGATCTTATATGTCGGATCGCCGAGGCCCGAGATGTTGTGATTAATCCTTTGACAGTGTGTCCGACATTCTTTGGTTTTATGTCACAATTTCGAATACACTGTCAAAGAATTAATCACAACGTCTCGGGCCTCGGCGATCCGACTTATAAGATGTTAAACATCCAGCATCCACATCCACATTCGCATCCGCAACATCCCTGATCTAAATATTTCTCAATGTTTCTCAATAATTTGGTATTACTTGTTTTAAAAAAAAATAGTTTTCTGTTCGTCCTTTACAGGAGTGATAGTAAGCTCACTTTTGACAATCAGACTTTTGAAATTTTCTTTTGCGGCTACCCACAAGAACATGAGCAGTTGGGAGTGCACTTATATTTTTTGGACTTAAATAAGATGTAGGCGTACTAGTGGAAGATTTTTAGGTGGCGTTATATCTGAATGGATCTTCTTTATCAGGTTTAGATATATTTGTGGGTAAAGTGGAATCAAGAAAAGTGAAAAGAAAAGAAAGTTTAAATGAACACTGTTGGGCAAAGTGGATACAGTGTCCACTTTGCCCGTGTTCATTTTGCCCAACGGATACTTGTTTAATTTAACCAAACCTAAAATGAAATCCAGAAACAGAATCTCAATAAAACTAGCAGTATTTCTGCAAGGAAACGTGCACTTTGAAGAGAGAATCAAGCCAATACATTAATACTATATAAACATAAGTAATTACAAAATTACGTACATTGAAAAGTCGTAAGCAGTGTTCACTTTTTAATTTTTGTTAATTATTTCGCAAATGATGCGTGACTATGCGTTAGCTCTATTTGTATACGACTGAGGGGTGCGGGGAGCACCTCGTGGTAAGATGGTAGCCCGTTCGGGCCCGCCATTTTAAAATAAAAGGGGGTATCCACTTTGCCTAGGCTGTTCACTATGCCCGGCCTTCCCCTATATGTGTACTGTGACCAGACGTTGCCGCGTTGCTAGTAACTACTAGTTACTAGTTGCTACTACACTAGCAAATGTCATTTGTGGGATTTGAGAAGTGAACAGATTTATGTATTTATTCAAATGAACGCCAACTATCAACATAAGTACACTAGGTATTATCACAGAAGAAATAATAGTACATATGTATATGTATAATAGGTATTACATTTTTACTAGGTAGGTAATAATTTTAAGTACCTAGCTACCGGAGTAAGTCAACAAATAGGTAAGTACTTACTAAGTAATAAAGTGGTTATAATTTTTGGTAATATGTATTGACTTTAATAGTTCTTAAATACCATGATTACTAGGTAGGTAATATTACAATATTTCTCCACCAAACGACTCGTCGTGTTCCGACTGGAGGGGGGGCTTCAAAACCAGTTCTTTCTTCATTTATCTTCTCTGTTTGTTGGCCGGCAAGTCCGGCAACGCATCTGTATTGCCGAGTGGGCGACGGATAGCCACTTTTATCATCAAGTAGATCGTCAGCAATGTCGAGCATCTGTAGCCAATGGCTAATGGGCAATGACCTAACCGAAGTTTGATCGAACATAATAATTATAATAGCTCTATCTATTACCATACTTATTGGAGTAATCTAAGTCCACTACTTTAAATGCGATATCGATCTATCTACTTAGCACCTAACATTTGTTTATAAAGGAAATTGCCCTTTTATGTGTAAACAAGTAAGTATTAGCTTAGCTAGAGGTACTTTGTCAGTAGAAGTCGTGGCCCGTGGGGACCGTGGGGTCCGCCCGCGTGGCCGCTCGGGACCGGCTGACGGGCCCCGCCGCAGACACTCATCCCAATCCGTCCGCGAATGGCAAAATATGTTTGTGTTTGCATACTAATAGCGACCGCTTGTATTATTAAATAAAGCCCCCGGCGCCCGGTGACCGCCACGCGGACGTCGGAATGTAAATGCGTTCTCCGAGCGGCGAGCGGCGAGCTGCGACTGGCGGCGAGCGCCCACACGGCCGCGTCGGCGTCGGCGGCGCACATTAATTTTTATTTAATCTCTATAATACAACACATCTTAATAAATAGCTTCCGGCAGCTTTATTTTTATTCTTAAATTTTTTGCCACCGTGTGAAGGCCCGCGGCGCGGCGCCGCGCAAAATGTTGCTGCGATTTTTATATCTCTGTCAGTAGGTTGCGACGCGTTACTTCCTGCATTACGAATTACGATACGATTGCGTATTGGCCGGTCGTGTTTGCTGTAAATTTCTTGCGCAGGTATAAATAAATTAATAAAAAAACTACCATTTACTCCATGTAAATATGAGAATATTAAATACAGTGGATGGAGATAATATTATGTATTTTGAGGCGATGCAACGCGTTAAACTAGGTTCCGCTACTTACTTAAATATTTACATTAATATTAACGTTTGTGTTATATTCAGATGCATGATGATGACTTACGAGAAATCTGGGTATAAATTTATTACCGTTCGGTTAGTTGTATTAAGTATAATAATAAAAATAGAAATTACCGAGAACGGCGAGAACCATTTTCTAACTTCGCTTTTTATGAATCATGACAATAAACGAGAAACACAAAGGATATAAAAGTAATTAGCAAAGTGTAAAAAGCTGGTCGTGGAGTACGCACCCTGAGGCATCGTCGGAGGGCTGAGGGGTCGCGGCTCCGAAACTGTATAGCGAGAGTGCACTCAGCACTGACCCCGGGGACTGTAACGTGCGCTCGCGGTGCGGCGCGGCGCGGAGCTCTGTGCGCAGTGCGGTGCGGAGTGCGCGGTGCGGAGTGCGCAGTGCGGTGTGGCGGCACTGGTGCGGTGCGCGGACGCCGCGGGTGGACTGGGCGCGCCGCGCGAGCCGCAGCCGCTAGACAGTAGACTACACTCGACGGCCACCACCGAACGGCGAGGGAGCTTTTGGTACCGACGGCGATCGGTTGGCCTTCCGCCGTGTTGTCAAGTATGATTCCGCCATGTATGATGTAGTGTAGGTGCAACTACAGAGAAGGTGCATCAAGTCCTAACACTAATACGGCACGATACTGAATTACTATGTTGGTCAGTCAGCAGTACTTACTCATTACTCAGTAGTCAGTAGTCAGTTGTCAGCAGTCAGTAGGTTGAAGTAGGAGACTTCAACGTCAGTATAACAGGTAGTCAGGTACAACAGTGTGGAGCGGCGAGCGGGGGAGTGGGCCCGGTGCCCGGGGCCGCTAGTGATAAGGATGTAGCAATCGGCCATGGGACGATACAGTTTGTTTATGTTTGATATCTTTACTATTCAAACATAAAATGGTTGCTTTGAGTGATTTTTATTGCGGTTTACCTATTATTCTGGGCTGCTGCATTTTACGGTAACTTCGATCAACTATACCAACTTAGTGATCCACGGACTTGATCGAAATACGAGAACAATAAAAACCCGGCAAAGTGCGGCTATCTGCATTCTGCAATGTAGACTCTACATTGTAGAGATCCGTTTCCGTAGTTGTAGGTACTTCAATTGTATTGATCCATCTACTAATTAGGTCAGGACCTACTTGTTAAGCCTTCTTACTATACTATGTGTTACTTAAAGTTTTTTATTTATGTACAAAAATTATCATTAATAGCTCAAAATTTCGCAAACAGGTATCCTTATTAGAATTAATAAAATGGTCGTCACAAACGCACAACCATTTATACTTTCCAACGATTCTCTCTAAATCCGTTTAGACAGACTCTAGAGGATTAACCTTATTTTTATACGATTTCTACGACTTTCTAGCCGTAATGAATATTATTGATGCCAGTACAAGCGTGCATCTTATCAGCAGATAGTATGATGGTATGAGGTACTGATTTAGTAACTAGTAGCAGTACAACGAGTAGTACTATAGTCTATAGGTACTGAGCGGGTCTCTGAGCGACTGGGAGTACTGGGACCACTGGGGGCGCTGGGGGCGCACGCGGCACGATCGACGACGCGACGGCGACGTCTCTGAGCTACATCATTAACTACAAACTACGTATAGTCTATACGATAACATTATTGATGATGGTTTTCCTGTTGGCTTCAACAGTTTTAAGTATAATTAGTTTTAACTATTTATTGTTCTAGATTGTAGAAGGTAAACCCACTATTGGGACATGATCCAAGCTGAACCTCACATCCTGAGTGACCCCAGGGCCCCAGTGAGTCTCCAAGAATTGCTCCTGATAATGTAAGTACAAGTATGGACAAATATGCACCTGACAGCAGCCTGTTAACTGTTCATTAATTATTTATAATTTTATAGAGATCCTCGCTAGTTCGCCACCCAGTCCACCCACCTTATTGTTATTTGTAGTTTCGGGTTTGGGAGTTGGGACATGGGACAGCTATCCCAGGGGTCAATGCGAACAGAGTGATCTAATTGTAGCCCAACATAATATGGAAGTTCTTAAATTCCATATTATGTTGGGCTACAAATAAGAAAGGCTACATAAGGAATCTTATAATTTACTTAGAAAAAATGTTAACATTGACTCTTTATATAGGTACCTAGTGGTTAAAAAAACTAAGTGAATTCAAAATCGGTGGATTTTCAAGAATAATTGAAAATCTTTATTTACCTTATTTTAACCCCTCCAAGATTTTTTTCAAAGACGTAAATGGATATCATTACAATGTCTATTATATTTTTATTATAATAATATAATATGTATAATACCTAGAATCCAAGAAGCTTAACACTAATTTTGAGTGTTTACTTCAAAAACTTTGGCGGATTTTCAAACAATAAGTAGACCGTAGGTATATATCTACTCGTAATGCTGTTTCCAGTAGTGTTCTACTCGTTAGTCCGACCGTCGAACTACATACATAGTGGGAATTTTTTTCTCACTATTCGATCGTCGGACTACTTAATACCTACATGTTATGGCCCGGAGGCCGGATGACAAATAGTGTGTGTGCATAGATACCTACTGTGCAATGGATGGTTTTAAACAAGCAATCCCATCAACCAGACGGTCTAGGATTAGTGGGCTAGTTGCCTAGTTAGGCTACCTACAACAACTACCTACCTACTCAGAGCAGATTCGACTGATGTCCGCTACTCCGCTGCACGAGCGCTATAGCATCGAGCGATAACCCACGTTATCGTCTCGCTATCGGCCGCCAGCGCCCCGAACTTAGAACTCTAGTGGTATTATTTATATTCGGCTGTGTGATATGACGCGCCTGGACGCGCCACGCGGCACCGGATTGCGTAAGATCGGTCAAAACACAAATACCCCGCGGCTGCCCGGCTAGCGAGCGGGCCGGCATCGCGGCACGGCGCAATGTCCGTCGGGCGTGCATCGGTACAGCATTCGGTCATTATTATTAAACCTAATGCACCACAAAATGGGTACATGAGAAGATGGTCAGCAGGCCTGGTCGGTGGCAGGTGGTCAGGCTTCATGTAAGGATTATTACGTTTCCGTGAAGCCTACGTGGCCACCTACCGCCCTCTTACTTGAGGCTGGCTGGAGGCTTGAGAGCCAGTTCTTTCCTATCCTCTTTTCTTCTATCTTGGCCTACAACGCATCGGTGATGCCTTTGGTGTTATGGAGTACCTATTCATGGGCGACGATTACCATTGCAGGTTGCTCGTTATAAAGTACGTAGTTTCAAAATTATAGGGACGATTCCATTGCCACACTTTTATCCCCATTCCCCGCTACGCACAACTGTATTGACTAACACACACGAGGGACTGAAATGAAAGTACCTACCGACTACCGAGTACCGCCTTTTAGTATTTCCCTGAAGTGGTTGTAGACTTGTAGTCCGTCTATCACATGGTAGTCCGCGTCCCGCGATTCTCGCGACTCTCGACGTGCGAACTTCTTTTGCGGTTCGGCGTACATTTGTCTGTGCGTGCATATACTGTGCTATGTAAGTATTTGTGGAAACTTGTAATTAGCCTTATATTTTATTTCCTATTGTTACTGTAATTAGAAGTAAAGATCCAGATAATTAGTGCTGTCACAGTTCCGTGCAATTTTGAAACTAATTTATAGTCCTTGGTCGGAATAGGTAAGAATATTGGTTGATTGAATTTTTTTCGCCATTTTTCTTCCTACAGTTATGGTACAGGACCTATTTCGAATAAAGCGTGCACTGCGAGTACCACTCACTTCAATAAAACCAATGCTTTGTGAATAAATCGCACCCTCAGTGGAAAAGAGCATGTCTTCTTATGTTGAATTTTAGTTATTAATATGATTGGAAAGGGGGATAAAAGCTGCATAATTATGCTAATTTTTTGTTCAAATTTTTATCATTATTCTTGACGGTTTTTTGCAAGAAATCGTAATGTAAATTCCTTAGATTACTTACTGATATTTTAACAGTTTTTTTGTTCTCCTGTAAAATTTCATTTTTCATAATTATTATCTATGCCCTTTTTCCACTCAGCGTGCGAAATAACAAGTGCGTGTCAGTCAGGCCACGCGCAATGTGGGGTTCCGAAGTACATAGTAAGTTTATCGACTATTACTCATTAATAGTCCAGGGTCGATAATTTTTGAAAACAAAAAAAATTATAATAGGATGAAACCTATTGCAAAAGGAAGAGAATATAACAAAAAATAAAGGAAAAATAATTTACGGGCGATCTGAGGTCGGGAAGTGGGGGGGAGGGGGGGTTTAAGGGTAAAAAACGGTTTATCTCAATTTCCAGCAAAACTATAAGTCCTATGGAAAAAAGTTAAATGGCAAAGTTATAGGTAATAAAAAGGTCTACAATTTTTGTATTTACACTTTTTTCACATAACCTCAAAATTTATGTGAAAAATTCAAAAAACCAAGTTTTTGGTTTTTTATTTTTATCTTTTACAAAAAAAATTTTTTTTTAACGAAATTTTGTGAAAACTTACCTTTCTATGTCCCAAACATACTGTAATTTTTTTGATTTAAAATATTTATTTTTTCACCTTATTTTGACTTAATATCGAAAAATCACCCTAATTTTCAATCGAAAATTCACCTGTCAAAATATCCGCTTTTTTAAAAAAATCTGTGAGCTTTTTATTTGCTAAAATCTCTACTTTCTGATGGTATATAAAAAAATATACACTGCCATGTTAAATTTTCTCAGAAAATGCAATGAAACGACAACTATTTTCACAAAAATTATTCGAGTTCGAGTTTTTAAATATATATTTTTAATATTTATGTACAATTTTGAGCCATTTATTAAAATTTACACTTTAATTAATCGAAAAAACGTCAAAATCCATGTTAAATTAATAAATTAATAAGCAAAAAAATTACAAATCCATAAAGATTGCAAGAAACATGCAAAAATAGTTGTCGTTTCATTGCATTTTCTGAGAAAATTCACCATAGTAGTGTATATCTTTTTTATACCATCAGAAAGTAGAGATTTTAGCAAATAAAAAGCTCACAGATTTTTTTAAAAAAGCGGATATTTTGACAGGTGAATTTTCGATTGAAAATTAGGGTGATTTTTCGATATTAAGTCAAAATAAGGTGAAAAAATAAATATTTTAAATCAAAAAAATTACAGTATGTTTGGGACATAGAAAGGTAAGTTTTCACAAAATTTCGTTAAAAAAAAAATTTTTGTAAAAGATAAAAATAAAAAACCAAAAACTTGGTTTTTTGAATTTTTCACATAAATTTTGAGGTTATGTGAAAAAAGTGTAAATACAAAAATTGTAGACCTTTTTATTACCTATAACTTTGCCATTTAACTTTTTTCCATAGGACTTATAGTTTTGCTGGAAATTGAGATAAACCGTTTTTTACCCTTAAACCCCCCCTCCCCCCCACTTCCCGACCTCAGATCGCCCGTAAATTATTTTTCCTTTATTTTTTGTTATATTCTCTTCCTTTTGCAATAGGTTTCATTCTATTATAATTTTTTTTCACTTTTCATTATTTTTAAAGGCTTCTACCCTGGTCTATAACTACTTATGCTAACATAGCCGTCATAGTTTTCATTGTAAATTCATCTTAGAACCTATTTTTGAGAATTTTTTCACTTGTCCAACTCCAACCGCTTAGTCGGTAGGGGGACACTTGACTCTAACCAAAATTAGCACTTTAAGTCCAAATATTTCGCAGACAGCGCCGAATTCGAAAAATTGTCTTAGATGACCCATAATATTTTTGAAAGACCTTTTCAACGATACTCCACACTATAGGGTAAGTACGCGACGAATAAAAAATCATCCTCACGTTATCTGTAGGGAAGGTACTTACCCAGGCTATTTTTTTTTTCAATACTTTTTATTCTACTATTCCGCAGTTTTCATAAATATGTATATCCATGCCAAATTACAGCTTTCTAGCACTAAGGTCTCGGCGCTTTGCTTCAGACAGACGGATGGACGGACATGACGAAATTCCTGTTTTACTTTAAAACTTTTAAAAATGGTTTAGATTGTCACCCCACAAATCGATTTACTTATTATATTGTAATACCTAACCTAACTGATAATAATTTTATAAATGAAGTAGGGAAGTAGGGAGCGCGCGGATTGCGGACGGAGGTGTTCATTGCCTTGTGTTGTATTGTAATGCTATTGCTAATGACGGTTACCTAATTACATATGCTTTACTTGTGTGCTTTGCGTAGCGGGAGCCGCCAGCCGTCAGCCGTCAGCCGCCAGGTAGATAAATATCTAGGTACTTAGCGTTTGATAAATGTCGTCTTCACAAGTCGCCGTCCACACCGCTCACCTCCCGAGGTTGCGCATAAAATTAATGCAGTATGCATTATAATGTAGACGTTCGTGTATAAATAAAGTGAACTATGCACAATAATGTACATACATACATAATGATATACAAATATGTCATATTATAGTTATATTTTTCTCTCGATAAAGAGAGTTATAGAGCTGTCATATTATTGTCTTATATTGTTTATAATACGGAGCCTTTATAGTGTTACATATAATTTATATGGTACTTATATTATAGATAAGTAGATAGGTAACGACGATAACTTCGTGCTAAGAAACACCAACGACCCGTGGGCCGTGTGGCGTAATGGTTAGCACTCAGCGCCCAACCGCCGGCGCCGCTGTTCCGAGGGAAACATTTCAATGATGAGTTTAAGTTTCAGTTCTCAGTGTGGGTGTGTGTTTGTATGTTGTCCATGGCAGCCATGGCAGCCAAGAGCACAGGGAATACCAGGGTGCCGGGTGTCCGGTGTCCGGTGGCCGGTGCCCGGGGGGCTATGAGCGTGCAGCGTTGTTGTTATATATCTAGCGCCGCATTACGTGGGCTACGTGGCTGCTGGCTCTACCGCTCTGCCTTACGCTTAACTGGTAGATTACCTAGATTTCAAGATCGATCTTTAAAGGGTGGGACCTACAGCGGGAGGAGCGAGCCAAGCCTTACAAGCTCATACTGCTTTCACTGGTAAAGGTAAAGTTAAAAGATTTCAAGAAAAGCGAAGCCCTAACGGTACCTACTTGACCCGACTCTACGAGCTATGAAACCTATATCCAATAATAATACCAAAAAAAAACTTGAGAGGTTCCTTTCGATTTAAGTATTGTTTTACGCGCTCAGCAGTGTGATTCAGCAATATGAAACGAGCTCACGCTACTAGCGTGATTCAGAAAGTTGTACAGCGCCATCTCTGTAAAACTCTCTGAATCACTTCAAAAAGTATCGTACCAACTTTTCGTAAAAAAATTTTTCTTCTAGCCCCCTTTCATAACGCGCGATAAGGAACTTCGTTCCAATAAAACAAACGGTTTAGCTTGGCCATTTGATACAAGTATTGCGTGACATTCCAACAATATGTACCTACCTCATGACTACTTCATCGTTTGTTTCTATCCCCCGGAATAAAAAGTACCTTGATCATTGATGCATCATGCATTGCTCAGCCATTCGTCAGCGTCACGTAATAATACGATGCGTCCGCTTCTGCTCGAAACGTTTACGTTACCTATAGGCTATAGAGAGAGGTAATTCGATATCCGCCAGTCTGCAGCACATTGCCAGTGCATGGGTAGTGCGAATTATAGTATTAGTTGCGATCCGACCTTCTATTTGGAACCTGAGAGCATTCATTGACAGGCCAATGATGCCTTTACCGAGGTAGTCAAAAGTTGAGCGTTCGTGCGATGCCGTCACAATCAGAAAGTAGGTATATAGGTACATCAGTGGTATCTAGCTCTGTACAGAAGGTCGTGTACTGTTTACTTTACCAGTCCACTCCAGCTGTGACTCCAGTCTCCAGTCTCCAGTGCATCGAGTTTATAAGTGGGAAAGCGACGCAGAGCTCTTAATAGATGGCGCTAACGTTCGTTCTGATTTCATGTTTTCAGAATCGGAACAGTCTTGAATGATTTTTTATAAAGCAAGAGATACACAATTTAGTTAAGGCACAGAAGACATAATAGTACTTACATTGAGAGACAGTGCGCAGTACATCAATAGAAAAATAACTAAAATTAAAATATGTATACAGTGTGTCCGGTCACGACCTAGCGATAATTTAAGGTTACAAAATATACCTAATTTCATCGACAAAAACACCCATATATGGGGGTCTACCCCCCCTCCTGTCGGAATGGCCGCCATTTAAATTTTTTTTTTATTCTTGTAGATACCTCTGCCGAAAAATGCCGATTTCTCTGGACATAAAGGTCCTACAGATGCAAACAAAATGTTATTTAAAAGGTAGAAATAGCATCTATCAAATAAAAATAAACATTATGGAAAATTTTCCCTACAAAATATTTTAAAACATTTACAATGCTAATTTTAGTGAAAAAATTGACTGTTTTTTTTTTGTTTTTCTTAACATATTTCAAAAACTAGCACATTGATACTACATTTTTTATTACTTTCCTAATACTTAAGGATATTACTTACAAATTGACGTTAAAATTATTGTTCTTAATTGCGTAACTCGAGAGTTAGGGCTGTTTGAATATGACTCTTTTGCGAGGATCATGAATGTAGAGCGCTATTAATTTTCAATAATGGATTAAATAAAAATACACAATAACTTTAAAAAACTTTTAATGGCATTACATATTATTATTAATTTAAAAATTGTTCAAAATGTCCACCTCTATTTTGTAGACAGGTCACTACATTCATGATCCTCGCAAAAGGGTCATATTCAAACAGCCCTAACTCTCGAGTTATGCAATTAAGAACAATAATTTTAACGTCAATTTGTAATTAATATCCTTAAGTATTAGGAAAGTAATAAAAAATTTAGTATCAATGTGCTAGTTTTTGAAATATGTTAAGAAAAATAAAAAAAACAGTCAATTTTTTTCACTTAAATTAGCATTGTAAATGTTTTAAGATATTTTGTAGGGAAAATTTTCCATAATGTTTATTTTTATTTGATAGATGTTATTTCTACCTTTTAAATAACATTTTTTTTACATCTGTAGGACCTTTCTGTCCAGAGAAATCGGCATCTTTCGGCAGAGGTATCTACAAGAATAAAAAAAAATTTAAATGGCGGCCATTCCGACAGGAGGGGGGGTAGACCCCCATATATGGGTGTTTTTGTCGATGAAATTAGGTATATTTTGTAACCTTAAATTATCGCTAGGTCGTGACCGGACACACTGTATACCTACGTTAAACGAAAAAAATAATCATACATATTCATTACAATGAATTAATTATGAACGAGTGCTGCAGCATGAGCCTCGAATTGGTTCGGAGTCCGCACTCAGCTATTATGGCCACAATCATACCACTGATATTCTGCTCGGCTGCTGGATTATGGAGGCGAAAACTGTTTGGATCATATGGTATAAAAAAGGGTGTTTCGATCGGCTAGGATCAATGCTAAATATGATCATTATTATAATTGACTTTGCCTAAAGAAATATTAGAAAACAAGGAATGCGCAGGTACTTACTGCGCCATCTGTCGGACCATAGTTACATTATTGATTTTATTGTAGAAAGTAAATTATAAACGCCTAATGTTGAATAATTACTGTATGTATCGTTATTATAATGAATATTTAATTATTATATAACTTAAACTTATGGGTGACCGCTAGTGGCTAAAAATTCTTGAGCGTTTCCGTGCTTCGGATTAAAAAAAATAATTTTACTTGTGAGGAATATTATGTAAAAATTCTCTAAGTACTTAGTTTTTATGGAAATAAGTAATTGATAATATGCGTTCCAAATAAAATATGTGGATACGAAAATTTACACAAACACACCATGACACCACCTAGTGACACGTTGTGTTTTTTCTTCAGTTTCGTTGAGCTGAGTGCAACCGCAGGTGTGTGCCCGGTGTCCGGCCGGGGCGAACCGGAGCGGGCCGGGGCAGCCGGGGCGGACCGGGGCAAGCGGGGCGGGCCGCAGGGGCAGCCTGTGCTGTCTGTTGGCTACAGTGCGACAGAGGGGAGGCACCAAACATATTACTTAGGAATTTCATACCGAATAAACTTCGAATTAGTTATTTACATAAATAAATAATCATTATTTACAAAAATAAAATTTATTTCCATATCAAAACAATTTACATAACATGCACACACGAATCCACACACACAGAGTAGGCAGGGGCGCAGGGGCGCAGGGGCGTAGGGGCGTAGGGGCGCAGGGGGCGTTGCAATGACTCCACTTACATTAGTTAGTACTAATATAACTAAGCCCAACTTATACACTGTAGGTACTTTTTTATTTTAATCTTTGAGGCTAGTAAACAATATGGCAAAACGGATATTTCTTTTGATTTTATGTTTTTCTGTCTGTGCCTGTGTAGTGTGTAGACATGCATCGTGCATCGTGCAGAAATAATAAACAACATAATGGAACATGAAAATACCGTCAACACATTGATCGCTGGTTCATACTGTACCTACATTAATACATTACGCACTATGTTTCATTCGTAGCTCGTAGCTGTGCCAATAAACTGAACAAAGAACTATAATTATGTTTAACGCCCCAACTCAGAGTCACTAACGGTTACTTTAATCGTTCCTTAGTAAAGAATCACCATACAAGTGCCATACAAATTCTGTACTAAGGAGCGATTTAAGTAACCGTTAGTGACTCTGAGTTGGGGCGTAAGTCACACAACATAAAGTGTGGGGCGCTCGGAGTCTGCGGGGAGCTCGTGCTACTTGCTAACATGTAAGGGAACATACCAAAACCACGTGACCCATTTTGGGGGGGAGGGGGTCTTCAAAACACCACGATTGGTCACAGAGGGGGGGGGGGGTTTAGGTTTTTGTCACGTAGTCAATATTTTAGCAACTATTGCGCCACACAAGTCGTCAAATATAAGCAAAATTATTATTTTTTACCTCTGTTTTTGCAAAAAAAAATATTGAAAACCGTATTTATGAATTACCACGTGAAAACTAGGGGGGAGGGGGGGGGTCTTCTCATATACTACGGATGGTCACGAAGGGAGGGGAGGGGGGTAGAAAGTTGGAAAAAATGGGTCACGTGGTTTTGGTATGATCCCTAACCGGTCGGAGGTTGGATTAGTTATTGAAGGAAAACGTTTAATACGGAGGGGCTTGAAGAAGCTTATGACCGTCCGTCGGAGCCGGCAGCTGTCGCCACTCGCCGGCCGCACAGTGTTGCCGCTGTAGATGGCGCTGCGACGCACGTTGTATGGCGGGCGGCGGCGGACTACCTTTGTTATCTAAACAGGTAGGACGACACAGCAGCGAGCGTCGCAAACGAAACTAAAAAACTTGAATATTAGTTTAGAAAGATGCTGATCGATATTCTCCATTGACATAACCTCGTCGACATCACCGCCGCGGCGCCGGCCACGCTGCAGCACTCGGCCCTCCAGTCACCGCTGTATGTCAGACGGGCGCGAACAGCTTGCCGGGCAGGGGGCGGCGCGCGGGCGGCGGAGACTGGCCGCGGGGGGGCGCGCGGGGGGAGGCCGCCCACAGCGCGCGGTACCCCGCCGAGCACAGCGCGGACCCCAGCAGCGGCCCCACCCAGTATATCTGTAAGTATGTGGTTATTACAGACAAATGCATCCTTCCTATAATTTGTTGCCTGTTGCCGAGACATTGGATTGTGGCATTTTGGTAGCGGAAGATCTCCCGCTTGCGAAGTGGTGTTGCGTGGGGGGCAGTGAGAGGCAGGGGGGGGGGGCGGATGGCGTGTCGTCACCGTGTCACTTCACTTGGTGCGGTGTCGCCACACCATCATACCAACATACACATTTAAGGGATATAAAAAATCTGTTCTGAAGTATCTAACAAAAAGTGAAACTAACAAAATTATCGAAATGATCGAAAATATTTTAATAACAGATGGTGGAGGAAAACACAGGATATGGTACGGATATCTTGAGAGGGCTGGAGGACCGCGGATTATGGCATGCCTTGGGAGAGGTCTGTGTCCAGCAGTGGACAGGTAAACGCTGATATGACAATAATGATGATAATAGCGGTGATGAACGATATAAAACAATAATTCTGCCGATTCTTTTATATTGAAGTGTGACATTCGTAAAGAAGAGCAGGAAAACAGTGAAAGGTGCGATGAAAGATGTTTAAGGCCAGTTAGAAGACAAGACACAAGCTGAAGAATTAGAAAGAATATAGCTAGAAGAACTACAATGGACGAGCCAAACATTACTGCATATCTGCTGCACGTATTAGTCATGTGGAAAAGATGAAGGAGGTTCGAACAGTGCGCGAGCGTCTTCGGGGATACTGAATGACCGAATGGACCGAAGTCCCGTTTGGCGCCCCGTGTAGCGCCCGGGCGCCCCGTGTAGCGATTGAGGGATGAGGCCAGAGACCTCGGCGGAAACTAGCTCAGCTCAGGACAGATAGAAATGGCACTTTCTCGTGTCAGAAGCTCTCTTTGGGTCGCTGAGCCACGATAAGTAAGTGTTATAGGTACCTACTAGATAATTTATATGATATAAAAACAAATTTGGAATTGACATACTTGATGAGGCAGGTAGCAGTTATATGCAGTGAACGAATATACGTCAGTATATTAGTTCATTGGTTATAATGTATATCGAGTATACAGGGTGAATTTTCCGAAGGTGCATGGAGGGTCAAATCCGAAACTACGAGGAATAGCAAAAAATGCTCAAAAGAGTCTCGGGGCCGATTTTGATTAAAACTAAAACTGCATCATTACATTTTTGAAAAATCAATATTCCTAGCCAGGAATCGAACCCGTTGATTTTGAAAAAAAAACACACCCTGTATTATTACACCATTCGATAGTGTCACTGAAAAGGATAAAATTCTGGGAACTAATGACATACGGCAAACTTAAGGAAAATGTTACAGTAAAGATTATTTCTATTTCTATTTCTATTTCTAATGATGCAGTTTTAGTTTTAATCAAAATCGGCCCCGAGACTCCTTTGAGTATTCCTCATAGTTTCGGATTTGGCCATCCATGCACACTTGAAAAATTCACCCTGTATGTAGCATAGAACAAAACCTTAATTGAACGCAATGCTCCGTGGTCAGGATAAGACAAATCATTCTAACTACTGGAAGTAGAAGGAGTATATAGATTCTAAACAATAATTCTGTCGGTCGACGCGTTGACGCGACACTTAAACATTGGGTCGCTGTTTAATTAGCATGTGACGTCACTTATTTGATATTGCCGTACTCCCAGACGATAACGAGCGCAGGTCACTGAACCCACGAATGGTGATGGTAACAGCGATGGAAGCGTCGTACCCAGTGGCCGGTCCAGTCGCCGGAGCACATGGCGGGCCCCAGCGAGCGCATGGGGTTCATGCTGGCGCCCGTCAGGTCGCCCTGCAACCACACGAGCACACGGTTAGTTGACGTCACCAGGATAGCTCACTGGCTACCGGTGTGTGGTGTGTGGTGTGTACTGTACTGTGTACTGACCCCGACGAGCGAGAGCGCGGTGACGGCGAGCCCGATGCGCAGCGGCCACGAGTCCAGCAGGCGGCGGTTGCGCGCGTCCCACGCCGCGCAGTTGGCCAGCGCCAGGCACCCGCCCAGCACCGCCTCCACGCACAGCGCCTGCACGCACACACACATACAAACACACACACACACACTCACCACTGCATCACATGCATCTACCTACACTGATCACTTTACAAACTATGTTATAATGTTTACCTGAAACACGGGCATGTCTGCGGCGGGCCGCGTGACGCAGGCGGCGGGGCTGCCGGCGGGCGCCAGCAGGGCGAGCCCGGCCGCCGCCCCCGCTGCGCCCGCCGCCTGCGCCGCCACCAGCGCCCCCGCGTGCGCCGCCCCCAGCCGCCCCGCCACCACCGCCGCCAGCGTCACCGTCGGGTTGAACATCGCGCCGGAGATGTGGTCGAAGCACTGGAACCGTCCACATCGATCGCGTTACAGTTTGTAAGTATTACGATGTTGCCGTTGAGTTGCGAAACGCGAATACAATGTTGCAAGCGAGTTTAGCAGCAGCGAGAGGAGGCTGTCGAACCAGGGGAAGCGAGTCCCCGGCGTTACGGGCGATGATGACCGCTTGTATTGCAGCGTGGTGGAGTGCGGTGGAGTGTGGTGTAGTGTGGTGTAGTGTGGCGGGGCGGTACCTGCACGAGCAGCGCGACGACCAGGCCGGCGGTGGTGGCGCGGAGCAGCAGCGGCGCCCCCGGCGCGGCGGGCAGGCAGGTGAGCAGCAGCAGCAGCAGCGTGCCGCCCGCCTCGCTCGCCATCTGCCGGCTCAGCTCCGCCAGCCCCGCGCCCCCGCAGCCGCCCCCGCAGCCGCGCGCGCGCCGCACGCCCACCGCCTCCGACTCGCTCTCGCTGCCCCCGCCGCTGCGCCCGTCGCCGTGCCGGGCGCTCCCATCGCGACCTGCTGCTACCGAACAGTTCACGCTCACGTCTCTGGACACGTCCCTTCCCCTGTCAACTGTTTGCTCGACTGGTCGACGGTATCATCATTTGTTATGGACTAGCAACCGAGTAGATTATGAATTTTAATTGAAATGAAGCATAAACTAAAACACCCACTTTCCCGACTAATTTTATTGACCTATCCGCGAATGTTTCTCATTCCCTGGACTATCTTAACAGTCACTAAAGAAAGAAATGAAAATGAATAAAATTTCATTCCAGGGTGGTATCTACATATTTACCCACAGTCCAACTACGCTATCTATTCAACAAACCCTGCCGTAAGTGACCTTGAAGAAGCACTTACAAAGCACCGTTACTTTTCTTCTTTCAAATGTTAGAAGACTACTTAAGTATACTAAATTCGTTTAGGTTTGCGCTACAGTCTACGTGCTCCCGAATTATCTCCTGCCTGCACGCAGCAGTAACGTTGGCCAACGATCGATGCCTACAGTTTTCACGGAAGGTTGACCTCGTTCCATGATTTTTCCGAAAAAGGCGATGTTCGCGGCTCGCTCGATGCCCGTAGAAACCCTTCCTGCTAGCTAGACGATGGACTTGATCAGTGATCAACATTTAAGTGTCCAGCGGAGACTGAAAAGACGGTGACCTTCTGATTTACCTAAATGAATTATTTACGTAATCATCTGGTTTTGTAGTAAGTGTGAGTTTAGTAAAGTGGCTCACGGAGCTGTCGGCCGCGGTGCGGTATGGCGGCGCCGGCAGTCGGCCTATCGTCGATCGATCAAGATCAACAACGAGATATCAAATCACTCATGAAATTTCCTTTTATTTGTTATCTGCCATCTACTAGTGGGTATTAAATGATAATACAATGTTTTGTTCATTTTCAACGCTAACTTAAAAAGGAAAAACCAAACTTCCTGCTATCGAGTAAGTAATATATTTCGCACGTTTTATACAGTCGAAATAATTATTTATAATTATGGTATCACTGCTAGACTGCTACACGATATGCATGTCGTTTTCTTACTCTACCGCCATTCATTCGGAAAGGTGCTATAACAAGGAGAAGAAATTGTGAAACAAATTCCTCAGCACACATTTAAAAATAATGAATAAGTAGTTACAGAATAGATTGTAACCAACGCGGGATGGATGGAGTGTGTGGCGGACGACAAGACGGTGGGCTCAGTGGTCAGACAACACAAGGGCGGTTGGTCTATGACAACATTGCCAGCTCTATGATTGTCGGAACACTCGGAGCCACGCGAAATAAGGTTCTTTGTATCTTGACGTTGCATGTAGACATGATGTAGACACGTCATAATGTCAACATAATTAACGTTGTTTAGTTTTTCTGCTTTGTTCGCGTGATAAGGAAAATAAAGGATAAGCAGAAACGCACGTTGTTGTCTTTGTTGATGTTTTAATGAACTAAACGTAAATAACTCATCTTATCTAAAGCCTAAGTTTACTTAATAATTTACGCTAAGTATAATATTTTATAACGCGTCTTCAGTTCAATCTTTCCATTGAAAATCCAATGCGATTAGCCAGATTTTTTCCGGAATTAGATAGGTACTTATCTAATTCTAGAAGGTGTAAGTTGTTCTGCTTCTAATAGGATTCTAGATATTTAATAGGTCGTCAGTGATCCTATAGGTACATTTCGAACACCTCTCTTATTAACTGTTTCTACTTTGTACACGATTCGTTTGTGTATAATACGAGTATAATAGTGCCATTAAATTTCATTTCAGTTCAGTCTAAAGCGCAATATTGAAATGCATAGACTATTATCACAGAAGAAATAATAGAACTTACTTAGTACTATTATCACATACGGTGGAATATTGATACAATATTAATATTATACCCCCCCCCCCCCCTCCCATTGGAATGTTTACCTCGATTACAGTATACTCGTATAATTATGGAAATTGTTGACCATCGGTGACCGGACTGACCGGGTCACGAGACTCACGAGCCGCGCCGGCGCCGCTGTGTTACCTGTTTGGAAGTGAGATGGATCTGTGTGTACACTGTACGTGTGTGTGCACTGTACTGTACGTGTGTAGTAGGTACCTTTATTTTTTTAATTTTTTTTTAATTTTTCGAGGGGGCAATCTTTGATAGATACCCGCAACCCCGGGTTATGTAGAATTTTTACCCACTAAAACCCCCTCGTCAGCCATCCGCTGCATACGGAGAGGCTCCGGGATCTCCGATCAACGCACCGGTGCCTCCCCTGCGTACTGATCTCAAACCCGCCGTTGTTCTCTACGAGCAAGATCGGTCCTCTCCCGATCCCGCTCGGCGGTCTCCTTCTTTACCATAATGGTTTCGCAGAAGGAGACCACAGCTTTCCAGGCAGTTGGCTCCGCCAGCATCGCCGCTAATACCGCAGGCAGGGAAAGATTTCCCCCGATCCGTTCGACCAGGACGCGCCGCTCGGATGCCCAGGCAGGACATACCTCGAGCGTGTGCTGTGCGTCGTCCCGGTCCTCACCGCAGTGGTGGCATTGTGTTGTTGCCTCGCGTCCAATCCGATACAGATACTCACCGAAACAGCCATGTCCGGTGAGAATCTGTCTCAATCCAGGCTTCAAAGCAGGGCAGGATCGCACCAACTACACGTTGGCGCACCGCCCTTTCCTCCTCCAGACGTACGCGCCACTCTAAGAGTGTTTGTTGGTACTCCCTCCGCCTGAGCACTCCGAGCTCATTAGCTGCTACGTTCCCCCTTCCCCTTTGGCGAAAGGTGTAGGTACCTACCTACACTACCGACCCTTGGTATGGTATTGATTCCGCGTTACTGTTCATGTTACTCTAGCATAAATAAGCATTAATAGCATTGTAACAGTGTTATCTATGTTGGGTGTCCTATTAATAAATAAATAAAATTATGGGGTGTGAAGACCATTTTTCTCTTCAGAAATACTTTGATTGCTAAATGTTACGCTTTAGGTGCTTCACATCACATCATCTAGGAATAACGATTTGCAGAAAATCACCACTGCGGAGCTTTAAAGCCACCTGCTCCTCAGCTCACGGGCCGCCTCGCCCCTCCACGCCTACGCGGGCTTACATAAGTGATTACACTTTATCTAGGGATAGGGAAGTCGGTTTTGCAGCGATTCATTTCTGTCACGTTAACGTTTCGACGAATTCGTGTTTCGATTGAAGTAGTACGACGAATTACTATTAATAGTCAATCAACAACTACGGAACCCTAAACTACGCGTGGGTCACGTGGCGTGGTCTAACACAGATTGCTTATTTTTTGCTTCTTACTACCTTTTACACTAACTATGTATAATACGTATGTAGGTCCTACATCAAAGTGATCTTCACAAAAATAACTATATAATAGGTACGTACGTACTTGTTGAGGTTAATGCTGCCGGATCTCTTCTAAGAGTTAACCGGTTTTTCCTTAGGTAAGTAGGTATATTTTTAGTTTTTATGTTGTGAATTTATTTTGTGTTTTAGTCGGTGTGGATTTCATTTGCATATTCCCAGTGCATAACATTAGGTATACAATTTTGTATTCATAATTCAATATTTTAATTAGAAGATGCATGAAGATTGAGTATTACCTAAGAAATAACTGCATAAGCTTGAGTGTCTCTACAATTTGTTTCAGCTAAATATTTGTTTCAAGCTATTACATGTCAGGTTGCTTTGCTAGTACAGAATAGGTACCTTTTTACCCGACCGGGTTATTTCTCGTACGTACGTATGCGTGTAGTATTCTCTATCACCTCGTATCTTCCAAACCACTGAACGGATTTATATAATTAATATATCATTAGATTCGTCTTCATAACCCAAGTTTTCTTAGATAAGTGAAATGAAAAAAAAAACAAATATGGTGGCTGTGAGATGCCATAATACAAGTAAATCGAATAATGCAATATGGGTATCAAATTAAGGAGCTTATCATAACTAAATTAATCATAAGGATTTCAAAAATATCATAACAGGTTTTTTGATAGCAGGCGGTTTTAAGCTATTGCATAGCTTCTATCGCGGGCCTTGAGCGTGGAGACCGAATCCAGAAATTCCGTAACGAAAATAACCTAACACCTGCCACTCCGACCGGCACAGCGGTGATACTTTTATTTCCTAATATTAATACTTGTAAAAACACCATCTTTGTTCTATTACGAGAACTATTACGATACGTAGCAAAGTAATATTAGAATATACTATGTAGATACAAAATTAATGACAGATGGCGCTTAACACATATAGTTTGGCTATAGAGATTCGTAAATTAAATTA
Organism: Thymelicus lineola; assembly: GCA_963932265.1. Classification (NCBI taxonomy): domain Eukaryota; kingdom Metazoa; phylum Arthropoda; class Insecta; order Lepidoptera; family Hesperiidae; genus Thymelicus; species Thymelicus lineola. Next base: position 148,694 of record OZ010686.1, read on the forward strand.
TTTCAAAATATTAATTAATTTTTATTTAACTCAATATTGAATGATACTACCTGATACTGAATTTTTAATGATAACGCGTATGAAATAAAATTCCTGAATAACCTACATGTATTGTAAGAGAATAAAAACATTTTAAACGATATTAACTTCTCATTTATTCAATAAAAGAAAAAAAAATGTTTTCTTATCAGTCACCACGCTAAGTGTAACTTGAATTAATATCAAAGAAAAACTTAAATTAATATCATAGAAAAAAAAATACTGCATAAATAAAAAATAAATAAATAATTATAATTGCATAAGTTGATAAAAAATGCTATGCAATAGCTTTACCGCGGCAGTCCCCGAGTGCCACATTTCTTTTTTTTATTTTTAAATTTATACTAAGTAGGTAAGTAGTTTATAAATCATTACAAGGAAGTAGGTAGGAATTAAATTTGTTAAGTATTGGTTTACGATCCGCGGAGCCCGTGTAGGTAGGTACTGTACACATATTTAAGGTGGGCTTAATTAATTAATCAAGCAGTGTACCGAGGATTAGTGCGGGATTTGGATGGACGGCGTTATCACTTAATCCGTCCCAGTGATCATCTATCACAATGTTGCTTTGAGAGTACTTAACTAATGACAGCTTGCACTTATTATCATATCGCTGTGCTGGCCGGCTCGTACCTGCCCAAGGTACGAGTATGGAACCTAGCAGTCTCCTAGGGGCTACGATCTACGTCATGCGCGTTCAAGACGTCGATGGCTGGATGGACGTGGTCATCTTCATCCATGGACCATCATCAGTAACATCAAAGACATTGCGAAGCAAGCGGTGCACTCGCACTGTGACCGAAATACGTAAAAACCCATGACACTACTGCGGGTAATCGTACCACCACCTACGAGCACCGGTACCGGATTGTCCGGAGCCAACAGGAGTCAGGAGGGACCGCTCGCCGCGGCCTCGTTCATTAGCTCATACGTTAATCACGGTCAACACGGAGTCACGGACCATAGCAAAACAAATAGGTACACCGATGAAAGCAACTGGTCTGGGGAATGTCCACAACTAATATCATAGGTCCACAATAAGAATACGGAACATGGTGCGAGTCCAGTCGCACTCAGTGACCCAGGACACCGCAGCGCGCAGTGAAAAGTGCGAAACATTCGGCACTCCTCGTTATCGATATCTCAATCTCGGCGATCAATCTCAGCAGTTTAGGGCCGGCCGCGACGTCGCCCGCTATCTCTATTACATGATTAGTATACGATGTAATGTAATCATGACGTAGTGTTTGCTGTGTTCGAGTCTAATGTAGTTAAGTGTTGGTGTTAACCGCCATGCCGCCATACCGGGCAGACGACGCGACGCCGACCATGATCCGATCCAATCACAAACACACGAAGACTCGCACGGTAGTTGTCATCTTCCGAGGCCTGTCGAGGTCCCTATGAACCCTACACTGACACAACACCCAGGGATACTTGGAAAATATTGTTCAGTGCAGTGTGCAGCAGTGCAGACTTAATGCAACTGTTCGGGACCACCATAATTTATTACGTTTTTTGTGTCACAAAGTTTATTTCGTTCTTCCTTACACGCGATTTTCCGCCTATCTACAACGGGACCTCATATAGGGTTATACAGGACGTTGGGTATTCCTGACTGACGTTCCTAACTGACTGCTGAGTGACGGCACTGACGACCCGCGTGGCACCATCGAGCATGAGCCAGCCGCCAAACGACTCGTCGTGTTCCGGCTGGGGGCTTGAGAGCCAGTTCTTTCTTTCTTTTTCTTTTTTTCTTTCTTGGCCGGCAACGCATCAGAGATGCCTTTGGTGTTGCTGATGTTCATGGGCGGCGATAGCCACTTACCATCAGGTGAACCGTCAGCTCGTTTGCCGGCTATTTCCATAAAAAAACCATGGTCGCCTACATCGAAACATGGTCGCATGGTTCGATTCCTAGCGAGGCGGAAATTTGAATGATGAGTTTGAATTTCTGTTCTCGGTCTGGGTGTGAATGTCCTTGTCTTGTGTGTTGTCCATGGCACCCGCGACACAGGGAATCCTAGTGTGGGGCTTTAAGTGTGTAGCGTTATTTATTTATTATTTATCTATACTGATATTATAAAGAGGAAAGATTTGATTGTTTGTTTGCTGAGTAGGCTCCGAAACTACCGAACCGATTTGAAAAATTCTTTCACTGTATGGAAGCTACACTATCCCCGGGTGACATAAAATCTTATATGTATATAAAATTCTCCTGTCACAATGTTAGTTACACTTACCATACTCCTCCGAAACGGCTTGACTGATTTTTATGAAATTTTATATGCATATTCAGTAGGCAGGCTACTATCTATTTTTCATACCCCTAAGTGATAAGGGTTGTCCAGTCCACCCCTAACAATTATTTTTTATTTTTTTGGACAATTTATTTGTTATTTTTTTATCATGTGGTATTAAGAATACATACAACCCTAAATTTTCACCCTTCTAACACCAACCCCTATTTTTTAATATGATTGTTAGACGATACGAAGTTCCCGTCCGCAAGTTATTTTTTTACTATTTTTCCCGAAGCGAATCGAGGGCGATTTCCTAGTAATAAATAAAAGACGACGTTTATGGTATCTACTTTAAAATGTCTACTTAAACATTTTTATCGGAAACAATTAGTTACTTGTTTAGTTATCAAAAATGTAATGGCGAATGTTAGTGTACTCATTCTTTCTTTCACTATTGATAATAATATTATGAATAATTATGAGTGGCACTCACCGTTGCCGAGGACCGGGGTGGGCTCGGTGGGCTCCGTGTCGTGGGCCATGGCGCGCCGTGGACTGACACTCCAGTTATCTGCAGAGCACTCCGATAATGTTCTGTGCGTCGTCGTGAGGCTTGTGTCGCGTGTCGCGTGCGGCGGTGTAGTGGCCGGTGCCGGCGGCGGAGGCTGCGCTCAGGGCGCTCACGCTATCTGCCGAGCGCCAGGTATGTTGTATGTATCGCGTGTATCGCGTGCGGCTGACGACGCTCCGTACTATCAATATTTGGCGACGGTGAGGTGCGAGTGACTAACGCCGCAGTGGAGGCTGTCGAGTGTCGCCGGACTGTACTAATTTTCACGTCGTTTCAAATATGGCCTGTCGCCGCAGGACATGAGGTCACCGGGCCGACGCGACGCGGCGACGCGGCGACGGTACGATATCAGCCTCGTAGTATCGTAGTGCAGTATCACCTCGAGGCTCGAGCTAACGAGCGCACTCCTAGGCAGCATGTTGTCGATAGACATTGTCGTGTTGCGTTTCTGACATTCTGCGCTTAAACCATAGTAACAATTTATACAATAATCATATATGTATAGCCACTCGTAGGTAATATCGGCCGTGATAAGAAACAGAAGGCACGGGCCGAGGTTGGATGGGTCACCTCTAGTGGCAAACATTTCTTGAGTGTTTCCGTGCTTCGGAGATCAAAAAGCCGTCGGCCTAGGTTGTCGTTAAGCCATTCTGGGATCTTCGGGCGCCATGAACACTTCCGGCATTTGCGTTGGTCACTAACCACTCCAACAATCTGCATCGGAGCAGGGGGCGGAGGATGGACTCTAGGACTCGGGTGTTCCGTAGCGCGCCGGTAATGGGTTGACGGTCGTGGTTTCCCCGGTGCAACGGACGAAGCGCGGCCGTAAGGTCCCTACGGTCCCGTCCATCCCTTTGGTCGAGAATCTTGGAGCCTCACGATAAGGAGCTGGCTCCCACCCTCGACCGAAAACTACGTTTTTATTGCAGTTCGGTTCCAAAGAGAGGTTCTCGTTAGCACGTTGTCCTGCACGTTTCTCAACTGCAACTGTTCGTGACGTGCTGGCAGCTGGCTCCCCCCGGACCCCCGGCCGGCGGGGGCGGCGGGGGCAGCGCCAGGTCCCGCCTGCTGCAGTCCATGCTTATTATTGGCAGGTATACTGTTCAAGGCTAGCTATGCGGTAGGTACACCCCTTTAGCTCGAGTCAACCGCGAAACAATTCGTCGTGTTCGGTCTGGCCGCTGGGGCTCGAGAGCCGGTTTTTTCTTTCTTCTTCTTCGGCAGCGGTGATGTCTTCAGTGTCACTGATGTCCGCGGGCGACGGTGACCGCTTACCGTCAGGGGCTCATTTGTCGGTTCTTCACATTAAGCATTTTAAGCGCCATATTTGTTAACAACGTATACAGTCTGACACTATATTACCTACGAGCTTTTTATCGACAAGGATTTAGTTGTAATACTGTATTATACTATTCTAAGTCAAGGTAAGAAAAAGATACGAAGGAAAGAAGTTCAAGAAGCCCTCGGCGCGCGACTTCAGCTCGCATTTGGCCGGTTTTTACAAAATGGTACACTAAAACTTAAAACCCTCCCCTACAAGTAACGTGGGGATTAGGTAATTTTTTCTCTCGTTTACTCCCTTACTATGGAGTGTCATTGAAAAGGTCTTTCAAAAATATTATGGGTTTGCTAGGACCATTTTTCGATTTAGGAGTCCATTTGTGAAATAAGTATTTGATTTTAAAGTGCTAATTTTGGTTAGAATCATGTAAGCTAAATGCTAAGTATTGCACATGTTACAACATTCTCGGCAGGAGCTATATGAATTTATATATGAATTTTAAAGGAAAGCTATCACTACTATGTTAGTAATCGATAAACTAACAACTTCAAAGTCAAAGTCAAAATATTAGGGAATTAAATAAAACAGGCGACGACACGAGGAAGGTACGTGCGGCCTCACACGGTAGGTCGGTCGGTCGCGGCGCTTTCCTTGAATGTATACGGTGTATGCATACTGCGCGAGTGCCGGGCTGCTGGCGCGAGGTGAAGGGTAATTAACAACAAACACGGGGGGAAGCTACTTTAAAAATGTGTTTATTACCTTCTCTTAATACACACTTAAATACAACTATTTATACAATGCCGTTCAATTCTGAAAAGGAAGGTGAATGACCTCGAATACAAAACTATTAAAATTTAAGTTGTATTAATTTAAAATGCAGAAATAAAAGTAAATTATTTAGATTTTTATTTTAAATCTAAATACCGTAATTTTGAAGAGACCGTTTTGAACTCGAGGTCGTTGACATACCTGTTCAGAGTTAGATGGCATAGTACACATACAATTACAATAGTTATGTCGCCGCCGCCATGTCTTCGCGTCCAGATATGCGTCCCCCACGTTACTTGTCTACCACTATAAGTGCCGGCGCGAGCGCGCGTGCGACCCGAGTCACCCGACCAGTGCGCCGACCAGCGAGCCGAGCTTCATCGCTCAACTACCGTCGGAGTAGCGGCGCTTGCGAATGCAGGGATTAATGACAGCACCGGCTAGGGCGTGATGTGATGCCAAACTAGCCGGTCAATGTGGGAGGTACAGTCGGCAAGGGATTAAGTATGCGGGGCGTGATACCTTCCGTAATTACTGATATAGCAGATTGTGTTATTATCAATGTTAAATCATACCTTACGTCTAAGGTATCGTTTAACATTGATAATAACGTAAACAATATCTATACTAATATTATAAAGCTGAAGAGTTTTTTTGGTTGAACGCGCTAATCTCATGAACTTCTGCTTCGAATTGAAAAATTATTTTTGTGTTTGATAGTAAATTTGTCGAGGAAGGCCTTACAATATATTAGTAGCTAGTTTTTTCCACAACTTAACGTGGGTGAAACCGCTCGGCACAGCTAGTGTAATATAAACATTACTGCATACTTAATTATTTTGTCGACGGTACCTCCTACATGGTCCCGGGGTGGTGGTGGTGGTGGCGTGGTGGTGGCGCGCTAGAGGCGGGTGAGGGTGTGCGCGGCGTGCGGCGCGGGGGCCGCGGGCGGCGGGGCGAGCGCGGCGTCCAGCTGCTGGCGGCGCGCGGCGAGGCGAGCGTGCAGGTAGCGCGCCACGCCCTCCCCCGCCCAGCCCTGCGCGTAGAACGCCGCGCGCCGCTCCTCCTCGCCGTTGCCGCCGCCGCCGCTCATCGTCTGCGCACACACACACACACACACTGTCACACATACACACACGGACACACGTGCGTCCCGCAGCGGACTATACGCAACAAGGTTAATTTACGAGTTTGACAATTTGGTTTGCGTACAATCTCCCGCTGCGGAAAATAATAGTAAAACAGTGACGCTACCTAGCTAATATTATGATTGTCCATAATTATGTTTGTCCAATGATTATCTCGGATGGCAGGCGGCTTGTTTCGCCAAGCAATTAGAGCTCGCGGCGTGAACGTAACCCGTCGAGTCAACAGCGGAGAGGGACCGCAGCGGCCGACGGTGTACACGCAGTATTATATACATATCGTCACTGGAAAGGTAACAATACTAACAGGCCAAGACGCCTCTGTTGACTGTTAGTATAATTGCCTTTCCAGTGACGATATATCTCATCAAAGGCATGTAAAATGCGATCCAAAAAAAACTTAAACAAAAAGAATCGAGATCTATATGGATGCCAACTTCTGTGTAGAAAATCCTAAAAGTGTAGTCACAAGATCATGTAATTTAAGCCCCACATTTCTTTCTTCTTGTTAGCGACGTTATCGAATAATACAGGCTGTTGTTTTTTTTTCAAAATCAACGGGTTCGATTCCTGGCCAGGGTTATTAATTTTTCAAAACTCTAATGATGAGATGAGAATGAGTTTTAGTTTTCATCAAAATCAGCCTCGAGACTTGTTTGACCACTTTTCGCTACTCCTCATACTTTTGAATTTGGCCATCCACGCATACTTGAGAAATTCATCCTATATACCTGTATACTCCGTTTTTTACAATGAGTCCTATTTAGTAAACAAGCTTACACTATCTTTTTAACGTTACTTGTAACTTAAAAATAAGGCTGACACAAAATTACAATAACGTAAAGTTGAATAAATATTTGATTCCAAAACTAATTTCTGTTCACCGTTAATTTAGTATTTTAAATCAATTGAAATTATAATTTCCATAAAAAAATTGTTTTAAGTTTGTTTACCAAATATGTCTCATCTAAAGAAAATGAAGTATAGGTACATGAAAACGTTCAAAAAGTGAAATATAAATCCTGCCCAGAAAGGATTTCATAGTAATGTAATATAATAGTATAGTAGTATCGGAGTGTCGGTGTCGGTGTAGGACTCGCCTTGAGGTCGCGCGACTGGCTGACGAGCCACTTCTGCACGAACTGCTGCGGCTCCTTGCTGAAGCTGAGGAAGAACTCGCGGTTCGTCTTCAGCTGGTTGATGGTGTCCACCTGCACGCACACACACACATATACACACATACACACACATACATCACGGGGATATCTGCAAACGCATTTTATCTTTTTGATTGCATATATATACTCATCTATCTAGTTTATCATCATCTATCGAGATACCCTGGACGTCTGTAGATTGCTTCATTGTTACATTTTCACGATTTCATCAAAGATTTTTACTAACTTTCTGCACATTTGGTAGGGTATATTTCACATACTTTTATTTAATAGTAGATCAAAAGCGTTAAAACAATGTGATACTTTGGTATCAATCATCTCTAACATTATAAAAGGGGCTATAAAATAATATCAATTATATTATGTTCGGAATATGTAGGTTTAGTTTTATAAAAATGAACTGGCAATCAAACTCGAGATTGGGTGTGAATTTGGAATCGGTAAACTACTCTGTGAGAGTGGACCAAAATCTGTAAGGAAAATATATACGGAAAAAATGGTGGAAAATACTCGGTTGTATAGGGTTAAATATATGGTGAAATAGTTTATAATTATTGTTGTGAGTTTGTGAGTGTTGTGAGTGGAGCGCAGTCGGCTGCAGCGACGGTACCGGTGCTTCCACCGCTCGCTGTGTGCGTTGTAACGGAGGTCACGCCACAGAACACACGTATCCTTTTACCCCTTAATTGAAAATTCCCTTTGGTGATTGTAGTATTTTAGTTTCCACCCCCTGGGGTACACCAAATCCCTAGACTTTACAGACTGACGAGTGACTTCTTCAGCATACCCATTATAGCTGAAGCGCACAGGTGAGTCGCTATATAGTCTTTCATTCAGGTATTACATACATGCTATTTACGGAGTATGGAACTTGTTATCGTAAGGTACATTTTGAAACAAATTTCAAAGACATTCACACTATTCTACTATTGTCTATATTAGTATGTGAAAGTGTAGTGGTCGGTGTTTCAATACAAACATTGGGGGCTGTCACAGTTTGCCGTAATAATGTGAACACAGGATAAATAAAGGATTGCTTGAAATGTGCCCGCGGAACGGAGTCCTCCTACACGTCTACAGTGAGAGAGCTACGGAGGATACTATCTGATGAGAATATTTGAATGAAAAAACAATCAAACACACTACACCACCCTGACACTTCATATATATAAAAAGATGATATTTTACTCTTAAGAAACACCAATCCGACATGTTTGTTTATATTGCACAAGTTAATTATTTTGCACTTCTAGATAGACTAGATAAGACGCTCGTTATCAATTATTTATAGAATTATTTATAGCAGCGGCGGCGCCTCACTCTGTTTGTTTAAACTGTAATAAAGTAGGTTCGTTCAACCTCGCTGCCTCGCATTGCAGGTTGCATTGGATTTGGGATTAGCTTGTTATTGCAGTGGCATTGTAGAGGGTGACAGTCGACGTGGGACGGTGGGACGGTGGCCGCCACACGTCGGGTGTAGCCGCCGCGCCGCCGGGACAGCACCACGGGCCCGGCAGCTGGGTGATGACCCCTGCGGGCCTGCACCAACTGAGGGCGCTACATTTCAAAACGTGGCGCCACCAAAAAAACCTCGCTAGCCGCCTCGTGGCCGCTACAGTCGGCACTCCTTTTTACTTTCGAATTTTTACAGCTAAAGTTGGAGCAGGGGCCCCTCGACAAATATTGACACGGGGCCTCCGCCACGCGCCGGGGACACGCCACAGTAGCGAGCGTCAGAGGAAACAAACACCTATGATGACCATTGATTAAGTTTTACTGAAAGTGCACGGGCCACCGACACATGGCTCTACAATATGCAATACTGACTGAAGGGTGCAGACTTATTATTCTTATTCCTGTTTCGTGCGCATGTTACATGTATGTTAACGATGATACTGACGGCATGGCCGGGCGCGTGTAGCTCCGCGCGTCTACTTTGCAACAATCCGCGGTTAACATGTATGATGGTATACACTTTATGACGTCACGCGTGGCGTCTCCTTCCCTCCTACAACACAAACATGTGTTACAATATTTTTTTACGAATGAGTAGTTGCTGTTGGCCCTACTGAACTTTACAGCTTCACACGAACTCTTAAAGTAACAACATACATAGCAGCACCAACACGTTAAGTAGCGTAGAGCCGATGGTCGGTCGCGCGGCGTAGTTATACCCAACTCGCCAACTGGTTATCCAATGATGTTGTTGATAGTTAGTCAAATATATTATATCTTTAAACGAGCAATTATTGTATATATATAATTGGAATCTCGGAATCGGCTCTGAAATTTAGTATATAGGGGGTTTCGGGGGCGATAAATCAATCTAGCTAGGATTCATTTTTAGAAAATGTCGTTTTATCGGTGTTTTCAGGCAATGATAAACTTCTACCATATACTCTTCCTGACATCTATTGGCAAGTAGCAATACTAAAGCTACTTCAGTAAATGGCGTTGTTAAGCAACACTAAACAGAGCAAAGCTCGGTCATCCGGATATTATTATATTATATACCATTATACATGTTAACCGCGGATTGTTACAAAGTAGACTAATACTAACTTAATAACAATTGATTTCCGCAAAGTAACGCCTGATAGTATATCTTGTACTATATATGTTAACGGGACACAGAGGCGGAACGGTAGTGAGAGAGCAAGTGGTAGACGTACCGTCTCGTGGATCTTGCCGTCGAGCCCCTGGATCTCCTGCTGGTTGGCGGTGCTGAGCAGGAAGCTGTTCATCTGCGCCTTGAGCGTGTCGTCCACCTCCACGTCGATGTCGTAGCAGGCGGTCTGCTTGGCGTCGTGCGGCGGCTCCACGGCGATCACGTGGTTGATGACGATGGGGTCGGGCGCGTGCAGCAGCGCGCCCAGCCGCGCCGGCACCTCGGCCAGCTTCATGCGCGCGCACCCGAAGATCTGCTCCAGGTACTTGTCGCACGCCACCCACTCGCGCTCGTGCGGGTCCTGCAGCCGGTGCGTCTTCACGTACTGCCACAGCGCGTTCACGATCACCGGCCGCGCCTGCGTGTGCACGCCCAGCAGCCGCGCCAGCCGCGCGTCCAGCTTGAACTGCAGCGGCTGGTAGTCCAGCAGCAGCAGGATGGTGCAGCGCACGTTCTTGTAGCCGGGCCGCTTCACCTGGAACCCGTCCGTCTCCTGCGTCGTCAGCGTGCGGTGCCACTCCACCAGGTGGTTGTCCGGCCCGTACAGCTCCTTGTCCAGCTCGATCACCAGCGACTTGAAGAACGACGAGAACTTGCGCTTCACCTGCACGCACACACACATGTCGTCTTCATTTTATTCATTTTATTCTTCCCTAAATAAAATCGTTACATTTCAATACTTTAAAGATGTATATTAATTTTGACCGGAACAAAATTGTAATAGTTTAATACATTTACAATTAATTCATAAAAGTACAATAAAAGTGTATCGTAAGTGATGAAAACTGTCGATAGCATGATAGAGTTTTACTGGAATAAAATTGTTATATACACTTACTTGCTACACAATTCCATATAATAACAGTATTATTGTTTTTTGGTGATAATTAAAAAGATATATATTTTTTTATGGAATGTAATTTCGGAAAAAATAACGCATGATTTGATGTAAGTATATTCAAAGATATCCAATCATTATTCTGCCTAGGATAAAACAAAACTAGTTTTATGCTTCTTCTGTAAAATTTTCTTTTCTCTATTACCATTTTATTCCCTGGGGGCGTGGTTATAACCCTTTTTTCGTCGGGGGTTAAATATAGGAGTGGCAGGTCGCTTAACTCACCTTATTGGGGTCATTCTTGGAATCATCCAGAAGACGACCTTCCACCCGTAGCTCCCACGAGGCCACCGCGTTGTCTCCCTGTCCTGAAATACAATTACACAAATGCTTCTGATTATATCATATCAGGTAGCCATTATGACCCTGGTCAACATGACCACCATCACATACAGAAGGATGGTAGCGCACTAACGAACGGTTCCTACAACCAATATATTACGGGCCAATCGGCATCCGGCAGTCGGCAGTCGGCAGGAGATGCGAGTCTATTTTGCATTTGAATTAAAATATTTAAGACAAAAAAGAAAATAGAGAGGCTGTAGGAACCGGCTTTAAGAAAGCCCATTCACATTTATCTCGAAGACAGCCACGAAGCGAATAGGAACGCCGACGGGGCGATGATGGTGATGGATGGGTGATGGTTGACGGGGCATTCCAGTCCTTCACGAAACGAGTGAGCGGTCGAGGCGAGATGTTTGCGACGGAAGGAAGGATTACATGGACCAGTTACATGCAAGCGGGGCTTCGTAGTGGAAATGTAAGTGTATGAAATGGAAATGTACTGTTCAAAATGTAGGTTGAAATAATCAAGAGATAATTACCGGGATAGAAAGTGTTGGAGATGAAGATCCTGAGCTTGCGCTTCTGTTTCATGGGCCGCTTGAGCGCCTCCTGGATGTCGAGCCGCTTGCGCATGATAGTGGCGTCCAGCTTGCGCTCGAAGGCCAGCAGGTCCATGTAGGCCTGCGACTCCGGCACCAGGTCGCGCACCTTCTGCGGCAGCACCTTGTCCGCCAGCCGCCGCCGGCGCTTGCCGCCGCCCGCGCCCGCCGCGCCCCCCGCGCCCGCCGCCTCGCTGTCGACATCACCCACACCGTAGCGCTAACACAACACATTATCAACCTCCGAGTCCTTTTGTTCAGAACGGGACCCGCTCGTCGACGAATGACGAAATCGACGCGGAGGCAGAATATTTTCACTGTCTCCATCGAGATCGAGTTATTGTGGAAGTATTATTTCCGACTAACCTTCCATAATGTTGGGGCTTGTGTTGCGGGGGGAGCGGCGACCGACCGTCGGGAGGGCGCTTGGTCGGCGGCTGCGGCGGGGGCGCGCGCGCGGGCCCGTACGGCGCGCCCGCAGCCCCTGCGCCCGGCGGCGGTCCCGCGCCCCCCGCGCCGCCCGCTGCGCCCGGTGGAGCGCTGTACGCGGGCCGCGCGCCGCCGCCCCCCGCCCCAGGCGCCGCCCCGCCACCCGCGCCCGGCGGTGGCGTGAAACCGCTTCGTTGCTGTAAAATATATTTTATTATACAGTGCAACCTTAATATAGAGAGCCTCAATATAACGATTATGTACCTTGATTTAACGAATTTTTCCGAATCCCCTTGAACTGCCCGTTAGAGCTAATACAAAATATGTGTATACCTTTACATTACAAATTTTATCAAAAACCTTTTTATAGCGAATTTTAAATCTTTATAATAATAATAATGATCATTGCAGAATACAAACAGAAAGAGTTATTAACCTCTAATTAACAATTTTTGGCAACTTATAACCTTTACATAACATATCCTATCAATTAATCACACAAAATTTCACAATAACTTGTGTCTCGATACGTTCAGAAATGTTAAAATGTTTGTAGGACAATCACTGTTGTTTGATGTTAAGTAATGTGAACACTGCTCGTCATTGTTATTGGTTTTAAAGTTAACAATGGCTGACTATTTTTTTACCTTGTTAAAATGTTTGCTATATATGCAATGATGAGATTGAACAAATTACTTGATATATAACAATTTTTTTCTATTCCCCTTCAGGTTCGTTATATAAAGGTTACACTGTAATTTGTTTTGCCGCTTGCTTTTTAATAAGTTTTTCAATTTAGAGGTCAGACTAGTCTTCAGCCGTGGCTGAATTTGTCTTTAAAAAATGACCTCATCTCATTCTTGAATAAATCACAAAGATCATTTGTCATTCGTGAATCTTCACTCAGGTTTTTCATGTTAAAAACACCATTTCAGTGCTCGCTGAAGCCTCTTTTCTAATGGATTGTGGAGTGGTCATTTTCTTCAAGTTAATTTTGATTTTATTTTGTGATTCAACTCTTGGAATCCATTTGAACCCATTATTCTAAGCCATCCTGTCCTATTTCATTGGCAACTAGAGCTATGCAGTAAAAGTTTGAATTTGCAAATATTCTTCATCATTTCTGACAATTAAAAAGCATACTTTAGTTTAGAGAATACTTGTTTTTAAAGCTTGTGTTTTAAAAATATTTTTTAAGGTCTTATTTAATTTGTTAATCATATTTCAAGGTTAATGTTAGTTTGTGTGAAATGTTTATAATATACCTCTATATATTGATAAAATAAGAGATTTAACTCATAAACCGAGAACAAACACACACACCATTAACACATCTTTGACACAGCCTGCCCTACTTGGCCGGCAGAGCAGTACCAACTAGCTTGCAGGGTCATTGACTATAAATCATTTACCAATAGAGTGAATATCACTATAATGAATTATCATTTGCCTACAGAACCATGTATCTTGTTTGCCCTTTTTGACTTGACTGGATCAATTCTATACAGGTAACAGTAATTCGCAATAGAGACTTCATTAAAGAGTGTCACAGCTCTTTGAACATGTTGTAGTACCAAGTTTACAAATAACACAAACCGCATAGCCTGTTTAGCTACAATTACTTGTACTGCCAAGTAAATAAGATGAGAGCTGGATAAAAGACACTTACTGGGAAGTTCGGGCCTGGATAAGGTCTTGGCGGCATAGGAGACCCTTGCGGGGGCGCCGATCCTGGGTACCGCTGAGGGAGCGCTCCCGCCCCGCCAGGGCTTGGGCCACTTGAAGGGAATCGTTGCGCCATGCTAACAATCACTACAATAACTTGCTGTACATTGCTGAGTTATATCAAATAATAACAGTAGTTGCCCTTTTATAATTCTGTAAGTACCGTATTTGAATCTACTGACATTAAATATTGTTTGATGAATACGCTTACAAATACAAAATCAGACATCAGACAAAATGCTTGTTTTATATCACAAAATGATTACAAAAATCATGGAGGTACAAAGAGCTGCTATACTTAGGAAAAAAACGTGCAAGCCTACGCAACAAAACATGGCGGTTTTGACTTTTGTTCCTTAATGTCCAATTTGACGTGACTTTGACATTCCTTTGTCAAAGTGGGTTTTAGTAGATATTACCTTGGTAATAAGTCACAATTTACATTGTAGTAAAGAGAAATCCAAAATGGCGAACATGGCACACATCGTGAAAAATTTTACAGTTATAGCGAAGCTGTTGCGAATAGAGTTGGATTGTTTTTATTTCATACGTTAGATAAGGACGCCATTATGTTTAGTATTTCGTCTTTTAAACTATTCCATAACAAAGTATCTATATGACATTACACCAAATCTACATTTAATTGTTATATCTATGCAAAAAATACAGATTCCATAGATAGACCTGTCCATACCACAGAATGTAAGCCACAGATGTAAACATAAACACTATACATCTCAGAGAAAGTAAAGTATATGGAGCGGCCCCACCTACAAAAAACGTGCATACCATGTATGTATACTTTAACTGGATAATTAATTTTGTAGAGGTACCTGAGGACGGATGACGTCATAGCCTAAGGATTAAGGACCATTTTTGTATTGTGTCCATGTTATCTATATTCCCAGAATATAATTATCATTCGATTATGATTTTTCATAATAATATAAAAACATCTAAGATGAATATTATAGGTACCGTAATTGTGTGGTAGTTTGAAATACTGCGTCAAAAAGTTAATGCAATTTTTCAGAGTGCCGATTACGGTCGTCGGGGATTTGTGAAGACTTTTCGTCGTCGTCGGATTGAGGTCGTCGTTTTTGTTTGTGTTGCTTAAAATGTGGAGTTGTACTGTTATCAATAAAATTATCAATGAGAAAATTACAATAAAAACTGAAGTTATACTTTTTTTGGCGCGATGGAGAAAAATGATGAGAGTGAATTTTTACGATGCGCGCGCACACCGACACCTAATTCTACATCGTAAAGTTAGTTATAGGTGGCATGGTATCGTAATACTGCCCTCGTTATGATAAACAACGCATTTCAGCAAGTTCCGAGAAAAACGCGCCAAGTTTTTTTTTCTTATTTTTGTCGTCACGACTACACTAACTGAGATATTTTCAAAATTGTTAAAATTAATTGTTACTATATGTGTGTATTTTATGACTCATTACATTTTTCTGTTTTCTAAATGTTTTCTGAGTTAATAGAGCCCAAAAAGTGTTAATTTTTAAGCAGTTGCGTTGCTTATAGCTAGGAAAATTATTCAGTTACGTTCATTATCACTAGGAAAGTGCTCTTAGGATGTTTATGTTTTGTATTTAAAAATATGTAAAAAATGATTTACTTAAGATAAGAAACAACATGCATTGAAAATGATTAGTACAAGGTACTAAATATTAATGAGCTTTGCAATTTTATTGCAATTTTAATGTATTTCTAATTAATTATTGATAGTAGATACTGGTTGTAAATAGATAATTTTCTTTAATCGCTTAGTAAAATAATAAAGGTCAAATAAAATAAACAAATAGATATATTTATTAATTATGTTAAATTACAAGTAAATTAACTTACTTTTCGTTTGAGATCAAGTGTTAAACTTAAGAAGATACAAAAATTATTTATTAAAACAACGTCACAAATCTTACTACCTATTAATCAGTTCTTCATAAATCAATAGAAATTATCTAAGTTGAGATTGTTATTAAAGCAGTAAGTATCTATATTTACGAAAAATAATGAATTGGTATTTCACCTATTTAAAATTATAAATAGTCAAAATTAAAATTAGGATATTCATTCAGTCTTTCAGATACAAGTATCTGTTACAGGTAACTTTGAAATAGGTAAGTTATACCAAATATCTCGTCTACTTGACGCAATTAACTAATACACTAACGTACATTTCATTAATTTGATTAATTAATGGCACAAGGAGCCAATGCGATTATTACTTATAGGATTTTGTTAAACTTTAGGAAAGAAATACAAGGCATAAACATCGTAAGTGGCTTAATTATAATCTTTATGTTTTGTAGTTGAGCGGGCTGTGAAAAGGTAATACAAATCATAAGCATCGTAAGTGCTTGTGCGATACTTTTGACTAGGAAATTGAATAAAAACTCTAAACGCAATGGACAATACGTTGTTCATCTTATAGAAGACAATGAAAATCTTGCACATACGTTGTTTATGCTTACCTTTATTTTTATTTCTATAATATATATACGATAAAGTGGATAATAGATCCAGATAGATCTCGTTTCGCTGATTACGAATATGCTAATAACTCATTTTCGTAAATAAATAATAAATAGTTCTCGTAATAGAACATAGATGGCGATTTTACAAGTATGTAGATACAAAATTAATCACAGATGGCGCTTAACTTAACACATATAGTTTGGCTATAGAGATTCGTAAATCAAATTATTTCAAAATATTAATTAATTTTTATTTTTAATGTTGCTGTTTTTGAATATTGTATTTTGAACAATGTTTTTTTAATATTGTTTTTTGAATTTTTTTTCATGCCAAAGAAGTATAACTTCTTACGCGCGTACATAAGTACACGTTTAGGTTTTTTACCACGAGAAAAATTTACCAATAGAAAACATTTTAAAGAACCATATTAAAATAGGATATAATTTTTCTAAGTAAGTGTGGACACCCTACAATTATGAAGGACAACTTCAATCCGGACTGTGATTGGTCGAATAGTCCTTAAGATATGACGTCATCAAACTATTCTGTGTTTCAGTTACCTCTACACTACAAGGTCAGCAATCCAGATAGTGTAATATATCCATGTCTCCGTAGTCTCCAAAAGCTTCAAAAATCATAACCACAGACTAGGTACATAGAGGCGTCAGTTATTCTATACATGATAAAATATTTTTTTAAATATAATATTACACAGAGCCCATAGAGGTCGCTTACACTTGCAATAGTCTTATATTATATATATGGCTCTCGCTTACTCACAGTAACACGTTAGTGACATATTTATGATAATAATTACGCTATCTAAACTTTGATTTGGTATTAAAATACTCTTCCAGACAACCTTAAGGTGTGGAGAGCTGGGAGCGATAAGAGCGATGCACCTCATATGTCTGCTTCACTTGTTTACTTCTAGATTATTGTTGTATCATTTTATTGGTGTAAAGAGTAAAATAAATAAATAAAAATAAAATAAAATATTAATGTCTGTCTATGACGAATCTTGGATTACACCAAGGAACACTTAAACTACACACACAATCCAATGACGGAGGTGGGTACTAGGTGCACACTTGTTTAGAGCTGTCAAAATGCAAAATACTGCCCTCTAGACTTGGAAGGAACTAGGACTAGGAAGAAGAGTTTTAAATTTCAAAATTTTTTGTATAGGAGTTGGTCGTCTGATAGGATAGAAGGGCGCACAGAATACTTTATTATATACTGAAAAAGTGTGGATTTTAATATGGGACAATAGATGGCGTTACCCAACTAATGAATGGCTAATGACTGTATGTCGTATAAATCGTTGGTCATTTGGATTAGAGGTGAGGAAGTTAATAGGGAATGAAAAAGAACAAAGTGCACAACTGCACACACCTATTCAGTCCTTGTAAATAAATAGGCTAAATACTGCAGTCTTTTCTGATAGAGTGTCAAAATTATTTTAATACTGTACCAAAATTCAGATAGAATAGATAGGTCGCGGCTGCGACACTTTGAACGTGAGAGTGGGCCATGGATGTTTAGTACAACTGGATACCAATGTTGAATGTTCGAAAAGGTGTCTGAGGACTGATGACGTACAATGTAACAATTTTAAAAGTAAAACGTAGTGTCTATGTACTTTGTGTTCAAAAGCATCATAGTATTTAAACAGTAGACCTGTGATTAAGTACTCTGTGACCCGCCGTTCAAAGGGCCCTGAGTTTGATTCCCAGCGAGTCAGGACAGGAATTTTAATTAGGACTTTAAGGCGTGCGTAATATAACACAATATAATCAGTAGGCATTCTAAATGTGTCTCAGGATTCAACATTAATAACACAATATAATTAAAACCACATTAAAACCGCTTACTCAGTAGGCAGTCTAAATGTGTTTCAGTCCTTAGACTCTCAGTATCGCACCCTCGCCTCAGTGGAAAAAATATGTAATATTATTACTCTAAGGGAAAAAAGCATAAGTCGTCTTACGTTGAATTTTAGTTATTAATATGATTGGAAAGAGGGACAAAAGCTGCATTATGCTCAATTTTTTTCAAATTTTTATCATTAATCTTGACGGTTTTGTGCAAGAAATCATAATGTCCTTTGACTGCTTACTGATATTCGTACAGTTTTTTTGGTCTCGTTTTATTGCTAGATAGATTTTTAAAAAGTGCTAAGTTGTATTCATAGATGGCGTGAGGAGTAAGATAGAAGATTCGTTTTATTGCTAGATAGGTTTTTAAAAAGTGCTAAGTTGTATTCATAGATGGCGCGAGGAACAAGGTAGAAGATTCGATTTATTGCTTTTTCATCTCATTATTTTGAAACCAAAATTTTGGAAAGTTTCACTTCTACCACGTGTGAATTGCACACATTTTCTTTTTTTTTACGTGCAATTGTGACAGGTTCTCATCACGCAAGACGGCATTTTTTCAGTTTGTTACTAAACAATTTTGGCATGCGGCCGCAATGAGCGCAGGTGAGTGACAAGCGAGTGAGTGAATGAAATGAGCCACCCTGGCCGCAATGCATGCACCCGACTCAATGTTCGGGGTGTCTGTTCTATACGAAGTAATAGTACTTCAATGTGTAGAACCATTAAATTTCTCTAGCCCTGCGATTTTGGTTGGATGTTTTTATACTTAACAGGTACTTAATTTGTATCTAATGTTCGGGGTGTCTGTTCTATACGAAGTAATAGTACTTCAATGTGTAGAACCATTAAATTTCTCTAGCCCTGCGATTTTGGTTGGATGTTTTTATACTTAACAGGTACTTAATTTGTATCTAATGTTCGGGGTGTCTGTTCTATACGAAGTAATAGTACTTCAATGTGTAGAACCATTAAATTTCTCTAGCCCTGCGATTTTGGTTGGATGTTTTTATACTTAACAGGTACTTAAATTGTATCTAATGTTGATTCTTGATATTTTTCTTTAAAACAGCTCAAAGAAGTGGGTCTGTTTTGATAGTAAGTATTAAATTTAAGTTATTTTGAACATATTCAGTGGGTGGCACTGAAATACATTGATAAAATATATGTACTAATATTGATAAAAAATTTAAAATGCTTCCAGGAAAACTTAGCGCTCGACGAGGCAGGCGGGCGGGGGGGGGGCACTGCAGTTCACTAATGAGATCGATTTTGTTACTTGTTTATGCAATGAAGGACACACTGGACGCGGCCTCATGGGACTACTCAACTGGACTGGTGGAATAGACCCGGAGGCACCGCTACCGTACACCAGTGTTATTAGTTTGTAGTTTGTTAAGGGTTACAAATGAATAAGATCCCAGTGGCAGACTGAAGCGTTGAGCGGTCAGCGATGAGCGGGCCCGGCCGGATCGCTGCGATAGGAGACGCGCGATAGCACACTCACACTCAGGTCAGGGGGCAGACCTTATCGTGGCCGGCGCAGCGGTGCCACATTGCAATCACCACCATATACCTATCACAATAAAATCACAATTCGCTCGACGAACGCACGCATAATTCGGGGTCGTCGTGTTATCCGCAGTCGCCTTCGTTATTTTCCGATCGGTGATTAGTATAAATATTTGATGCTCTATTTCTGAATGGCGCTCCGCGATGGACCGCAGAAGCAGCGATAACAGGAGTCACTTGTCCCCCCGATAACCATCGACTTGCATTCTGGGCGCCAGCAGAATTAATACCTAATTTGAATTTCATTTATTGTTCTTTAAAGTAAACCAGTGATAACAGTTAGGTACTAATTTACTCTCTTAACAGCTGATACCAGGTCAACTAATGACATGAACATTAATGGCATTCGGCTTCAATTCTTTAGCGTACATAAATAAGGTGACGACATGACGAAAGTTCTTTCAGTGGACGATATTCGACATTCACAATTGACGCCTTCGTTTTTTTTTTTTTTTAAATACAAAAAAATAGATCTTCTTGAGGTGCGACAAGTACCTAGTGCACAATCACATTATGTAGTCCGAATGCGCAAACGGACTAAGTGGAGGTAAAAATGTTTTACCTATAATTAATTAACTATTACGATCTCCCTATTTGATACTTTTCATCTACATGTAAAGATAAAAAGCTTATCGCTAAGTAGATACTAGTTCCAACTATATTTTCATGCTCTACATTATAAAGATCAGAATACACATTTCCATCCATCAGCCTCAAGTCCACTCCACTGCTGTGACCGGTAATGAATCGTCAGTCCATGAAGTCGTTAGTCTATCTGGACGGGAACGTCCTATGCTCCTTTTTCCGACACGTGCTCTCGATTCGAGAACCGTCGTTCCCCAACGCTTATCGGATCGAGAATTCGAAATAATATGTGGCCAGCCAAATACCAATTCAGCCAGCTACTCGTAATTCTCTGAACTATGTCGGCTATCCTCGTTTGTCTACGGATCTCACTCCTTCTGGTGCGATCACGTAGATAAATACCGAGGGCAGCCCGTTGTCGGACATGGCATGCCATGGTTCCTTGCTCGTTCCTATACTCATTTCATTGGATGGTGGCACCGCAGTGTGGTAATGTCAGTCTATGTATGTTTGTTCTTATGTGGCGTTGTAGAGACCAAACGCGTTGACGGATTTTGATGATTCTTAAACAATCAATTCGATGAGTCAATCGATTCGCTTACTGCTAAAGACATGACAATAATCAAAATTGATCACAGCAGCAACCAGATATCATATTGTCAAAATGAAAAAGAATGAAGTTAAAAATTATTTTTCGGTTCCTTTCATTACTAACGATTAATTATACCCATACATGAACAAGTATTAAACTCTATTTCTTTGCTTTATTGTTTTATTGCTTTGTTAAATTTGACTTGGCCAGTTTTCATTACATCAGTCATAAAAGTCAGTCTAATAAAAACTGGCCAAGTCAAATCTAAACTACTTTAAGATCTCACTTTTTTTAAATAACAGCAATTGTTATAGGTATCCAATAAAGCAAAGAAATAGAGTTTAATACTTGTTCATAATGTTATTTTGTTCCTATAAATACATATTTCGATTTTGCATAGAACTTGGCACTCATTTAGATCTCCATTCTTTTTGCGGCGAAGCCCACAGCCAAGCATAATTTTTGTATTGAACTTGGCTCTCCTTTTTTACATTTATGTTTTTGGTGGGATATTTATTTAATGTATCTATTATTTATTTATGAGGCAGCAATGATATAGTATGTATAAAAAGAGTAGTAAAATATCTTTGTGAGGCAGTTATATTTTTAAATATAAAGTAAACAGGAAAAATTTCATTAACATAATCTAAATTTTAAACAAAAATGGTAGGTATTTATTACATAAACAAGTTTAGTGACAGTGTGATGTAGCCGGAGACCGCAAAGCTTGTAAGGATGCATCTCCTCGGATTTCTGAGAATGGAAGGGGTCCCGTCACTCCCGTCACTCGTCAGCCAGGTCAATATACAGGTACGTAGATCTATAACTATACTACGGTATGCTAAAACTACAAGGCATAGCACATTCGGTATTTATTATGAAGCGGGCAATATTTTTAATTTTGGCAGGCGGGTCTATCCTCTAGGATCCTAGTTCCCAGTCAAAAGAATATTGAATTGGACCTACTCTGGGCAGCGACGGATTGATATTTATTTATTGATTCAAGTGAACGCCAACATATTGACTGTATTAAATGCTCACCTCAACATGAGTGTATGGTGTGGCCACGGGGCACGGTGGAACATCTTACAAAATGTCGTCTTCTTATTAATTGTTGTTTCATTTCAAATTGTCCGTGTATCATGTATGAAAGCAGGTCAAGGAATGAAGTTCGAAGTGCAGTGTGGACTGTAGACTGGGTGTGTGGGTGTGTGGGTGCATGTTGACAGTCACCAAGCTTACTGGTGAACGTCCCGTATTAATTTATTTTCCTGTAGATGTTGACTACTCGCACATGAATGTTAGCATATATTACGAGGGTTATATTTGATTGAATAGCTGATGAGTGATGAGGTTACTTAGGTGAGGTTGGTGGGAGCAGGAGCAGAGGTCAGTTAGGGAGTGCGTGTTGGCCGAGCTAGGTGGACTAGGCGGACTAGGTGGTGTGGGTACTTTTCTAATTTAATTTAATTTAACCCCAAGCGTATTTAAATTATGGGTACACATGTCATTTTTAATAAGTTTGAAGGGCAATCGGAATGTTTTGCCATATAAGGCCTTCTACCCGCGTAGACGCACCTTATACGGACACTATTGGCAAAAATGTCGCTCGCTCTCATCTTGCAATTTGAATAGTAAAAGTGGTCTACGAAATGTATATCCACGGAGCGGTCCACAACGTCGTATGCCTGCAGCTTGCACGCAATTGTTTAATGAAGCGCCGTGAATAGTAGACCTTAGATAAGTGTAACAGGGCAGAGTAGTCGATAGTGGCAATACCTTAAGCGCCGAGGAACTTTGAAGAGAACGTAAATCTGTAGGTCGCGGTTGTTTCTGATGATACTGGTGGCAGTCGCGCCACCGATGCACAATATGCCAACATAATTGGACTCAGAGTTACTTTGCTATTTTTGCCATAAACAATAATATCATGGGAGCGAGC
Source organism: Thymelicus lineola (assembly GCA_963932265.1). Classification (NCBI taxonomy): domain Eukaryota; kingdom Metazoa; phylum Arthropoda; class Insecta; order Lepidoptera; family Hesperiidae; genus Thymelicus; species Thymelicus lineola. Next base: position 171,585 of record OZ010686.1, read on the forward strand.
GCTGCACTGGTGGAGGTTTAAAAAGGAATTATTTAAATAATTCATACCAGCGCGGCGGGTCAGTAAATTAACCCAATTTGCCAAAATCGAGGGTACCACAAACCACGACAACTGTGTCGTTACTCGTAGTGGTGGCGAGGAGAGCGCGGCAGGCAAGGGTAACAGCGAGGGCGAGGGGGGGGGCGAGGGGGAGGGGGTGCGAGGGTGCGCCGCGCCCCCACCTGTGGCGCGCGACCTGTGGCACGCCCTCGGCCTCGTGCCCGCGGGCCGCCACCTCGTCTAGTGTAACGCAACGATATGTGGAACTCCACTGTTTACCTTTACCTACGATCGGACAAAGTATTGTTCTAACAATGTTCCGTCGGGGTTTGCACATGTATCGCTTAAAACATTAACGATACATCAGTAACTAACTTCTAGCCTGACTAGTCAATCTCATGTTACTTGTTGACGGGAATCAGCCAGAATTCGGAACGGGAACCACTTTGTTACGCTATTATAGTAAAAAGATAACAGTGAAGTAGCCATCAAATGCAGGGCGAGTGTTGTCAGCTGTGATGGCGATCGCTAACTATTTCCTGCAGTCGTAGCTGTGACTGCTACATGAGGCACAAAATTATATTATGTCCACATTCCACTAGGGACTGGTTACTGATTCAATAATATAAAATTTGAAAACCCTTCTGAAAAATTTTCTCTTTAAAACCCTTCCGAAAAGCTGGTAGATGAAAAAATGACGTGCATAAGTGTCTCAGTGATACCTATATGAATTGAATAAAAGATTTGATTTGACTTGATTCGAATAGCTGATGCTATCTATGTTGATAGTCACGTGTAGTGTCACGTTAATTTTAAGCGTATACAGAACTACGCGCGCGCATGACGCGTCTGACTATGATCTCCGCATATCGAGATACGACATCAAATCTTGTGACCTGATTCCATTTTATTTCCTTAGAGCATCATAAAAGTTTATAGTGGAACCGGAACAGATGTTTACATTCCAACTACTGTCAACATAATATTTTAATGAAAGTTAGTTGGAATGTATACAACACCGATTTTTTTTAAGTTTTGAAATGACTGACTAACCAAGTCAAATGTAGAGCTTGAGTTACATGTTTTTGTGACTAAAATTTTAGGCTTTTCTACACAGAACTTGGCACCCATTTAGATCTCAATCTTTTTTTCTTGAACTTGGCTCTCATTTCACATTTATGTTTTTTATGAGATTTATAAAACCGCACCACTCAAAGCATTCGAGTGGGAGCAAATATCGCCGCACTACCGCTATACCGTACCACTCCCGCTAAATAACTCTCACTAGGAAAAGTAATATCACTGTGTGCAATAGGGAACTTCAACAATCATTTACCTTAGAAGTCAAGAAGAAAGAAAAATTGCAGCAGCCGCTTAGCCATCGACGCAGCTATTATCATACCAGCCCTGCAGACTGCAGACCAGATTAGTGTGCTTGCCAACCCTCACCGGGTTATTGTCGAAAAACCACTCCATCAATATCTCTGCAAATAACAATACCTATTATAATTTTTGTCCATATATTTGCGGAGATTAACTTTAAATACACCTACTTACATTTTGTGTATTGAATCAGACTAACGTCTTGTAGACTGTCGTGTAGGTGTAGAGACATAGGACATAGGATACACTGTTACTGCTGCAGGTGTGCGGTATGCGGTATGCGGCATGGGGTGTGACGTGTCTGTTGTGTACTATTATATTATACTAGCTGTTGCCCGCAGCTGAGCTCGCGGAAATAACGTCTTGTAGACTGTAGGTGTAGTGACCGAGGGCATAGGATACACTGTTACTGCTGCAGGTGTGCGGTATGCGGTATGCGGCATGGGGTGTGACGTGTCTGTTGTGTACTATTATATTATACTAGCTGTTGCCCGCAGCTGAGCTCGCGGAAATAACGTCTTGTAGACTGTAGGTGTAGTGACCGAGGGCATAGGATACACTGTTACTGCTGCAGGTGTGCGGTATGCGGTATGCGGCATGGGGTGTGACGTGTCTGTTGTGTACTATTATATTATACTAGCTGTTGCCCGCAGCTGAGCTCGCGGAAATAACGTCTTGTAGACTGTAGGTGTAGTGATCGAGGGCATAGGATACACTGTTACTGCTGCAGGTGTGCGGTATGCGGTATGCGGCATGGGGTGTGACGTGTCTGTTGTGTACTATTATATTATACTAGCTGTTGCCCGCAGCTGAGCTCGCGGAAATAACGTCTTGTAGACTGTAGGTGTAGTGACCGAGGGCATAGGATACACTGTTACTGCTGCAGGTGTGCGGTATGCGGTATGCGGCATGGGGTGTGACGTGTCTGTTGTGTACTATTATATTATACTAGCTGTTGCCCGCAGCTGAGCTCGCGGAAATAACGTCTTGTAGACTGTAGGTGTAGTGACCGAGGGCATAGGATACACTGTTACTGCTGCAGGTGTGCGGTATGCGGTATGCGGCATGGGGTGTGACGTGTCTGTTGTGTACTATTATATTATACTAGCTGTTGCCCGCAGCTGAGCTCGCGGAAATAACGTCTTGTAGACTGTAGGTGTAGTGACCGAGGGCATAGGATACACTGTTACTGCTGCAGGTGTGCGGTATGCGGTATGCGGCATGGGGTGTGACGTGTCTGTTGTGTACTATTATATTATACTAGCTGTTGCCCGCAGCTGAGCTCGCGGAAATAACGTCTTGTAGACTGTAGGTGTAGTGACCGAGGGCATAGGATACACTGTTACTGCTGCAGGTGTGCGGTATGCGGTATGCGGCATGGGGTGTGACGTGTCTGTTGTGTACTATTATATTATACTAGCTGTTGCCCGCAGCTGAGCTCGCGGAAATAACGTCTTGTAGACTGTAGGTGTAGTGACCGAGGGCATAGGATACTGTTACTGCTGCAGGTGTGCGGTATGCGGTATGCGGCATGGGGTGTGACGTGTCTGTTGTGTACTATTATATTATACTAGCTGTTGCCCGCAGCTGAGCTCGCGGAAATAACGTCTTGTAGACTGTAGGTGTAGTGACCGAGGGCATAGGATACACTGTTACTGCTGCAGGTGTGCGGTATGCGGTATGCGGCATGGGGTGTGACGTGTCTGTTGTGTACTATTATATTATACTAGCTGTTGCCCGCAGCTGAGCTCGCGGAAATAACGTCTTGTAGACTGTAGGTGTAGTGACCGAGGGCATAGGATACACTGTTACTGCTGCAGGTGTGCGGTATGCGGTATGCGGCATGGGGTGTGACGTGTCTGTTGTGTACTATTATATTATACTAGCTGTTGCCCGCAGCTGAGCTCGCGGAAATAACGTCTTGTAGACTGTAGGTGTAGTGACCGAGGGCATAGGATACACTGTTACTGCTGCAGGTGTGCGGTATGCGGTATGCGGCATGGGGTGTGACGTGTCTGTTGTGTACTATTATATTATACTAGCTGTTGCCCGCAGCTGAGCTCGCGGAAATAACGTCTTGTAGACTGTAGGTGTAGTGACCGAGGGCATAGGATACACTGTTACTGCTGCAGGTGTGCGGTATGCGGTATGCGGCATGGGGTGTGACGTGTCTGTTGTGTACTATTATATTATACTAGCTGTTGCCCGCAGCTGAGCTCGCGGAAATAACGTCTTGTAGACTGTAGGTGTAGTGACCGAGGGCATAGGATACACTGTTACTGCTGCAGGTGTGCGGTATGCGGTATGCGGCATGGGGTGTGACGTGTCTGTTGTGTACTATTATATTATACTAGCTGTTGCCCGCAGCTGAGCTCGCGGAAATAACGTCTTGTAGACTGTAGGTGTAGTGACCGAGGACATAGGATACACTGTTACTGCTGCAGGTGTGCGGTATGCGGTATGCGGCATGGGGTGTGACGTGTCTGTTGTGTACTATTATATTATACTAGCTGTTGCCCGCAGCTGAGCTCGCGGAAATAACGTCTTGTAGACTGTAGGTGTAGTGACCGAGGGCATAGGATACTGTTACTGCTGCAGGTGTGCGGTATGCGGTATGCGGCATGGGGTGTGACGTGTCTGTTGTGTACTATTATATTATACTAGCTGTTGCCCGCAGCTGAGCTCGCGGAAATAACGTCTTGTAGACTGTAGGTGTAGTGACCGAGGGCATAGGATACACTGTTACTGCTGCAGGTGTGCGGTATGCGGTATGCGGCATGGGGTGTGACGTGTCTGTTGTGTACTATTATATTATACTAGCTGTTGCCCGCAGCTGAGCTCGCGGAAATAACGTCTTGTAGACTGTAGGTGTAGTGACCGAGGGCATAGGATACACTGTTACTGCTGCAGGTGTGCGGTATGCGGTATGCGGCATGGGGTGTGACGTGTCTGTTGTGTACTATTATATTATACTAGCTGTTGCCCGCAGCTGAGCTCGCGGAAATAACGTCTTGTAGACTGTAGGTGTAGTGACCGAGGGCATAGGATACACTGTTACTGCTGCAGGTGTGCGGTATGCGGTATGCGGCATGGGGTGTGACGTGTCTGTTGTGTACTATTATATTATACTAGCTGTTGCCCGCAGCTGAGCTCGCGGAAATAACGTCTTGTAGACTGTAGGTGTAGTGACCGAGGACATAGGATACACTGTTACTGCTGCAGGTGTGCGGTATGCGGTATGCGGCATGGGGTGTGACGTGTCTGTTGTGTACTATTATATTATACTAGCTGTTGCCCGCAGCTGAGCTCGCGGAAATAACGTCTTGTAGACTGTAGGTGTAGTGACCGAGGGCATAGGATACTGTTACTGCTGCAGGTGTGCGGTATGCGGTATGCGGCATGGGGTGTGACGTGTCTGTTGTGTACTATTATATTATACTAGCTGTTGCCCGCAGCTGAGCTCGCGGAAATAACGTCTTGTAGACTGTAGGTGTAGTGACCGAGGGCATAGGATACACTGTTACTGCTGCAGGTGTGCGGTATGCGGTATGCGGCATGGGGTGTGACGTGTCTGTTGTGTACTATTATATTATACTAGCTGTTGCCCGCAGCTGAGCTCGCGGAAATAACGTCTTGTAGACTGTAGGTGTAGTGACCGAGGGCATAGGATACACTGTTACTGCTGCAGGTGTGCGGTATGCGGTATGCGGCATGGGGTGTGACGTGTCTGTTGTGTACTATTATATTATACTAGCTGTTGCCCGCAGCTGAGCTCGCGGAAATAACGTCTTGTAGACTGTAGGTGTAGTGACCGAGGGCATAGGATACACTGTTACTGCTGCAGGTGTGCGGTATGCGGTATGCGGCATGGGGTGTGACGTGTCTGTTGTGTACTATTATATTATACTAGCTGTTGCCCGCAGCTGAGCTCGCGGAAATAACGTCTTGTAGACTGTAGGTGTAGTGACCGAGGGCATAGGATACACTGTTACTGCTGCAGGTGTGCGGTATGCGGTATGCGGCATGGGGTGTGACGTGTCTGTTGTGTACTATTATATTATACTAGCTGTTGCCCGCAGCTGAGCTCGCGGAAATAACGTCTTGTAGACTGTAGGTGTAGTGACCGAGGGCATAGGATACACTGTTACTGCTGCAGGTGTGCGGTATGCGGTATGCGGCATGGGGTGTGACGTGTCTGTTGTGTACTATTATATTATACTAGCTGTTGCCCGCAGCTGAGCTCGCGGAAATAACGTCTTGTAGACTGTAGGTGTAGTGACCGAGGGCATAGGATACACTGTTACTGCTGCAGGTGTGCGGTATGCGGTATGCGGCATGGGGTGTGACGTGTCTGTTGTGTACTATTATATTATACTAGCTGTTGCCCGCAGCTGAGCTCGCGGAAATAACGTCTTGTAGACTGTAGGTGTAGTGACCGAGGGCATAGGATACACTGTTACTGCTGCAGGTGTGCGGTATGCGGTATGCGGCATGGGGTGTGACGTGTCTGTTGTGTACTATTATATTATACTAGCTGTTGCCCGCAGCTGAGCTCGCGGAAATAACGTCTTGTAGACTGTAGGTGTAGTGACCGAGGGCATAGGATACACTGTTACTGCTGCAGGTGTGCGGTATGCGGTATGCGGCATGGGGTGTGACGTGTCTGTTGTGTACTATTATATTATACTAGCTGTTGCCCGCAGCTGAGCTCGCGGAAATAACGTCTTGTAGACTGTAGGTGTAGTGACCGAGGACATAGGATACACTGTTACTGCTGCAGGTGTGCGGTATGCGGTATGCGGCATGGGGTGTGACGTGTCTGTTGTGTACTATTATATTATACTAGCTGTTGCCCGCAGCTGAGCTCGCGGAAATAACGTCTTGTAGACTGTAGGTGTAGTGACCGAGGGCATAGGATACTGTTACTGCTGCAGGTGTGCGGTATGCGGTATGCGGCATGGGGTGTGACGTGTCTGTTGTGTACTATTATATTATACTAGCTGTTGCCCGCAGCTGAGCTCGCGGAAATAACGTCTTGTAGACTGTAGGTGTAGTGACCGAGGGCATAGGATACACTGTTACTGCTGCAGGTGTGCGGTATGCGGTATGCGGCATGGGGTGTGACGTGTCTGTTGTGTACTATTATATTATACTAGCTGTTGCCCGCAGCTGAGCTCGCGGAAATAACGTCTTGTAGACTGTAGGTGTAGTGACCGAGGGCATAGGATACACTGTTACTGCTGCAGGTGTGCGGTATGCGGTATGCGGCATGGGGTGTGACGTGTCTGTTGTGTACTATTATATTATACTAGCTGTTGCCCGCAGCTGAGCTCGCGGAAATAACGTCTTGTAGACTGTAGGTGTAGTGACCGAGGGCATAGGATACACTGTTACTGCTGCAGGTGTGCGGTATGCGGTATGCGGCATGGGGTGTGACGTGTCTGTTGTGTACTATTATATTATACTAGCTGTTGCCCGCAGCTGAGCTCGCGGAAATAACGTCTTGTAGACTGTAGGTGTAGTGACCGAGGGCATAGGATACACTGTTACTGCTGCAGGTGTGCGGTATGCGGTATGCGGCATGGGGTGTGACGTGTCTGTTGTGTACTATTATATTATACTAGCTGTTGCCCGCAGCTGAGCTCGCGGAAATAACGTCTTGTAGACTGTAGGTGTAGTGACCGAGGACATAGGATACACTGTTACTGCTGCAGGTGTGCGGTATGCGGTATGCGGCATGGGGTGTGACGTGTCTGTTGTGTACTATTATATTATACTAGCTGTTGCCCGCAGCTGAGCTCGCGGAAATAACGTCTTGTAGACTGTAGGTGTAGTGACCGAGGGCATAGGATACTGTTACTGCTGCAGGTGTGCGGTATGCGGTATGCGGCATGGGGTGTGACGTGTCTGTTGTGTACTATTATATTATACTAGCTGTTGCCCGCAGCTGAGCTCGCGGAAATAACGTCTTGTAGACTGTAGGTGTAGTGACCGAGGGCATAGGATACACTGTTACTGCTGCAGGTGTGCGGTATGCGGTATGCGGCATGGGGTGTGACGTGTCTGTTGTGTACTATTATATTATACTAGCTGTTGCCCGCAGCTGAGCTCGCGGAAATAACGTCTTGTAGACTGTAGGTGTAGTGACCGAGGGCATAGGATACACTGTTACTGCTGCAGGTGTGCGGTATGCGGTATGCGGCATGGGGTGTGACGTGTCTGTTGTGTACTATTATATTATACTAGCTGTTGCCCGCAGCTGAGCTCGCGGAAATAACGTCTTGTAGACTGTAGGTGTAGTGACCGAGGGCATAGGATACACTGTTACTGCTGCAGGTGTGCGGTATGCGGTATGCGGCATGGGGTGTGACGTGTCTGTTGTGTACTATTATATTATACTAGCTGTTGCCCGCAGCTGAGCTCGCGGAAATAACGTCTTGTAGACTGTAGGTGTAGTGACCGAGGGCATAGGATACACTGTTACTGCTGCAGGTGTGCGGTATGCGGTATGCGGCATGGGGTGTGACGTGTCTGTTGTGTACTATTATATTATACTAGCTGTTGCCCGCAGCTGAGCTCGCGGAAATAACGTCTTGTAGACTGTAGGTGTAGTGACCGAGGGCATAGGATACACTGTTACTGCTGCAGGTGTGCGGTATGCGGTATGCGGCATGGGGTGTGACGTGTCTGTTGTGTACTATTATATTATACTAGCTGTTGCCCGCAGCTGAGCTCGCGGAAATAACGTCTTGTAGACTGTAGGTGTAGTGACCGAGGGCATAGGATACACTGTTACTGCTGCAGGTGTGCGGTATGCGGTATGCGGCATGGGGTGTGACGTGTCTGTTGTGTACTATTATATTATACTAGCTGTTGCCCGCAGCTGAGCTCGCGGAAATAACGTCTTGTAGACTGTAGGTGTAGTGACCGAGGGCATAGGATACACTGTTACTGCTGCAGGTGTGCGGTATGCGGTATGCGGCATGGGGTGTGACGTGTCTGTTGTGTACTATTATATTATACTAGCTGTTGCCCGCAGCTGAGCTCGCGGAAATAACGTCTTGTAGACTGTAGGTGTAGTGACCGAGGGACATAGGATACACTGTTACTGCTGCAGGTGTGCGGTATGCGGTATGCGGCATGGGGTGTGACGTGTCTGTTGTGTACTATTATATTATACTAGCTGTTGCCCGCAGCTGAGCTCGCGGAAATAACGTCTTGTAGACTGTAGGTGTAGTGACCGAGGGCATAGGATACTGTTACTGCTGCAGGTGTGCGGTATGCGGTATGCGGCATGGGGTGTGACGTGTCTGTTGTGTACTATTATATTATACTAGCTGTTGCCCGCAGATGAGCTCGCGGAAATAACGTCTTGTAGACTGTAGGTGTAGTGACCGAGGGCATAGGATACACTGTTACTGCTGCAGGTGTGCGGTATGCGGTATGCGGCATGGGGTGTGACGTGTCTGTTGTGTACTATTATATTATACTAGCTGTTGCCCGCAGCTGAGCTCGCGGAAATAACGTCTTGTAGACTGTAGGTGTAGTGACCGAGGGCATAGGATACACTGTTACTGCTGCAGGTGTGCGGTATGCGGTATGCGGCATGGGGTGTGACGTGTCTGTTGTGTACTATTATATTATACTAGCTGTTGCCCGCAGCTGAGCTCGCGGAAATAACGTCTTGTAGACTGTAGGTGTAGTGACCGAGGGCATAGGATACACTGTTACTGCTGCAGGTGTGCGGTATGCGGTATGCGGCATGGGGTGTGACGTGTCTGTTGTGTACTATTATATTATACTAGCTGTTGCCCGCAGCTGAGCTCGCGGAAATAACGTCTTGTAGACTGTAGGTGTAGTGACCGAGGGCATAGGATACACTGTTACTGCTGCAGGTGTGCGGTATGCGGTATGCGGCATGGGGTGTGACGTGTCTGTTGTGTACTATTATATTATACTAGCTGTTGCCCGCAGCTGAGCTCGCGGAAATAACGTCTTGTAGACTGTAGGTGTAGTGACCGAGGGCATAGGATACACTGTTACTGCTGCAGGTGTGCGGTATGCGGTATGCGGCATGGGGTGTGACGTGTCTGTTGTGTACTATTATATTATACTAGCTGTTGCCCGCAGCTGAGCTCGCGGAAATAACGTCTTGTAGACTGTAGGTGTAGTGACCGAGGGCATAGGATACACTGTTACTGCTGCAGGTGTGCGGTATGCGGTATGCGGCATGGGGTGTGACGTGTCTGTTGTGTACTATTATATTATACTAGCTGTTGCCCGCAGCTGAGCTCGCGGAAATAACGTCTTGTAGACTGTAGGTGTAGTGACCGAGGGCATAGGATACACTGTTACTGCTGCAGGTGTGCGGTATGCGGTATGCGGCATGGGGTGTGACGTGTCTGTTGTGTACTATTATATTATACTAGCTGTTGCCCGCAGCTGAGCTCGCGGAAATAACGTCTTGTAGACTGTAGGTGTAGTGACCGAGGACATAGGATACACTGTTACTGCTGCAGGTGTGCGGTATGCGGTATGCGGCATGGGGTGTGACGTGTCTGTTGTGTACTATTATATTATACTAGCTGTTGCCCGCAGCTGAGCTCGCGGAAATAACGTCTTGTAGACTGTAGGTGTAGTGACCGAGGGCATAGGATACTGTTACTGCTGCAGGTGTGCGGTATGCGGTATGCGGCATGGGGTGTGACGTGTCTGTTGTGTACTATTATATTATACTAGCTGTTGCCCGCAGCTGAGCTCGCGGAAATAACGTCTTGTAGACTGTAGGTGTAGTGACCGAGGGCATAGGATACACTGTTACTGCTGCAGGTGTGCGGTATGCGGTATGCGGCATGGGGTGTGACGTGTCTGTTGTGTACTATTATATTATACTAGCTGTTGCCCGCAGCTGAGCTCGCGGAAATAACGTCTTGTAGACTGTAGGTGTAGTGACCGAGGGCATAGGATACACTGTTACTGCTGCAGGTGTGCGGTATGCGGTATGCGGCATGGGGTGTGACGTGTCTGTTGTGTACTATTATATTATACTAGCTGTTGCCCGCAGCTGAGCTCGCGGAAATAACGTCTTGTAGACTGTAGGTGTAGTGACCGAGGGCATAGGATACACTGTTACTGCTGCAGGTGTGCGGTATGCGGTATGCGGCATGGGGTGTGACGTGTCTGTTGTGTACTATTATATTATACTAGCTGTTGCCCGCAGCTGAGCTCGCGGAAATAACGTCTTGTAGACTGTAGGTGTAGTGACCGAGGACATAGGATACACTGTTACTGCTGCAGGTGTGCGGTATGCGGTATGCGGCATGGGGTGTGACGTGTCTGTTGTGTACTATTATATTATACTAGCTGTTGCCCGCAGCTGAGCTCGCGGAAATAACGTCTTGTAGACTGTAGGTGTAGTGACCGAGGGCATAGGATACTGTTACTGCTGCAGGTGTGCGGTATGCGGTATGCGGCATGGGGTGTGACGTGTCTGTTGTGTACTATTATATTATACTAGCTGTTGCCCGCAGCTGAGCTCGCGGAAATAACGTCTTGTAGACTGTAGGTGTAGTGACCGAGGGCATAGGATACACTGTTACTGCTGCAGGTGTGCGGTATGCGGTATGCGGCATGGGGTGTGACGTGTCTGTTGTGTACTATTATATTATACTAGCTGTTGCCCGCAGCTGAGCTCGCGGAAATAACGTCTTGTAGACTGTAGGTGTAGTGACCGAGGGCATAGGATACACTGTTACTGCTGCAGGTGTGCGGTATGCGGTATGCGGCATGGGGTGTGACGTGTCTGTTGTGTACTATTATATTATACTAGCTGTTGCCCGCAGCTGAGCTCGCGGAAATAACGTCTTGTAGACTGTAGGTGTAGTGACCGAGGGCATAGGATACACTGTTACTGCTGCAGGTGTGCGGTATGCGGTATGCGGCATGGGGTGTGACGTGTCTGTTGTGTACTATTATATTATACTAGCTGTTGCCCGCAGCTGAGCTCGCGGAAATAACGTCTTGTAGACTGTAGGTGTAGTGACCGAGGGCATAGGATACACTGTTACTGCTGCAGGTGTGCGGTATGCGGTATGCGGCATGGGGTGTGACGTGTCTGTTGTGTACTATTATATTATACTAGCTGTTGCCCGCAGCTGAGCTCGCGGAAATAACGTCTTGTAGACTGTAGGTGTAGTGACCGAGGGCATAGGATACACTGTTACTGCTGCAGGTGTGCGGTATGCGGTATGCGGCATGGGGTGTGACGTGTCTGTTGTGTACTATTATATTATACTAGCTGTTGCCCCGCAGCTGAGCTCGCGGAAATAACGTCTTGTAGACTGTAGGTGTAGTGACCGAGGGCATAGGATACACTGTTACTGCTGCAGGTGTGCGGTATGCGGTATGCGGCATGGGGTGTGACGTGTCTGTTGTGTACTATTATATTATACTAGCTGTTGCCCGCAGCTGAGCTCGCGAAATAACGTCTTGTAGACTGTAGGTGTAGTGACCGAGGGCATAGGATACACTGTTACTGCTGCAGGGTGTGCGGTATGCGGTATGCGGCATGGGGTGTGACGTGTCTGTTGTGTACTATTATATTATACTAGCTGTTGCCCGCAGCTGAGCTCGCGGAAATAACGTCTTGTAGACTGTAGGTGTAGTGACCGAGGGCATAGGATACACTGTTACTGCTGCAGGTGTGCGGTATGCGGTATGCGGCATGGGGTGTGACGTGTCTGTTGTGTACTATTATATTATACTAGCTGTTGCCCGCAGCTGAGCTCGCGGAAATAACGTCTTGTAGACTGTAGGTGTAGTGACCGAGGGCATAGGATACACTGTTACTGCTGCAGGTGTGCGGTATGCGGTATGCGGCATGGGGTGTGACGTGTCTGTTGTGTACTATTATATTATACTAGCTGTTGCCCGCAGCTGAGCTCGCGGAAATAAACGTCTTGTAGACTGTAGGTGTAGTGACCGAGGGCATAGGATACACTGTTACTGCTGCAGGTGTGCGGTATGCGGTATGCGGCATGGGGTGTGACGTGTCTGTTGTGTACTATTATATTATACTAGCTGTTGCCCGCAGCTGAGCTCGCGGAAATAACGTCTTGTAGACTGTAGGTGTAGTGACCGAGGGCATAGGATACACTGTTACTGCTGCAGGTGTGCGGTATGCGGTATGCGGCATGGGGTGTGACGTGTCTGTTGTGTACTATTATATTATACTAGCTGTTGCCCGCAGCTGAGCTCGCGGAAATAACGTCTTGTAGACTGTAGGTGTAGTGACCGAGGGCATAGGATACACTGTTACTGCTGCAGGTGTGCGGTATGCGGTATGCGGCATGGGGTGTGACGTGTCTGTTGTGTACTATTATATTATACTAGCTGTTGCCCGCAGCTGAGCTCGCGGAAATAACGTCTTGTAGACTGTAGGTGTAGTGACCGAGGGCATAGGATACACTGTTACTGCTGCAGGTGTGCGGTATGCGGTATGCGGCATGGGGTGTGACGTGTCTGTTGTGTACTATTATATTATACTAGCTGTTGCCCGCAGCTGAGCTCGCGGAAATAACGTCTTGTAGACTGTAGGTGTAGTGACCGAGGGCATAGGATACACTGTTACTGCTGCAGGTGTGCGGTATGCGGTATGCGGCATGGGGTGTGACGTGTCTGTTGTGTACTATTATATTATACTAGCTGTTGCCCGCAGCTGAGCTCGCGGAAATAACGTCTTGTAGACTGTAGGTGTAGTGACCGAGGGCATAGGATACTGTTACTGCTGCAGGTGTGCGGTATGCGGTATGCGGCATGGGGTGTGACGTGTCTGTTGTGTACTATTATATTATACTAGCTGTTGCCCGCAGCTGAGCTCGCGGAAATAACGTCTTGTAGACTGTAGGTGTAGTGACCGAGGGCATAGGATACACTGTTACTGCTGCAGGTGTGCGGTATGCGGTATGCGGCATGGGGTGTGACGTGTCTGTTGTGTACTATTATATTATACTAGCTGTTGCCCGCAGCTGAGCTCGCGGAAATAACGTCTTGTAGACTGTAGGTGTAGTGACCGAGGGCATAGGATACACTGTTACTGCTGCAGGTGTGCGGTATGCGGTATGCGGCATGGGGTGTGACGTGTCTGTTGTGTACTATTATATTATACTAGCTGTTGCCCGCAGCTGAGCTCGCGGAAATAACGTCTTGTAGACTGTAGGTGTAGTGACCGAGGGCATAGGATACACTGTTACTGCTGCAGGTGTGCGGTATGCGGTATGCGGCATGGGGTGTGACGTGTCTGTTGTGTACTATTATATTATACTAGCTGTTGCCCGCAGCTGAGCTCGCGGAAATAACGTCTTGTAGACTGTAGGTGTAGTGACCGAGGGCATAGGATACACTGTTACTGCTGCAGGTGTGCGGTATGCGGTATGCGGCATGGGGTGTGACGTGTCTGTTGTGTACTATTATATTATACTAGCTGTTGCCCGCAGCTGAGCTCGCGGAAATAACGTCTTGTAGACTGTAGGTGTAGTGACCGAGGGCATAGGATACACTGTTACTGCTGCAGGTGTGCGGTATGCGGTATGCGGCATGGGGTGTGACGTGTCTGTTGTGTACTATTATATTATACTAGCTGTTGCCCGCAGCTGAGCTCGCGGAAATAACGTCTTGTAGACTGTAGGTGTAGTGACCGATGGCATAGGATACACTGTTACTGCTGCAGGTGTGCGGTATGCGGTATGCGGCATGGGGTGTGACGTGTCTGTTGTGTACTATTATATTATACTAGCTGTTGCCCGCAGCTGAGCTCGCGGAAATAACGTCTTGTAGACTGTAGGTGTAGTGACCGAGGGCATAGGATACACTGTTACTGCTGCAGGTGTGCGGTATGCGGTATGCGGCATGGGGTGTGACGTGTCTGTTGTGTACTATTATACATATTATACTAGCTGTTGCCCGCAGCTGAGCTCGCGGAAATAACGTCTTGTAGACTGTAGGTGTAGTGACCGAGGGCATAGGATACACTGTTACTGCTGCAGGTGTGCGGTATGCGGTATGCGGCATGGGGTGTGACGTGTCTGTTGTGTACTATTATATTATACTAGCTGTTGCCCGCAGCTGAGCTCGCGGAAATAACGTCTTGTAGACTGTAGGTGTAGTGACCGAGGGCATAGGATACACTGTTACTGCTGCAGGTGTGCGGTATGCGGTATGCGGCATGGGGTGTGACGTGTCTGTTGTGTACTATTATATTATACTAGCTGTTGCCCGCAGCTGAGCTCGCGGAAATAACGTCTTGTAGACTGTAGGTGTAGTGACCGAGGGCATAGGATACACTGTTACTGCTGCAGGTGTGCGGTATGCGGTATGCGGCATGGGGTGTGACGTGTCTGTTGTGTACTATTATATTATACTAGCTGTTGCCCGCAGCTGAGCTCGCGGAAATAACGTCTTGTAGACTGTAGGTGTAGTGACCGAGGGCATAGGATACACTGTTACTGCTGCAGGTGTGCGGTATGCGGTATGCGGCATGGGGTGTGACGTGTCTGTTGTGTACTATTATATTATACTAGCTGTTGCCCGCAGCTGAGCTCGCGGAAATAACGTCTTGTAGACTGTAGGTGTAGTGACCGAGGGCATAGGATACACTGTTACTGCTGCAGGTGTGCGGTATGCGGTATGCGGCATGGGGTGTGACGTGTCTGTTGTGTACTATTATATTATACTAGCTGTTGCCTCCAGCTGAGCTCGCGGAAATAACGTCTTGTAGACTGTAGGTGTAGTGACCGAGGGCATAGGATACTGTTACTGCTGCAGGTGTGCGGTATGCGGTATGCGGCATGGGGTGTGACGTGTCTGTTGTGTACTATTATATTATACTAGCTGTTGCCCGCAGCTGAGCTCGCGGAAATAACGTCTTGTAGACTGTAGGTGTAGTGACCGAGGGCATAGGATACACTGTTACTGCTGCAGGTGTGCGGTATGCGGTATGCGGCATGGGGTGTGACGTGTCTGTTGTGTACTATTATATTATACTAGCTGTTGCCCGCAGCTGAGCTCGCGGAAATAACGTCTTGTAGACTGTAGGTGTAGTGACCGAGGGCATAGGATACACTGTTACTGCTGCAGGTGTGCGGTATGCGGTATGCGGCATGGGGTGTGACGTGTCTGTTGTGTACTATTATATTATACTAGCTGTTGCCCGCAGCTGAGCTCAAGGAAATAACGTCTTGTAGACTGTAGGTATAGTGACCGAGGGCATAGGATACACTGTTACTGCTGCAGGTGTGTGGTATGCGGTATGCGGCATGGGGTGTGACGTGTCTGTTGTGTACTATTATATTATACTAGCTGTTGCCCGCAGCTGAGCTCGCGGAAATAACGTCTTGTAGACTGTAGGTGTAGTGACCGAGGGCATAGGATACACTGTTACTGCTGCAGGTGTGCGGTATGCGGTATGCGGCATGGGGTGTGACGTGTCTGTTGTGTACTATTATATTATACTAGCTGTTGCCCGCAGCTGAGCTCGCGGAAATAACGTCTTGTAGACTGTAGGTGTAGTGACCGAGGGCATAGGATACTGTTACTGCTGCAGGTGTGCGGTATGCGGTATGCGGCATGGGGTGTGACGTGTCTGTTGTGTACTATTATATTATACTAGCTGTTGCCCGCAGCTGAGCTCAAGGAAATAACGTCTTGTAGACTGTAGGTATAGTGACCGAGGGCATAGGATACACTGTTACTGCTGCAGGTGTGCGGTATGCGGTATGCGGCATGGGGTGTGACGTGTCTGTTGTGTACTATTATATTATACTAGCTGTTGCCCGCAGCTGAGCTCGCGGAAATAACGTCTTGTAGACTGTAGGTGTAGTGACCGAGGGCATAGGATACACTGTTACTGCTGCAGGTGTGCGGTATGCGGTATGCGGCATGGGGTGTGACGTGTCTGTTGTGTACTATTATATTATACTAGCTGTTGCCCGCAGCTGAGCTCGCGGAAATAACGTCTTGTAGACTGTAGGTGTAGTGACCGAGGGCATAGGATACACTGTTACTGCTGCAGGTGTGCGGTATGCGGTATGCGGCATGGGGTGTGACGTGTCTGTTGTGTACTATTATATTATACTAGCTGTTGCCCGCAGCTGAGCTCGCGGAAATAACGTCTTGTAGACTGTAGGTGTAGTGACCGAGGGCATAGGATACTGTTACTGCTGCAGGTGTGCGGTATGCGGTATGCGGCATGGGGTGTGACGTGTCTGTTGTGTACTATTATATTATACTAGCTGTTGCCCGCAGCTGAGCTCGCGGAAATAACGTCTTGTAGACTGTAGGTGTAGTGACCGAGGGCATAGGATACACTGTTACTGCTGCAGGTGTGCGGTATGCGGTATGCGGCATGGGGTGTGACGTGTCTGTTGTGTACTATTATATTATACTAGCTGTTGCCCGCAGCTGAGCTCGCGGAAATAACGTCTTGTAGACTGTAGGTGTAGTGACCGAGGGCATAGGATACACTGTTACTGCTGCAGGTGTGCGGTATGCGGTATGCGGCATGGGGTGTGACGTGTCTGTTGTGTACTATTATATTATACTAGCTGTTGCCCGCAGCTGAGCTCGCGGAAATAACGTCTTGTAGACTGTAGGTGTAGTGACCGAGGGCATAGGATACACTGTTACTGCTGCAGGTGTGCGGTATGCGGTATGCGGCATGGGGTGTGACGTGTCTGTTGTGTACTATTATATTATACTAGCTGTTGCCCGCAGCTGAGCTCGCGGAAATAACGTCTTGTAGACTGTAGGTGTAGTGACCGAGGGCATAGGATACACTGTTACTGCTGCAGGTGTGCGGTATGCGGTATGCGGCATGGGGTGTGACGTGTCTGTTGTG
Organism: Thymelicus lineola; assembly: GCA_963932265.1. Lineage (NCBI taxonomy): Eukaryota > Metazoa > Arthropoda > Insecta > Lepidoptera > Hesperiidae > Thymelicus > Thymelicus lineola. Next base: position 188,899 of record OZ010686.1, read on the forward strand.
TACTATTATATTATACTAGCTGTTGCCCGCAGCTGAGCTCGCGGAAATAACGTCTTGTAGACTGTAGGTGTAGTGACCGAGGGCATAGGATACACTGTTACTGCTGCAGGTGTGCGGTATGCGGTATGCGGCATGGGGTGTGACGTGTCTGTTGTGTACTATTATATTATACTAGCTGTTGCCCGCAGCTGAGCTCGCGGAAATAACGTCTTGTAGACTGTAGGTGTAGTGACCGAGGGCATAGGATACACTGTTACTGCTGCAGGTGTGCGGTATGCGGTATGCGGCATGGGGTGTGACGTGTCTGTTGTGTACTATTATATTATACTAGCTGTTGCCCGCAGCTGAGCTCGCGGAAATAACGTCTTGTAGACTGTAGGTGTAGTGACCGAGGGCATAGGATACACTGTTACTGCTGCAGGTGTGCGGTATGCGGTATGCGGCATGGGGTGTGACGTGTCTGTTGTGTACTATTATATTATACTAGCTGTTGCCCGCAGCTGAGCTCGCGGAAATAACGTCTTGTAGACTGTAGGTGTAGTGACCGAGGGCATAGGATACACTGTTACTGCTGCAGGTGTGCGGTATGCGGTATGCGGCATGGGGTGTGACGTGTCTGTTGTGTACTATTATATTATACTAGCTGTTGCCCGCAGCTGAGCTCGCGGAAATAACGTCTTGTAGACTGTAGGTGTAGTGACCGAGGGCATAGGATACACTGTTACTGCTGCAGGTGTGCGGTATGCGGTATGCGGCATGGGGTGTGACGTGTCTGTTGTGTACTATTATATTATACTAGCTGTTGCCCGCAGCTGAGCTCGCGGAAATAACGTCTTGTAGACTGTAGGTGTAGTGACCGAGGGCATAGGATACACTGTTACTGCTGCAGGTGTGCGGTATGCGGTATGCGGCATGGGGTGTGACGTGTCTGTTGTGTACTATTATATTATACTAGCTGTTGCCCGCAGCTGAGCTCGCGGAAATAACGTCTTGTAGACTGTAGGTGTAGTGACCGAGGGCATAGGATACACTGTTACTGCTGCAGGTGTGCGGTATGCGGTATGCGGCATGGGGTGTGACGTGTCTGTTGTGTACTATTATATTATACTAGCTGTTGCCCGCAGCTGAGCTCGCGGAAATAACGTCTTGTAGACTGTAGGTGTAGTGACCGAGGGCATAGGATACACTGTTACTGCTGCAGGTGTGCGGTATGCGGTATGCGGCATGGGGTGTGACGTGTCTGTTGTGTACTATTATATTATACTAGCTGTTGCCCGCAGCTGAGCTCGCGGAAATAACGTCTTGTAGACTGTAGGTGTAGTGACCGAGGGCATAGGATACTGTTACTGCTGCAGGTGTGCGGTATGCGGTATGCGGCATGGGGTGTGACGTGTCTGTTGTGTACTATTATATTATACTAGCTGTTGCCCGCAGCTGAGCTCGCGGAAATAACGTCTTGTAGACTGTAGGTGTAGTGACCGAGGGCATAGGATACACTGTTACTGCTGCAGGTGTGCGGTATGCGGTATGCGGCATGGGGTGTGACGTGTCTGTTGTGTACTATTATATTATACTAGCTGTTGCCCGCAGCTGAGCTCGCGGAAATAACGTCTTGTAGACTGTAGGTGTAGTGACCGAGGGCATAGGATACACTGTTACTGCTGCAGGTGTGCGGTATGCGGTATGCGGCATGGGGTGTGACGTGTCTGTTGTGTACTATTATATTATACTAGCTGTTGCCCGCAGCTGAGCTCGCGGAAATAACGTCTTGTAGACTGTAGGTGTAGTGACCGAGGGCATAGGATACACTGTTACTGCTGCAGGTGTGCGGTATGCGGTATGCGGCATGGGGTGTGACGTGTCTGTTGTGTACTATTATATTATACTAGCTGTTGCCCGCAGCTGAGCTCGCGGAAATAACGTCTTGTAGACTGTAGGTGTAGTGACCGAGGGCATAGGATACACTGTTACTGCTGCAGGTGTGCGGTATGCGGTATGCGGCATGGGGTGTGACGTGTCTGTTGTGTACTATTATACATATTATACTAGCTGTTGCCCGCAGCTGAGCTCGCGGAAATAACGTCTTGTAGACTGTAGGTGTAGTGACCGAGGGCATAGGATACACTGTTACTGCTGCAGGTGTGCGGTATGCGGTATGCGGCATGGGGTGTGACGTGTCTGTTGTGTACTATTATATTATACTAGCTGTTGCCCGCAGCTGAGCTCGCGGAAATAACGTCTTGTAGACTGTAGGTGTAGTGACCGAGGGCATAGGATACACTGTTACTGCTGCAGGTGTGCGGTATGCGGTATGCGGCATGGGGTGTGACGTGTCTGTTGTGTACTATTATACATATTATACTAGCTGTTGCCCGCAGCTGAGCTCGCGGAAATAACGTCTTGTAGACTGTAGGTGTAGTGACCGAGGGCATAGGATACACTGTTACTGCTGCAGGTGTGCGGTATGCGGTATGCGGCATGGGGTGTGACGTGTCTGTTGTGTACTATTATATTATACTAGCTGTTGCCCGCAGCTGAGCTCGCGGAAATAACGTCTTGTAGACTGTAGGTGTAGTGACCGAGGGCATAGGATACTGTTACTGCTGCAGGTGTGCGGTATGCGGTATGCGGCATGGGGTGTGACGTGTCTGTTGTGTACTATTATATTATACTAGCTGTTGCCCGCAGCTGAGCTCGCGGAAATAACGTCTTGTAGACTGTAGGTGTAGTGACCGAGGGCATAGGATACACTGTTACTGCTGCAGGTGTGCGGTATGCGGTATGCGGCATGGGGTGTGACGTGTCTGTTGTGTACTATTATATTATACTAGCTGTTGCCCGCAGCTGAGCTCGCGGAAATAACGTCTTGTAGACTGTAGGTGTAGTGACCGAGGGCATAGGATACACTGTTACTGCTGCAGGTGTGCGGTATGCGGTATGCGGCATGGGGTGTGACGTGTCTGTTGTGTACTATTATATTATACTAGCTGTTGCCCGCAGCTGAGCTCGCGGAAATAACGTCTTGTAGACTGTAGGTGTAGTGACCGAGGGCATAGGATACACTGTTACTGCTGCAGGTGTGCGGTATGCGGTATGCGGCATGGGGTGTGACGTGTCTGTTGTGTACTATTATATTATACTAGCTGTTGCCCGCAGCTGAGCTCGCGGAAATAACGTCTTGTAGACTGTAGGTGTAGTGACCGAGGGCATAGGATACACTGTTACTGCTGCAGGTGTGCGGTATGCGGTATGCGGCATGGGGTGTGACGTGTCTGTTGTGTACTATTATATTATACTAGCTGTTGCCCGCAGCTGAGCTCGCGGAAATAACGTCTTGTAGACTGTAGGTGTAGTGACCGAGGGCATAGGATACACTGTTACTGCTGCAGGTGTGCGGTATGCGGTATGCGGCATGGGGTGTGACGTGTCTGTTGTGTACTATTATATTATACTAGCTGTTGCCCGCAGCTGAGCTCGCGGAAATAACGTCTTGTAGACTGTAGGTGTAGTGACCGAGGGCATAGGATACACTGTTACTGCTGCAGGTGTGCGGTATGCGGTATGCGGCATGGGGTGTGACGTGTCTGTTGTGTACTATTATATTATACTAGCTGTTGCCCGCAGCTGAGCTCGCGGAAATAACGTCTTGTAGACTGTAGGTGTAGTGACCGAGGGCATAGGATACACTGTTACTGCTGCAGGTGTGCGGTATGCGGTATGCGGCATGGGGTGTGACGTGTCTGTTGTGTACTATTATATTATACTAGCTGTTGCCCGCAGCTGAGCTCGCGGAAATAACGTCTTGTAGACTGTAGGTGTAGTGACCGAGGGCATAGGATACTGTTACTGCTGCAGGTGTGCGGTATGCGGTATGCGGCATGGGGTGTGACGTGTCTGTTGTGTACTATTATATTATACTAGCTGTTGCCCGCAGCTGAGCTCGCGGAAATAACGTCTTGTAGACTGTAGGTGTAGTGACCGAGGGCATAGGATACACTGTTACTGCTGCAGGTGTGCGGTATGCGGTATGCGGCATGGGGTGTGACGTGTCTGTTGTGTACTATTATATTATACTAGCTGTTGCCCGCAGCTGAGCTCGCGGAAATAACGTCTTGTAGACTGTAGGTGTAGTGACCGAGGGCATAGGATACACTGTTACTGCTGCAGGTGTGCGGTATGCGGTATGCGGCATGGGGTGTGACGTGTCTGTTGTGTACTATTATATTATACTAGCTGTTGCCCGCAGCTGAGCTCGCGGAAATAACGTCTTGTAGACTGTAGGTGTAGTGACCGAGGGCATAGGATACTGTTACTGCTGCAGGTGTGCGGTATGCGGTATGCGGCATGGGGTGTGACGTGTCTGTTGTGTACTATTATATTATACTAGCTGTTGCCCGCAGCTGAGCTCGCGGAAATAACGTCTTGTAGACTGTAGGTGTAGTGACCGAGGGCATAGGATACACTGTTACTGCTGCAGGTGTGCGGTATGCGGTATGCGGCATGGGGTGTGACGTGTCTGTTGTGTACTATTATATTATACTAGCTGTTGCCCGCAGCTGAGCTCGCGGAAATAACGTCTTGTAGACTGTAGGTGTAGTGACCGAGGGCATAGGATACACTGTTACTGCTGCAGGTGTGCGGTATGCGGTATGCGGCATGGGGTGTGACGTGTCTGTTGTGTACTATTATATTATACTAGCTGTTGCCTGCAGCTGAGCTCGCGGAAATAACGTCTTGTAGACTGTAGGTGTAGTGACCGAGGGCATAGGATACACTGTTACTGCTGCAGGTGTGCGGTATGCGGTATGCGGCATGGGGTGTGACGTGTCTGTTGTGTACTATTATATTATACTAGCTGTTGCCCGCAGCTGAGCTCGCGGAAATAACGTCTTGTAGACTGTAGGTGTAGTGACCGAGGGCATAGGATACACTGTTACTGCTGCAGGTGTGCGGTATGCGGTATGCGGCATGGGGTGTGACGTGTCTGTTGTGTACTATTATATTATACTAGCTGTTGCCCGCAGCTGAGCTCAAGGAAATAACGTCTTGTAGACTGTAGGTATAGTGACCGAGGGCATAGGATACACTGTTACTGCTGCAGGTGTGCGGTATGCGGTATGCGGCATGGGGTGTGACGTGTCTGTTGTGTACTATTATATTATACTAGCTGTTGCCCGCAGCTGAGCTCAAGGAAATAACGTCTTGTAGACTGTAGGTATAGTGACCGAGGGCATAGGATACACTGTTACTGCTGCAGGTGTGCGGTATGCGGTATGCGGCATGGGGTGTGACGTGTCTGTTGTGTACTATTATATTATACTAGCTGTTGCCCGCAGCTGAGCTCGCGGAAATAACGTCTTGTAGACTGTAGGTGTAGTGACCGAGGGCATAGGATACACTGTTACTGCTGCAGGTGTGCGGTATGCGGTATGCGGCATGGGGTGTGACGTGTCTGTTGTGTACTATTATATTATACTAGCTGTTGCCCGCAGCTGAGCTCGCGGAAATAACGTCTTGTAGACTGTAGGTGTAGTGACCGAGGGCATAGGATACACTGTTACTGCTGCAGGTGTGCGGTATGCGGTATGCGGCATGGGGTGTGACGTGTCTGTTGTGTACTATTATATTATACTAGCTGTTGCCCGCAGCTGAGCTCGCGGAAATAACGTCTTGTAGACTGTAGGTGTAGTGACCGAGGGCATAGGATACACTGTTACTGCTGCAGGTGTGCGGTATGCGGCATGGGGTGTGACGTGTCTGTTGTGTACTATTATATTATACTAGCTGTTGCCCGCAGCTGAGCTCGCGGAAATAACGTCTTGTAGACTGTAGGTGTAGTGACCGAGGGCATAGGATACACTGTTACTGCTGCAGGTGTGCGGTATGCGGTATGCGGCATGGGGTGTGACGTGTCTGTTGTGTACTATTATATTATACTAGCTGTTGCCCGCAGCTGAGCTCGCGGAAATAACGTCTTGTAGACTGTAGGTGTAGTGACCGAGGGCATAGGATACACTGTTACTGCTGCAGGTGTGCGGTATGCGGTATGCGGCATGGGGTGTGACGTGTCTGTTGTGTACTATTATATTATACTAGCTGTTGCCCGCAGCTGAGCTCGCGGAAATAACGTCTTGTAGACTGTAGGTGTAGTGACCGAGGGCATAGGATACACTGTTACTGCTGCAGGTGTGCGGTATGCGGTATGCGGCATGGGGTGTGACGTGTCTGTTGTGTACTATTATATTATACTAGCTGTTGCCCGCAGCTGAGCTCGCGGAAATAACGTCTTGTAGACTGTAGGTGTAGTGACCGAGGGCATAGGATACACTGTTACTGCTGCAGGTGTGCGGTATGCGGTATGCGGCATGGGGTGTGACGTGTCTGTTGTGTACTATTATATTATACTAGCTGTTGCCCGCAGCTGAGCTCGCGGAAATAACGTCTTGTAGACTGTAGGTGTAGTGACCGAGGGCATAGGATACACTGTTACTGCTGCAGGTGTGCGGTATGCGGTATGCGGCATGGGGTGTGACGTGTCTGTTGTGTACTATTATATTATACTAGCTGTTGCCCGCAGCTGAGCTCGCGGAAATAACGTCTTGTAGACTGTAGGTGTAGTGACCGAGGGCATAGGATACACTGTTACTGCTGCAGGTGTGCGGTATGCGGCATGGGGTGTGACGTGTCTGTTGTGTACTATTATATTATACTAGCTGTTGCCCGCAGCTGAGCTCGCGGAAATAACGTCTTGTAGACTGTAGGTGTAGTGACCGAGGGCATAGGATACACTGTTACTGCTGCAGGTGTGCGGTATGCGGTATGCGGCATGGGGTGTGACGTGTCTGTTGTGTACTATTATATTATACTAGCTGTTGCCCGCAGCTGAGCTCGCGGAAATAACGTCTTGTAGACTGTAGGTGTAGTGACCGAGGGCATAGGATACACTGTTACTGCTGCAGGTGTGCGGTATGCGGTATGCGGCATGGGGTGTGACGTGTCTGTTGTGTACTATTATATTATACTAGCTGTTGCCCGCAGCTGAGCTCGCGGAAATAACGTCTTGTAGACTGTAGGTGTAGTGACCGAGGGCATAGGATACACTGTTACTGCTGCAGGTGTGCGGTATGCGGTATGCGGCATGGGGTGTGACGTGTCTGTTGTGTACTATTATATTATACTAGCTGTTGCCCGCAGCTGAGCTCGCGGAAATAACGTCTTGTAGACTGTAGGTGTAGTGACCGAGGGCATAGGATACACTGTTACTGCTGCAGGTGTGCGGTATGCGGTATGCGGCATGGGGTGTGACGTGTCTGTTGTGTACTATTATATTATACTAGCTGTTGCCCGCAGCTGAGCTCGCGGAAATAACGTCTTGTAGACTGTAGGTGTAGTGACCGAGGGCATAGGATACACTGTTACTGCTGCAGGTGTGCGGTATGCGGCATGGGGTGTGACGTGTCTGTTGTGTACTATTATATTATACTAGCTGTTGCCCGCAGCTGAGCTCGCGGAAATAACGTCTTGTAGACTGTAGGTGTAGTGACCGAGGGCATAGGATACACTGTTACTGCTGCAGGTGTGCGGTATGCGGTATGCGGCATGGGGTGTGACGTGTCTGTTGTGTACTATTATATTATACTAGCTGTTGCCCGCAGCTGAGCTCGCGGAAATAACGTCTTGTAGACTGTAGGTGTAGTGACCGAGGGCATAGGATACACTGTTACTGCTGCAGGTGTGCGGTATGCGGTATGCGGCATGGGGTGTGACGTGTCTGTTGTGTACTATTATATTATACTAGCTGTTGCCCGCAGCTGAGCTCGCGGAAATAACGTCTTGTAGACTGTAGGTGTAGTGACCGAGGGCATAGGATACACTGTTACTGCTGCAGGTGTGCGGTATGCGGCATGGGGTGTGACGTGTCTGTTGTGTACTATTATATTATACTAGCTGTTGCCCGCAGCTGAGCTCGCGGAAATAACGTCTTGTAGACTGTAGGTGTAGTGACCGAGGGCATAGGATACACTGTTACTGCTGCAGGTGTGCGGTATGCGGTATGCGGCATGGGGTGTGACGTGTCTGTTGTGTACTATTATATTATACTAGCTGTTGCCCGCAGCTGAGCTCGCGGAAATAACGTCTTGTAGACTGTAGGTGTAGTGACCGAGGGCATAGGATACACTGTTACTGCTGCAGGTGTGCGGTATGCGGTATGCGGCATGGGGTGTGACGTGTCTGTTGTGTACTATTATATTATACTAGCTGTTGCCCGCAGCTGAGCTCGCGGAAATAACGTCTTGTAGACTGTAGGTGTAGTGACCGAGGGCATAGGATACACTGTTACTGCTGCAGGTGTGCGGTATGCGGTATGCGGCATGGGGTGTGACGTGTCTGTTGTGTACTATTATATTATACTAGCTGTTGCCCGCAGCTGAGCTCGCGGAAATAACGTCTTGTAGACTGTAGGTGTAGTGACCGAGGGCATAGGATACACTGTTACTGCTGCAGGTGTGCGGTATGCGGTATGCGGCATGGGGTGTGACGTGTCTGTTGTGTACTATTATATTATACTAGCTGTTGCCCGCAGCTGAGCTCGCGGAAATAACGTCTTGTAGACTGTAGGTGTAGTGACCGAGGGCATAGGATACACTGTTACTGCTGCAGGTGTGCGGTATGCGGTATGCGGCATGGGGTGTGACGTGTCTGTTGTGTACTATTATATTATACTAGCTGTTGCCCGCAGCTGAGCTCGCGGAAATAACGTCTTGTAGACTGTAGGTGTAGTGACCGAGGGCATAGGATACACTGTTACTGCTGCAGGTGTGCGGTATGCGGTATGCGGCATGGGGTGTGACGTGTCTGTTGTGTACTATTATATTATACTAGCTGTTGCCCGCAGCTGAGCTCGCGGAAATAACGTCTTGTAGACTGTAGGTGTAGTGACCGAGGGCATAGGATACACTGTTACTGCTGCAGGTGTGCGGTATGCGGTATGCGGCATGGGGTGTGACGTGTCTGTTGTGTACTATTATATTATACTAGCTGTTGCCCGCAGCTGAGCTCGCGGAAATAACGTCTTGTAGACTGTAGGTGTAGTGACCGAGGGCATAGGATACACTGTTACTGCTGCAGGTGTGCGGTATGCGGTATGCGGCATGGGGTGTGACGTGTCTGTTGTGTACTATTATATTATACTAGCTGTTGCCCGCAGCTGAGCTCGCGGAAATAACGTCTTGTAGACTGTAGGTGTAGTGACCGAGGGCATAGGATACTGTTACTGCTGCAGGTGTGCGGTATGCGGTATGCGGCATGGGGTGTGACGTGTCTGTTGTGTACTATTATATTATACTAGCTGTTGCCCGCAGCTGAGCTCGCGGAAATAACGTCTTGTAGACTGTAGGTGTAGTGACCGAGGGCATAGGATACACTGTTACTGCTGCAGGTGTGCGGTATGCGGTATGCGGCATGGGGTGTGACGTGTCTGTTGTGTACTATTATATTATACTAGCTGTTGCCCGCAGCTGAGCTCGCGGAAATAACGTCTTGTAGACTGTAGGTGTAGTGACCGAGGGCATAGGATACACTGTTACTGCTGCAGGTGTGCGGTATGCGGTATGCGGCATGGGGTGTGACGTGTCTGTTGTGTACTATTATATTATACTAGCTGTTGCCCGCAGCTGAGCTCGCGGAAATAACGTCTTGTAGACTGTAGGTGTAGTGACCGAGGGCATAGGATACACTGTTACTGCTGCAGGTGTGCGGTATGCGGTATGCGGCATGGGGTGTGACGTGTCTGTTGTGTACTATTATATTATACAAGCTGTTGCCCGCAGCTGAGCTCGCGGAAATAACGTCTTGTAGACTGTAGGTGTAGTGACCGAGGGCATAGGATACACTGTTACTGCTGCAGGTGTGCGGTATGCGGTATGCGGCATGGGGTGTGACGTGTCTGTTGTGTACTATTATATTATACTAGCTGTTGCCCGCAGCTGAGCTCGCGGAAATAACGTCTTGTAGACTGTAGGTGTAGTGACCGAGGGCATAGGATACACTGTTACTGCTGCAGGTGTGCGGTATGCGGTATGCGGCATGGGGTGTGACGTGTCTGTTGTGTACTATTATATTATACTAGCTGTTGCCCGCAGCTGAGCTCGTGGAAATAACGTCTTGTAGACTGTAGGTGTAGTGACCGAGGGCATAGGATACACTGTTACTGCTGCAGGTGTGCGGTATGCGGTATGCGGCATGGGGTGTGACGTGTCTGTTGTGTACTATTATATTATACTAGCTGTTGCCCGCAGCTGAGCTCGCGGAAATAACGTCTTGTAGACTGTAGGTGTAGTGACCGAGGGCATAGGATACACTGTTACTGCTGCAGGTGTGCGGTATGCGGTATGCGGCATGGGGTGTGACGTGTCTGTTGTGTACTATTATATTATACTAGCTGTTGCCCGCAGCTGAGCTCGCGGAAATAACGTCTTGTAGACTGTAGGTGTAGTGACCGAGGGCATAGGATACACTGTTACTGCTGCAGGTGTGCGGTATGCGGTATGCGGCATGGGGTGTGACGTGTCTGTTGTGTACTATTATATTATACTAGCTGTTGCCCGCAGCTGAGCTCGCGGAAATAACGTCTTGTAGACTGTAGGTGTAGTGACCGAGGGCATAGGATACACTGTTACTGCTGCAGGTGTGCGGTATGCGGTATGCGGCATGGGGTGTGACGTGTCTGTTGTGTACTATTATATTATACTAGCTGTTGCCCGCAGCTGAGCTCGCGGAAATAACGTCTTGTAGACTGTAGGTGTAGTGACCGAGGGCATAGGATACACTGTTACTGCTGCAGGTGTGCGGTATGCGGTATGCGGTGTGGGGTGTGACGTGTCTGTTGTGTACTATTATATTATACTAGCTGTTGCCCGCAGCTGAGCTCGCGGAAATAACGTCTTGTAGACTGTAGGTGTAGTGACCGAGGGCATAGGATACACTGTTACTGCTGCAGGTGTGCGGTATGCGGTATGCGGCATGGGGTGTGACGTGTCTGTTGTGTACTATTATATTATACTAGCTGTTGCCCGCAGCTGAGCTCGCGGAAATAACGTCTTGTAGACTGTAGGTGTAGTGACCGAGGGCATAGGATACACTGTTACTGCTGCAGGTGTGCGGTATGCGGTATGCGGCATGGGGTGTGACGTGTCTGTTGTGTACTATTATATTATACTAGCTGTTGCCCGCAGCTGAGCTCGCGGAAATAACGTCTTGTAGACTGTAGGTGTAGTGACCGAGGGCATAGGATACACTGTTACTGCTGCAGGTGTGCGGTATGCGGTATGCGGCATGGGGTGTGACGTGTCTGTTGTGTACTATTATATTATACTAGCTGTTGCCCGCAGCTGAGCTCGCGGAAATAACGTCTTGTAGACTGTAGGTGTAGTGACCGAGGGCATAGGATACACTGTTACTGCTGCAGGTGTGCGGTATGCGGTATGCGGCATGGGGTGTGACGTGTCTGTTGTGTACTATTATATTATACTAGCTGTTGCCCGCAGCTGAGCTCGCGGAAATAACGTCTTGTAGACTGTAGGTGTAGTGACCGAGGGCATAGGATACACTGTTACTGCTGCAGGTGTGCGGTATGCGGTATGCGGCATGGGGTGTGACGTGTCTGTTGTGTACTATTATATTATACTAGCTGTTGCCCGCAGCTGAGCTCGCGGAAATAACGTCTTGTAGACTGTAGGTGTAGTGACCGAGGGCATAGGATACACTGTTACTGCTGCAGGTGTGCGGTATGCGGTATGCGGCATGGGGTGTGACGTGTCTGTTGTGTACTATTATATTATACTAGCTGTTGCCCGCAGCTGAGCTCGCGGAAATAACGTCTTGTAGACTGTAGGTGTAGTGACCGAGGGCATAGGATACACTGTTACTGCTGCAGGTGTGCGGTATGCGGTATGCGGCATGGGGTGTGACGTGTCTGTTGTGTACTATTATATTATACTAGCTGTTGCCCGCAGCTGAGCTCGCGGAAATAACGTCTTGTAGACTGTAGGTGTAGTGACCGAGGGCATAGGATACACTGTTACTGCTGCAGGTGTGCGGTATGCGGTATGCGGCATGGGGTGTGACGTGTCTGTTGTGTACTATTATATTATACTAGCTGTTGCCCGCAGCTGAGCTCGCGGAAATAACGTCTTGTAGACTGTAGGTGTAGTGACCGAGGGCATAGGATACACTGTTACTGCTGCAGGTGTGCGGTATGCGGTATGCGGCATGGGGTGTGACGTGTCTGTTGTGTACTATTATATTATACTAGCTGTTGCCCGCAGCTGAGCTCGCGGAAATAACGTCTTGTAGACTGTAGGTGTAGTGACCGAGGGCATAGGATACACTGTTACTGCTGCAGGTGTGCGGTATGCGGTATGCGGCATGGGGTGTGACGTGTCTGTTGTGTACTATTATATTATACTAGCTGTTGCCCGCAGCTGAGCTCGCGGAAATAACGTCTTGTAGACTGTAGGTGTAGTGACCGAGGGCATAGGATACACTGTTACTGCTGCAGGTGTGCGGTATGCGGTATGCGGCATGGGGTGTGACGTGTCTGTTGTGTACTATTATATTATACTAGCTGTTGCCCGCAGCTGAGCTCGCGGAAATAACGTCTTGTAGACTGTAGGTGTAGTGACCGAGGGCATAGGATACACTGTTACTGCTGCAGGTGTGCGGTATGCGGTATGCGGCATGGGGTGTGACGTGTCTGTTGTGTACTATTATATTATACTAGCTGTTGCCCGCAGCTGAGCTCGCGGAAATAACGTCTTGTAGACTGTAGGTGTAGTGACCGAGGGCATAGGATACACTGTTACTGCTGCAGGTGTGCGGTATGCGGTATGCGGTGTGGGGTGTGACGTGTCTGTTGTGTACTATTATATTATACTAGCTGTTGCCCGCAGCTGAGCTCGCGGAAATAACGTCTTGTAGACTGTAGGTGTAGTGACCGAGGGCATAGGATACACTGTTACTGCTGCAGGTGTGCGGTATGCGGTATGCGGCATGGGGTGTGACGTGTCTGTTGTGTACTATTATATTATACTAGCTGTTGCCCGCAGCTGAGCTCGCGGAAATAACGTCTTGTAGACTGTAGGTGTAGTGACCGAGGGCATAGGATACACTGTTACTGCTGCAGGTGTGCGGTGTGCGGTATGCGGCATGGGGTGTGACGTGTCTGTTGTGTACTATTATATTATACTAGCTGTTGCCCGCAGCTGAGCTCGCGGAAATAACGTCTTGTAGACTGTAGGTGTAGTGACCGAGGGCATAGGATACACTGTTACTGCTGCAGGTGTGCGGTATGCGGTATGCGGCATGGGGTGTGACGTGTCTGTTGTGTACTATTATATTATACTAGCTGTTGCCTCCAGCTGAGCTCGCGGAAATAACGTCTTGTAGACTGTAGGTGTAGTGACCGAGGGCATAGGATACACTGTTACTGCTGCAGGTGTGCGGTATGCGGTATGCGGCATGGGGTGTGACGTGTCTGTTGTGTACTATTATATTATACTAGCTGTTGCCCGCAGCTGAGCTCGCGGAAATAACGTCTTGTAGACTGTAGGTGTAGTGACCGAGGGCATAGGATACACTGTTACTGCTGCAGGTGTGCGGTATGCGGTATGCGGCATGGGGTGTGACGTGTCTGTTGTGTACTATTATATTATACTAGCTGTTGCCCGCAGCTGAGCTCGCGGAAATAACGTCTTGTAGACTGTAGGTGTAGTGACCGAGGGCATAGGATACACTGTTACTGCTGCAGGTGTGCGGTATGCGGTATGCGGCATGGGGTGTGACGTGTCTGTTGTGTACTATTATATTATACTAGCTGTTGCCCGCAGCTGAGCTCGCGGAAATAACGTCTTGTAGACTGTAGGTGTAGTGACCGAGGGCATAGGATACACTGTTACTGCTGCAGGTGTGCGGTATGCGGTATGCGGCATGGGGTGTGACGTGTCTGTTGTGTACTATTATACATATTATACTAGCTGTTGCCCGCAGCTGAGCTCGCGGAAATAACGTCTTGTAGACTGTAGGTGTAGTGACCGAGGGCATAGGATACACTGTTACTGCTGCAGGTGTGCGGTATGCGGTATGCGGCATGGGGTGTGACGTGTCTGTTGTGTACTATTATATTATACTAGCTGTTGCCCGCAGCTGAGCTCGCGGAAATAACGTCTTTTAGACTGTAGGTGTAGTGACCGAGGGCATAGGATACACTGTTACTGCTGCAGGTGTGCGGTATGCGGTATGCGGCATGGGGTGTGACGTGTCTGTTGTGTACTATTATATTATACTAGCTGTTGCCCGCAGCTGAGCTCGCGGAAATAACGTCTTGTAGACTGTAGGTGTAGTGACCGAGGGCATAGGATACACTGTTACTGCTGCAGGTGTGCGGTATGCGGTATGCGGCATGGGGTGTGACGTGTCTGTTGTGTACTATTATATTATACTAGCTGTTGACCGCAGCTGAGCTCGCGGAAATAACGTCTTGTAGACTGTAGGTGTAGTGACCGAGGGCATAGGATACACTGTTACTGCTGCAGGTGTGCGGTATGCGGCATGGGGTGTGACGTGTCTGTTGTGTACTATTATATTATACTAGCTGTTGCCCGCAGCTGAGCTCGCGGAAATAACGTCTTGTAGACTGTAGGTGTAGTGACCGAGGGCATAGGATACACTGTTACTGCTGCAGGTGTGCGGTATGCGGTATGCGGCATGGGGTGTGACGTGTCTGTTGTGTACTATTATATTATACTAGCTGTTGCCCGCAGCTGAGCTCGCGGAAATAACGTCTTGTAGACTGTAGGTGTAGTGACCGAGGGCATAGGATACACTGTTACTGCTGCAGGTGTGCGGTATGCGGTATGCGGCATGGGGTGTGACGTGTCTGTTGTGTACTATTATATTATACTAGCTGTTGCCCGCAGCTGAGCTCGCGGAAATAACGTCTTGTAGACTGTAGGTGTAGTGACCGAGGGCATAGGATACACTGTTACTGCTGCAGGTGTGCGGTATGCGGTATGCGGCATGGGGTGTGACGTGTCTGTTGTGTACTATTATATTATACTAGCTGTTGCCCGCAGCTGAGCTCGCGGAAATAACGTCTTGTAGACTGTAGGTGTAGTGACCGAGGGCATAGGATACACTGTTACTGCTGCAGGTGTGCGGTATGCGGTATGCGG
Source organism: Thymelicus lineola (assembly GCA_963932265.1). Lineage (NCBI taxonomy): Eukaryota > Metazoa > Arthropoda > Insecta > Lepidoptera > Hesperiidae > Thymelicus > Thymelicus lineola. The sequence continues at coordinate 204,129 of OZ010686.1, forward strand.
CATGGGGTGTGACGTGTCTGTTGTGTACTATTATATTATACTAGCTGTTGCCCGCAGCTGAGCTCGCGGAAATAACGTCTTGTAGACTGTAGGTGTAGTGACCGAGGGCATAGGATACACTGTTACTGCTGCAGGTGTGCGGTATGCGGTATGCGGCATGGGGTGTGACGTGTCTGTTGTGTACTATTATATTATACTAGCTGTTGCCCGCAGCTGAGCTCGCGGAAATAACGTCTTGTAGACTGTAGGTGTAGTGACCGAGGGCATAGGATACACTGTTACTGCTGCAGGTGTGCGGTATGCGGTATGCGGCATGGGGTGTGACGTGTCTGTTGTGTACTATTATATTATACTAGCTGTTGCCCGCAGCTGAGCTCGCGGAAATAACGTCTTGTAGACTGTAGGTGTAGTGACCGAGGGCATAGGATACACTGTTACTGCTGCAGGTGTGCGGTATGCGGTATGCGGCATGGGGTGTGACGTGTCTGTTGTGTACTATTATATTATACTAGCTGTTGCCCGCAGCTGAGCTCGCGGAAATAACGTCTTGTAGACTGTAGGTGTAGTGACCGAGGGCATAGGATACACTGTTACTGCTGCAGGTGTGCGGTATGCGGTATGCGGCATGGGGTGTGACGTGTCTGTTGTGTACTATTATATTATACTAGCTGTTGCCCGCAGCTGAGCTCGCGGAAATAACGTCTTGTAGACTGTAGGTGTAGTGACCGAGGGCATAGGATACACTGTTACTGCTGCAGGTGTGCGGTATGCGGTATGCGGCATGGGGTGTGACGTGTCTGTTGTGTACTATTATATTATACTAGCTGTTGCCCGCAGCTGAGCTCGCGGAAATAACGTCTTGTAGACTGTAGGTGTAGTGACCGAGGGCATAGGATACACTGTTACTGCTGCAGGTGTGCGGTATGCGGTATGCGGCATGGGGTGTGACGTGTCTGTTGTGTACTATTATATTATACTAGCTGTTGCCCGCAGCTGAGCTCGCGGAAATAACGTCTTGTAGACTGTAGGTGTAGTGACCGAGGGCATAGGATACACTGTTACTGCTGCAGGTGTGCGGTATGCGGCATGGGGTGTGACGTGTCTGTTGTGTACTATTATATTATACTAGCTGTTGCCCGCAGCTGAGCTCGCGGAAATAACGTCTTGTAGACTGTAGGTGTAGTGACCGAGGGCATAGGATACACTGTTACTGCTGCAGGTGTGCGGTATGCGGTATGCGGCATGGGGTGTGACGTGTCTGTTGTGTACTATTATATTATACTAGCTGTTGCCCGCAGCTGAGCTCGCGGAAATAACGTCTTGTAGACTGTAGGTGTAGTGACCGAGGGCATAGGATACACTGTTACTGCTGCAGGTGTGCGGTATGCGGTATGCGGCATGGGGTGTGACGTGTCTGTTGTGTACTATTATATTATACTAGCTGTTGCCCGCAGCTGAGCTCGCGGAAATAACGTCTTGTAGACTGTAGGTGTAGTGACCGAGGGCATAGGATACACTGTTACTGCTGCAGGTGTGCGGTATGCGGTATGCGGCATGGGGTGTGACGTGTCTGTTGTGTACTATTATATTATACTAGCTGTTGCCCGCAGCTGAGCTCGCGGAAATAACGTCTTGTAGACTGTAGGTGTAGTGACCGAGGGCATAGGATACTGTTACTGCTGCAGGTGTGCGGTATGCGGTATGCGGCATGGGGTGTGACGTGTCTGTTGTGTACTATTATATTATACTAGCTGTTGCCCGCAGCTGAGCTCGCGGAAATAACGTCTTGTAGACTGTAGGTGTAGTGACCGAGGGCATAGGATACTGTTACTGCTGCAGGTGTGCGGTATGCGGTATGCGGCATGGGGTGTGACGTGTCTGTTGTGTACTATTATATTATACTAGCTGTTGCCCGCAGCTGAGCTCGCGGAAATAACGTCTTGTAGACTGTAGGTGTAGTGACCGAGGGCATAGGATACACTGTTACTGCTGCAGGTGTGCGGTATGCGGTATGCGGCATGGGGTGTGACGTGTCTGTTGTGTACTATTATATTATACTAGCTGTTGCCCGCAGCTGAGCTCGCGGAAATAACGTCTTGTAGACTGTAGGTGTAGTGACCGAGGGCATAGGATACACTGTTACTGCTGCAGGTGTGCGGTATGCGGTATGCGGCATGGGGTGTGACGTGTCTGTTGTGTACTATTATATTATACTAGCTGTTGCCCGCAGCTGAGCTCGCGGAAATAACGTCTTGTAGACTGTAGGTGTAGTGACCGAGGGCATAGGATACACTGTTACTGCTGCAGGTGTGCGGTATGCGGTATGCGGCATGGGGTGTGACGTGTCTGTTGTGTACTATTATATTATACTAGCTGTTGCCCGCAGCTGAGCTCGCGGAAATAACGTCTTGTAGACTGTAGGTGTAGTGACCGAGGGCATAGGATACACTGTTACTGCTGCAGGTGTGCGGTATGCGGTATGCGGCATGGGGTGTGACGTGTCTGTTGTGTACTATTATATTATACTAGCTGTTGCCCGCAGCTGAGCTCGCGGAAATAACGTCTTGTAGACTGTAGGTGTAGTGACCGAGGGCATAGGATACACTGTTACTGCTGCAGGTGTGCGGTATGCGGTATGCGGCATGGGGTGTGACGTGTCTGTTGTGTACTATTATATTATACTAGCTGTTGCCCGTAGCTGAGCTCGCGGAAATAACGTCTTGTAGACTGTAGGTGTAGTGACCGAGGGCATAGGATACACTGTTACTGCTGCAGGTGTGCGGTATGCGGTATGCGGCATGGGGTGTGACGTGTCTGTTGTGTACTATTATATTATACTAGCTGTTGCCCGCAGCTGAGCTCGCGGAAATAACGTCTTGTAGACTGTAGGTGTAGTGACCGAGGGCATAGGATACACTGTTACTGCTGCAGGTGTGCGGTATGCGGTATGCGGCATGGGGTGTGACGTGTCTGTTGTGTACTATTATATTATACTAGCTGTTGCCCGCAGCTGAGCTCGCGGAAATAACGTCTTGTAGACTGTAGGTGTAGTGACCGAGGGCATAGGATACACTGTTACTGCTGCAGGTGTGCGGTATGCGGTATGCGGCATGGGGTGTGACGTGTCTGTTGTGTACTATTATATTATACTAGCTGTTGCCCGCAGCTGAGCTCGCGGAAATAACGTCTTGTAGACTGTAGGTGTAGTGACCGAGGGCATAGGATACACTGTTACTGCTGCAGGTGTGCGGTATGCGGTATGCGGCATGGGGTGTGACGTGTCTGTTGTGTACTATTATATTATACTAGCTGTTGACCGCAGCTGAGCTCGCGGAAATAACGTCTTGTAGACTGTAGGTGTAGTGACCGAGGGCATAGGATACACTGTTACTGCTGCAGGTGTGCGGTATGCGGTATGCGGCATGGGGTGTGACGTGTCTGTTGTGTACTATTATATTATACTGGCTGTTGCCCGCAGCTGAGCTCGCGGAAATAACGTCTTGTAGACTGTAGGTGTAGTGACCGAGGGCATAGGATACACTGTTACTGCTGCAGGTGTGCGGTATGCGGTATGCGGCATGGGGTGTGACGTGTCTGTTGTGTACTATTATATTATACTAGCTGTTGCCCGCAGCTGAGCTCGCGGAAATAACGTCTTGTAGACTGTAGGTGTAGTGACCGAGGGCATAGGATACACTGTTACTGCTGCAGGTGTGCGGTATGCGGTATGCGGCATGGGGTGTGACGTGTCTGTTGTGTACTATTATATTATACTGGCTGTTGCCCGCAGCTGAGCTCGCGGAAATAACGTCTTGTAGACTGTAGGTGTAGTGACCGAGGGCATAGGATACACTGTTACTGCTGCAGGTGTGCGGTATGCGGTATGCGGCATGGGGTGTGACGTGTCTGTTGTGTACTATTATATTATACTAGCTGTTGCCCGCAGCTGAGCTCGCGGAAATAACGTCTTGTAGACTGTAGGTGTAGTGACCGAGGGCATAGGATACACTGTTACTGCTGCAGGTGTGCGGTATGCGGTATGCGGCATGGGGTGTGACGTGTCTGTTGTGTACTATTATATTATACTAGCTGTTGCCCGCAGCTGAGCTCGCGGAAATAACGTCTTGTAGACTGTAGGTGTAGTGACCGAGGGCATAGGATACACTGTTACTGCTGCAGGTGTGCGGTATGCGGTATGCGGCATGGGGTGTGACGTGTCTGTTGTGTACTATTATATTATACTAGCTGTTGCCCGCAGCTGAGCTCGCGGAAATAACGTCTTGTAGACTGTAGGTGTAGTGACCGAGGGCATAGGATACACTGTTACTGCTGCAGGTGTGCGGTATGCGGTATGCGGCATGGGGTGTGACGTGTCTGTTGTGTACTATTATATTATACTAGCTGTTGCCCGCAGCTGAGCTCGCGGAAATAACGTCTTGTAGACTGTAGGTGTAGTGACCGAGGGCATAGGATACACTGTTACTGCTGCAGGTGTGCGGTATGCGGTATGCGGCATGGGGTGTGACGTGTCTGTTGTGTACTATTATATTATACTAGCTGTTGACCGCAGCTGAGCTCGCGGAAATAACGTCTTGTAGACTGTAGGTGTAGTGACCGAGGGCATAGGATACACTGTTACTGCTGCAGGTGTGCGGTATGCGGTATGCGGCATGGGGTGTGACGTGTCTGTTGTGTACTATTATATTATACTAGCTGTTGCCCGCAGCTGAGCTCGCGGAAATAACGTCTTGTAGACTGTAGGTGTAGTGACCGAGGGCATAGGATACACTGTTACTGCTGCAGGTGTGCGGTATGCGGTATGCGGCATGGGGTGTGACGTGTCTGTTGTGTACTATTATATTATACTAGCTGTTGCCCGCAGCTGAGCTCGCGGAAATAACGTCTTGTAGACTGTAGGTGTAGTGACCGAGGGCATAGGATACTGTTACTGCTGCAGGTGTGCGGTATGCGGTATGCGGCATGGGGTGTGACGTGTCTGTTGTGTACTATTATATTATACTAGCTGTTGCCCGCAGCTGAGCTCGCGGAAATAACGTCTTGTAGACTGTAGGTGTAGTGACCGAGGGCATAGGATACACTGTTACTGCTGCAGGTGTGCGGTATGCGGTATGCGGCATGGGGTGTGACGTGTCTGTTGTGTACTATTATATTATACTAGCTGTTGCCCGCAGCTGAGCTCGCGGAAATAACGTCTTGTAGACTGTAGGTGTAGTGACCGAGGGCATAGGATACACTGTTACTGCTGCAGGTGTGCGGTATGCGGTATGCGGCATGGGGTGTGACGTGTCTGTTGTGTACTATTATATTATACTAGCTGTTGCCCGCAGCTGAGCTCGCGGAAATAACGTCTTGTAGACTGTAGGTGTAGTGACCGAGGGCATAGGATACACTGTTACTGCTGCAGGTGTGCGGTATGCGGTATGCGGCATGGGGTGTGACGTGTCTGTTGTGTACTATTATATTATACTAGCTGTTGCCCGCAGCTGAGCTCGCGGAAATAACGTCTTGTAGACTGTAGGTGTAGTGACCGAGGGCATAGGATACTGTTACTGCTGCAGGTGTGCGGTATGCGGTATGCGGCATGGGGTGTGACGTGTCTGTTGTGTACTATTATATTATACTAGCTGTTGCCCGCAGCTGAGCTCGCGGAAATAACGTCTTGTAGACTGTAGGTGTAGTGACCGAGGGCATAGGATACACTGTTACTGCTGCAGGTGTGCGGTATGCGGTATGCGGCATGGGGTGTGACGTGTCTGTTGTGTACTATTATATTATACTAGCTGTTGCCCGCAGCTGAGCTCGCGGAAATAACGTCTTGTAGACTGTAGGTGTAGTGACCGAGGGCATAGGATACACTGTTACTGCTGCAGGTGTGCGGTATGCGGTATGCGGCATGGGGTGTGACGTGTCTGTTGTGTACTATTATATTATACTAGCTGTTGCCCGCAGCTGAGCTCGCGGAAATAACGTCTTGTAGACTGTAGGTGTAGTGACCGAGGGCATAGGATACTGTTACTGCTGCAGGTGTGCGGTATGCGGTATGCGGCATGGGGTGTGACGTGTCTGTTGTGTACTATTATATTATACTAGCTGTTGCCCGCAGCTGAGCTCGCGGAAATAACGTCTTGTAGACTGTAGGTGTAGTGACCGAGGGCATAGGATACACTGTTACTGCTGCAGGTGTGCGGTATGCGGTATGCGGCATGGGGTGTGACGTGTCTGTTGTGTACTATTATATTATACTAGCTGTTGCCCGCAGCTGAGCTCGCGGAAATAACGTCTTGTAGACTGTAGGTGTAGTGACCGAGGGCATAGGATACACTGTTACTGCTGCAGGTGTGCGGTATGCGGTATGCGGCATGGGGTGTGACGTGTCTGTTGTGTACTATTATATTATACTAGCTGTTGCCCGCAGCTGAGCTCGCGGAAATAACGTCTTGTAGACTGTAGGTGTAGTGACCGAGGGCATAGGATACACTGTTACTGCTGCAGGTGTGCGGTATGCGGTATGCGGCATGGGGTGTGACGTGTCTGTTGTGTACTATTATATTATACTAGCTGTTGCCCGCAGCTGAGCTCAAGGAAATAACGTCTTGTAGACTGTAGGTATAGTGACCGAGGGCATAGGATACACTGTTACTGCTGCAGGTGTGCGGTATGCGGTATGCGGCATGGGGTGTGACGTGTCTGTTGTGTACTATTATATTATACTAGCTGTTGCCCGCAGCTGAGCTCGCGGAAATAACGTCTTGTAGACTGTAGGTGTAGTGACCGAGGGCATAGGATACACTGTTACTGCTGCAGGTGTGCGGTATGCGGTATGCGGCATGGGGTGTGACGTGTCTGTTGTGTACTATTATATTATACTAGCTGTTGCCCGCAGCTGAGCTCAAGGAAATAACGTCTTGTAGACTGTAGGTATAGTGACCGAGGGCATAGGATACACTGTTACTGCTGCAGGTGTGCGGTATGCGGTATGCGGCATGGGGTGTGACGTGTCTGTTGTGTACTATTATATTATACTAGCTGTTGCCCGCAGCTGAGCTCGCGGAAATAACGTCTTGTAGACTGTAGGTGTAGTGACCGAGGGCATAGGATACACTGTTACTGCTGCAGGTGTGCGGTATGCGGTATGCGGCATGGGGTGTGACGTGTCTGTTGTGTACTATTATATTATACTAGCTGTTGCCCGCAGCTGAGCTCGCGGAAATAACGTCTTGTAGACTGTAGGTGTAGTGACCGAGGGCATAGGATACACTGTTACTGCTGCAGGTGTGCGGTATGCGGCATGGGGTGTGACGTGTCTGTTGTGTACTATTATATTATACTAGCTGTTGCCCGCAGCTGAGCTCGCGGAAATAACGTCTTGTAGACTGTAGGTGTAGTGACCGAGGGCATAGGATACACTGTTACTGCTGCAGGTGTGCGGTATGCGGTATGCGGCATGGGGTGTGACGTGTCTGTTGTGTACTATTATATTATACTAGCTGTTGCCCGCAGCTGAGCTCGCGGAAATAACGTCTTGTAGACTGTAGGTGTAGTGACCGAGGGCATAGGATACACTGTTACTGCTGCAGGTGTGCGGTATGCGGTATGCGGCATGGGGTGTGACGTGTCTGTTGTGTACTATTATATTATACTAGCTGTTGCCCGCAGCTGAGCTCGCGGAAATAACGTCTTGTAGACTGTAGGTGTAGTGACCGAGGGCATAGGATACACTGTTACTGCTGCAGGTGTGCGGTATGCGGTATGCGGCATGGGGTGTGACGTGTCTGTTGTGTACTATTATATTATACTAGCTGTTGCCCGCAGCTGAGCTCGCGGAAATAACGTCTTGTAGACTGTAGGTGTAGTGACCGAGGGCATAGGATACACTGTTACTGCTGCAGGTGTGCGGTATGCGGCATGGGGTGTGACGTGTCTGTTGTGTACTATTATATTATACTAGCTGTTGCCCGCAGCTGAGCTCGCGGAAATAACGTCTTGTAGACTGTAGGTGTAGTGACCGAGGGCATAGGATACACTGTTACTGCTGCAGGTGTGCGGTATGCGGTATGCGGCATGGGGTGTGACGTGTCTGTTGTGTACTATTATATTATACTAGCTGTTGCCCGCAGCTGAGCTCGCGGAAATAACGTCTTGTAGACTGTAGGTGTAGTGACCGAGGGCATAGGATACACTGTTACTGCTGCAGGTGTGCGGTATGCGGTATGCGGCATGGGGTGTGACGTGTCTGTTGTGTACTATTATATTATACTAGCTGTTGCCCGCAGCTGAGCTCGCGGAAATAACGTCTTGTAGACTGTAGGTGTAGTGACCGAGGGCATAGGATACACTGTTACTGCTGCAGGTGTGCGGTATGCGGTATGCGGCATGGGGTGTGACGTGTCTGTTGTGTACTATTATATTATACTAGCTGTTGCCCGCAGCTGAGCTCGCGGAAATAACGTCTTGTAGACTGTAGGTGTAGTGACCGAGGGCATAGGATACACTGTTACTGCTGCAGGTGTGCGGTATGCGGTATGCGGCATGGGGTGTGACGTGTCTGTTGTGTACTATTATATTATACTAGCTGTTGCCCGCAGCTGAGCTCGCGGAAATAACGTCTTGTAGACTGTAGGTGTAGTGACCGAGGGCATAGGATACACTGTTACTGCTGCAGGTGTGCGGTATGCGGTATGCGGCATGGGGTGTGACGTGTCTGTTGTGTACTATTATATTATACTAGCTGTTGCCCGCAGCTGAGCTCGCGGAAATAACGTCTTGTAGACTGTAGGTGTAGTGACCGAGGGCATAGGATACACTGTTACTGCTGCAGGTGTGCGGTATGCGGTATGCGGCATGGGGTGTGACGTGTCTGTTGTGTACTATTATATTATACTAGCTGTTGCCCGCAGCTGAGCTCGCGGAAATAACGTCTTGTAGACTGTAGGTGTAGTGACCGAGGGCATAGGATACACTGTTACTGCTGCAGGTGTGCGGTATGCGGTATGCGGCATGGGGTGTGACGTGTCTGTTGTGTACTATTATATTATACTAGCTGTTGCCCGCAGCTGAGCTCGCGGAAATAACGTCTTGTAGACTGTAGGTGTAGTGACCGAGGGCATAGGATACACTGTTACTGCTGCAGGTGTGCGGTATGCGGTATGCGGCATGGGGTGTGACGTGTCTGTTGTGTACTATTATATTATACTAGCTGTTGCCCGCAGCTGAGCTCGCGGAAATAACGTCTTGTAGACTGTAGGTGTAGTGACCGAGGGCATAGGATACACTGTTACTGCTGCAGGTGTGCGGTATGCGGTATGCGGCATGGGGTGTGACGTGTCTGTTGTGTACTATTATATTATACTAGCTGTTGCCCGCAGCTGAGCTCGCGGAAATAACGTCTTGTAGACTGTAGGTGTAGTGACCGAGGGCATAGGATACACTGTTACTGCTGCAGGTGTGCGGTATGCGGTATGCGGCATGGGGTGTGACGTGTCTGTTGTGTACTATTATATTATACTAGCTGTTGCCCGCAGCTGAGCTCGCGGAAATAACGTCTTGTAGACTGTAGGTGTAGTGACCGAGGGCATAGGATACACTGTTACTGCTGCAGGTGTGCGGTATGCGGTATGCGGCATGGGGTGTGACGTGTCTGTTGTGTACTATTATATTATACAAGCTGTTGCCCGCAGCTGAGCTCGCGGAAATAACGTCTTGTAGACTGTAGGTGTAGTGACCGAGGGCATAGGATACACTGTTACTGCTGCAGGTGTGCGGTATGCGGTATGCGGCATGGGGTGTGACGTGTCTGTTGTGTACTATTATATTATACTAGCTGTTGCCCGCAGCTGAGCTCGCGGAAATAACGTCTTGTAGACTGTAGGTGTAGTGACCGAGGGCATAGGATACACTGTTACTGCTGCAGGTGTGCGGTATGCGGCATGGGGTGTGACGTGTCTGTTGTGTACTATTATATTATACTAGCTGTTGCCCGCAGCTGAGCTCGCGGAAATAACGTCTTGTAGACTGTAGGTGTAGTGACCGAGGGCATAGGATACACTGTTACTGCTGCAGGTGTGCGGTATGCGGCATGGGGTGTGACGTGTCTGTTGTGTACTATTATATTATACTAGCTGTTGCCCGCAGCTGAGCTCGCGGAAATAACGTCTTGTAGACTGTAGGTGTAGTGACCGAGGGCATAGGATACACTGTTACTGCTGCAGGTGTGCGGTATGCGGTATGCGGCATGGGGTGTGACGTGTCTGTTGTGTACTATTATATTATACTAGCTGTTGCCCGCAGCTGAGCTCGCGGAAATAACGTCTTGTAGACTGTAGGTGTAGTGACCGAGGGCATAGGATACACTGTTACTGCTGCAGGTGTGCGGTATGCGGTATGCGGCATGGGGTGTGACGTGTCTGTTGTGTACTATTATATTATACTAGCTGTTGCCCGCAGCTGAGCTCGCGGAAATAACGTCTTGTAGACTGTAGGTGTAGTGACCGAGGGCATAGGATACACTGTTACTGCTGCAGGTGTGCGGTATGCGGCATGGGGTGTGACGTGTCTGTTGTGTACTATTATATTATACTAGCTGTTGCCCGCAGCTGAGCTCGCGGAAATAACGTCTTGTAGACTGTAGGTGTAGTGACCGAGGGCATAGGATACACTGTTACTGCTGCAGGTGTGCGGTATGCGGTATGCGGCATGGGGTGTGACGTGTCTGTTGTGTACTATTATATTATACTAGCTGTTGCCCGCAGCTGAGCTCGCGGAAATAACGTCTTGTAGACTGTAGGTGTAGTGACCGAGGGCATAGGATACACTGTTACTGCTGCAGGTGTGCGGTATGCGGTATGCGGCATGGGGTGTGACGTGTCTGTTGTGTACTATTATATTATACTAGCTGTTGCCCGCAGCTGAGCTCGCGGAAATAACGTCTTGTAGACTGTAGGTGTAGTGACCGAGGGCATAGGATACACTGTTACTGCTGCAGGTGTGCGGTATGCGGTATGCGGCATGGGGTGTGACGTGTCTGTTGTGTACTATTATATTATACTAGCTGTTGCCCGCAGCTGAGCTCGCGGAAATAACGTCTTGTAGACTGTAGGTGTAGTGACCGAGGGCATAGGATACACTGTTACTGCTGCAGGTGTGCGGTATGCGGTATGCGGCATGGGGTGTGACGTGTCTGTTGTGTACTATTATATTATACTAGCTGTTGCCCGCAGCTGAGCTCGCGGAAATAACGTCTTGTAGACTGTAGGTGTAGTGACCGAGGGCATAGGATACACTGTTACTGCTGCAGGTGTGCGGTATGCGGCATGGGGTGTGACGTGTCTGTTGTGTACTATTATATTATACTAGCTGTTGCCCGCAGCTGAGCTCGCGGAAATAACGTCTTGTAGACTGTAGGTGTAGTGACCGAGGGCATAGGATACACTGTTACTGCTGCAGGTGTGCGGTATGCGGTATGCGGCATGGGGTGTGACGTGTCTGTTGTGTACTATTATATTATACTAGCTGTTGCCCGCAGCTGAGCTCGCGGAAATAACGTCTTGTAGACTGTAGGTGTAGTGACCGAGGGCATAGGATACACTGTTACTGCTGCAGGTGTGCGGTATGCGGTATGCGGCATGGGGTGTGACGTGTCTGTTGTGTACTATTATATTATACTAGCTGTTGCCCGCAGCTGAGCTCGCGGAAATAACGTCTTGTAGACTGTAGGTGTAGTGACCGAGGGCATAGGATACACTGTTACTGCTGCAGGTGTGCGGTATGCGGCATGGGGTGTGACGTGTCTGTTGTGTACTATTATATTATACTAGCTGTTGCCCGCAGCTGAGCTCGCGGAAATAACGTCTTGTAGACTGTAGGTGTAGTGACCGAGGGCATAGGATACACTGTTACTGCTGCAGGTGTGCGGTATGCGGTATGCGGCATGGGGTGTGACGTGTCTGTTGTGTACTATTATATTATACTAGCTGTTGCCCGCAGCTGAGCTCGCGGAAATAACGTCTTGTAGACTGTAGGTGTAGTGACCGAGGGCATAGGATACACTGTTACTGCTGCAGGTGTGCGGTATGCGGTATGCGGCATGGGGTGTGACGTGTCTGTTGTGTACTATTATATTATACTAGCTGTTGCCCGCAGCTGAGCTCGCGGAAATAACGTCTTGTAGACTGTAGGTGTAGTGACCGAGGGCATAGGATACACTGTTACTGCTGCAGGTGTGCGGTATGCGGTATGCGGCATGGGGTGTGACGTGTCTGTTGTGTACTATTATATTATACTAGCTGTTGCCCGCAGCTGAGCTCGCGGAAATAACGTCTTGTAGACTGTAGGTGTAGTGACCGAGGGCATAGGATACACTGTTACTGCTGCAGGTGTGCGGTATGCGGTATGCGGCATGGGGTGTGACGTGTCTGTTGTGTACTATTATATTATACTAGCTGTTGCCCGCAGCTGAGCTCGCGGAAATAACGTCTTGTAGACTGTAGGTGTAGTGACCGAGGGCATAGGATACACTGTTACTGCTGCAGGTGTGCGGTATGCGGTATGCGGCATGGGGTGTGACGTGTCTGTTGTGTACTATTATATTATACTAGCTGTTGCCCGCAGCTGAGCTCGCGGAAATAACGTCTTGTAGACTGTAGGTGTAGTGACCGAGGGCATAGGATACACTGTTACTGCTGCAGGTGTGCGGTATGCGGTATGCGGCATGGGGTGTGACGTGTCTGTTGTGTACTATTATATTATACTAGCTGTTGCCCGCAGCTGAGCTCGCGGAAATAACGTCTTGTAGACTGTAGGTGTAGTGACCGAGGGCATAGGATACACTGTTACTGCTGCAGGTGTGCGGTATGCGGTATGCGGCATGGGGTGTGACGTGTCTGTTGTGTACTATTATATTATACTAGCTGTTGCCCGCAGCTGAGCTCGCGGAAATAACGTCTTGTAGACTGTAGGTGTAGTGACCGAGGGCATAGGATACACTGTTACTGCTGCAGGTGTGCGGTATGCGGTATGCGGCATGGGGTGTGACGTGTCTGTTGTGTACTATTATATTATACTAGCTGTTGCCCGCAGCTGAGCTCGCGGAAATAACGTCTTGTAGACTGTAGGTGTAGTGACCGAGGGCATAGGATACACTGTTACTGCTGCAGGTGTGCGGTATGCGGTATGCGGCATGGGGTGTGACGTGTCTGTTGTGTACTATTATATTATACTAGCTGTTGCCCGCAGCTGAGCTCGCGGAAATAACGTCTTGTAGACTGTAGGTGTAGTGACCGAGGGCATAGGATACACTGTTACTGCTGCAGGTGTGCGGTATGCGGTATGCGGCATGGGGTGTGACGTGTCTGTTGTGTACTATTATATTATACTAGCTGTTGCCCGCAGCTGAGCTCGCGGAAATAACGTCTTGTAGACTGTAGGTGTAGTGACCGAGGGCATAGGATACACTGTTACTGCTGCAGGTGTGCGGTATGCGGTATGCGGCATGGGGTTGTGACGTGTCTGTTGTGTACTATTATATTATACTAGCTGTTGCCCGCAGCTGAGCTCGCGGAAATAACGTCTTGTAGACTGTAGGTGTAGTGACCGAGGGCATAGGATACACTGTTACTGCTGCAGGTGTGCGGTATGCGGTATGCGGCATGGGGTGTGACGTGTCTGTTGTGTACTATTATATTATACTAGCTGTTGCCCGCAGCTGAGCTCGCGGAAATAACGTCTTGTAGACTGTAGGTGTAGTGACCGAGGGCATAGGATACACTGTTACTGCTGCAGGTGTGCGGTATGCGGTATGCGGCATGGGGTGTGACGTGTCTGTTGTGTACTATTATATTATACTAGCTGTTGCCCGCAGCTGAGCTCGCGGAAATAACGTCTTGTAGACTGTAGGTGTAGTGACCGAGGGCATAGGATACACTGTTACTGCTGCAGGTGTGCGGTATGCGGTATGCGGCATGGGGTGTGACGTGTCTGTTGTGTACTATTATATTATACTAGCTGTTGCCCGCAGCTGAGCTCGCGGAAATAACGTCTTGTAGACTGTAGGTGTAGTGACCGAGGGCATAGGATACACTGTTACTGCTGCAGGTGTGCGGTATGCGGTATGCGGCATGGGGTGTGACGTGTCTGTTGTGTACTATTATATTATACTAGCTGTTGCCCGCAGCTGAGCTCGCGGAAATAACGTCTTGTAGACTGTAGGTGTAGTGACCGAGGGCATAGGATACACTGTTACTGCTGCAGGTGTGCGGTATGCGGTATGCGGCATGGGGTGTGACGTGTCTGTTGTGTACTATTATATTATACAAGCTGTTGCCCGCAGCTGAGCTCGCGGAAATAACGTCTTGTAGACTGTAGGTGTAGTGACCGAGGGCATAGGATACACTGTTACTGCTGCAGGTGTGCGGTATGCGGTATGCGGCATGGGGTGTGACGTGTCTGTTGTGTACTATTATATTATACTAGCTGTTGCCCGCAGCTGAGCTCGCGGAAATAACGTCTTGTAGACTGTAGGTGTAGTGACCGAGGGCATAGGATACACTGTTACTGCTGCAGGTGTGCGGTATGCGGTATGCGGCATGGGGTGTGACGTGTCTGTTGTGTACTATTATATTATACTAGCTGTTGCCCGCAGCTGAGCTCGTGGAAATAACGTCTTGTAGACTGTAGGTGTAGTGACCGAGGGCATAGGATACACTGTTACTGCTGCAGGTGTGCGGTATGCGGTATGCGGCATGGGGTGTGACGTGTCTGTTGTGTACTATTATATTATACTAGCTGTTGCCCGCAGCTGAGCTCGCGGAAATAACGTCTTGTAGACTGTAGGTGTAGTGACCGAGGGCATAGGATACACTGTTACTGCTGCAGGTGTGCGGTATGCGGTATGCGGCATGGGGTGTGACGTGTCTGTTGTGTACTATTATATATACTAGCTGTTGCCCGCAGCTGAGCTCGCGGAAATAACGTCTTGTAGACTGTAGGTGTAGTGACCGAGGGCATAGGATACACTGTTACTGCTGCAGGTGTGCGGTATGCGGTATGCGGCATGGGGTGTCGTGGTGTCTGTTGTGTACTATTATATTATACTAGCTGTTGCCCGCAGCTGAGCTCGCGGAAATAACGTCTTGTAGACTGTAGGTGTAGTGACCGAGGGCATAGGATACACTGTTACTGCTGCAGGTGTGCGGTATGCGGTATGCGGCATGGGGTGTGACGTGTCTGTTGTGTACTATTATATTATACTAGCTGTTGCCCGCAGCTGAGCTCGCGGAAATAACGTCTTGTAGACTGTAGGTGTAGTGACCGAGGGCATAGGATACACTGTTACTGCTGCAGGTGTGCGGTATGCGGTATGCGGCTGTGGGGTGTGACGTGTCTGTTGTGTACTATTATATTATACTAGCTGTTGCCCGCAGCTGAGCTCGCGGAAATAACGTCTTGTAGACTGTAGGTGTAGTGACCGAGGGCATAGGATACACTGTTACTGCTGCAGGTGTGCGGTATGCGGTATGCGGCATGGGGTGTGACGTGTCTGTTGTGTACTATTATATTATACTAGCTGTTGCCCGCAGCTGAGCTCGCGGAAATAACGTCTTGTAGACTGTAGGTGTAGTGACCGAGGGCATAGGATACACTGTTACTGCTGCAGGTGTGCGGTATGCGGTATGCGGCATGGGGTGTGACGTGTCTGTTGTGTACTATTATATTATACTAGCTGTTGCCCGCAGCTGAGCTCGCGGAAATAACGTCTTGTAGACTGTAGGTGTAGTGACCGAGGGCATAGGATACACTGTTACTGCTGCAGGTGTGCGGTATGCGGTATGCGGCATGGGGTGTGACGTGTCTGTTGTGTACTATTATATTATACTAGCTGTTGCCCGCAGCTGAGCTCGCGGAAATAACGTCTTGTAGACTGTAGGTGTAGTGACCGAGGGCATAGGATACACTGTTACTGCTGCAGGTGTGCGGTATGCGGTATGCGGCATGGGGTGTGACGTGTCTGTTGTGTACTATTATATTATACTAGCTGTTGCCCGCAGCTGAGCTCGCGGAAATAACGTCTTGTAGACTGTAGGTGTAGTGACCGAGGGCATAGGATACACTGTTACTGCTGCAGGTGTGCGGTATGCGGTATGCGGCATGGGGTGTGACGTGTCTGTTGTGTACTATTATATTATACTAGCTGTTGCCCGCAGCTGAGCTCGCGGAAATAACGTCTTGTAGACTGTAGGTGTAGTGACCGAGGGCATAGGATACACTGTTACTGCTGCAGGTGTGCGGTATGCGGTATGCGGCATGGGGTGTGACGTGTCTGTTGTGTACTATTATATTATACTAGCTGTTGCCCGCAGCTGAGCTCGCGAAATAACGTCTTGTAGACTGTAGGTGTAGTGACCGAGGGCATAGGATACACTGTTACTGCTGCAGGTGTGCGGTATGCGGTATGCGGCATGGGGTGTGACGTGTCTGTTGTGTACTATTATATTATACTAGCTGTTGCCCGCAGCTGAGCTCGCGGAAATAACGTCTTGTAGACTGTAGGTGTAGTGACCGAGGGCATAGGATACACTGTTACTGCTGCAGGTGTGCGGTATGCGGTATGCGGCATGGGGTGTGACGTGTCTGTTGTGTACTATTATATTATACTAGCTGTTGCCCGCAGCTGAGCTCGCGGAAATAACGTCTTGTAGACTGTAGGTGTAGTGACCGAGGGCATAGGATACACTGTTACTGCTGCAGGTGTGCGGTATGCGGTATGCGGCATGGGGTGTGACGTGTCTGTTGTGTACTATTATATTATACTAGCTGTTGCCCGCAGCTGAGCTCGCGGAAATAACGTCTTGTAGACTGTAGGTGTAGTGACCGAGGGCATAGGATACACTGTTACTGCTGCAGGTGTGCGGTATGCGGTATGCGGCATGGGGTGTGACGTGTCTGTTGTGTACTATTATATTATACTAGCTGTTGCCCGCAGCTGAGCTCGCGGAAATAACGTCTTGTAGACTGTAGGTGTAGTGACCGAGGGCATAGGATACACTGTTACTGCTGCAGGTGTGCGGTATGCGGTATGCGGCATGGGGTGTGACGTGTCTGTTGTGTACTATTATATTATACTAGCTGTTGCCCGCAGCTGAGCTCGCGGAAATAACGTCTTGTAGACTGTAGGTGTAGTGACCGAGGGCATAGGATACACTGTTACTGCTGCAGGTGTGCGGTATGCGGTATGCGGCTGTGGGGTGTGACGTGTCTGTTGTGTACTATTATATTATACTAGCTGTTGCCCGCAGCTGAGCTCGCGGAAATAACGTCTTGTAGACTGTAGGTGTAGTGACCGAGGGCATAGGATACACTGTTACTGCTGCAGGTGTGCGGTATGCGGTATGCGGCATGGGGTGTGACGTGTCTGTTGTGTACTATTATATTATACTAGCTGTTGCCCGCAGCTGAGCTCGCGGAAATAACGTCTTGTAGACTGTAGGTGTAGTGACCGAGGGCATAGGATACACTGTTACTGCTGCAGGTGTGCGGTGTGCGGTATGCGGCATGGGGTGTGACGTGTCTGTTGTGTACTATTATATTATACTAGCTGTTGCCCGCAGCTGAGCTCGCGGAAATAACGTCTTGTAGACTGTAGGTGTAGTGACCGAGGGCATAGGATACACTGTTACTGCTGCAGGTGTGCGGTATGCGGTATGCGGCATGGGGTGTGACGTGTCTGTTGTGTACTATTATATTATACTAGCTGTTGCCTCCAGCTGAGCTCGCGGAAATAACGTCTTGTAGACTGTAGGTGTAGTGACCGAGGGCATAGGATACACTGTTACTGCTGCAGGTGTGCGGTATGCGGTATGCGGCATGGGGTGTGACGTGTCTGTTGTGTACTATTATATTATACTAGCTGTTGCCCGCAGCTGAGCTCGCGGAAATAACGTCTTGTAGACTGTAGGTGTAGTGACCGAGGGCATAGGATACACTGTTACTGCTGCAGGTGTGCGGTATGCGGTATGCGGCATGGGGTGTGACGTGTCTGTTGTGTACTATTATATTATACTAGCTGTTGCCCGCAGCTGAGCTCGCGGAAATAACGTCTTGTAGACTGTAGGTGTAGTGACCGAGGGCATAGGATACACTGTTACTGCTGCAGGTGTGCGGTATGCGGTATGCGGCATGGGGTGTGACGTGTCTGTTGTGTACTATTATATTATACTAGCTGTTGCCCGCAGCTGAGCTCGCGGAAATAACGTCTTGTAGACTGTAGGTGTAGTGACCGAGGGCATAGGATACACTGTTACTGCTGCAGGTGTGCGGTATGCGGTATGCGGCATGGGGTGTGACGTGTCTGTTGTGTACTATTATACATATTATACTAGCTGTTGCCCGCAGCTGAGCTCGCGGAAATAACGTCTTGTAGACTGTAGGTGTAGTGACCGAGGGCATAGGATACACTGTTACTGCTGCAGGTGTGCGGTATGCGGTATGCGGCATGGGGTGTGACGTGTCTGTTGTGTACTATTATATTATACTAGCTGTTGCCCGCAGCTGAGCTCGCGGAAATAACGTCTTGTAGACTGTAGGTGTAGTGACCGAGGGCATAGGATACACTGTTACTGCTGCAGGTGTGCGGTATGCGGTATGCGGCATGGGGTGTGACGTGTCTGTTGTGTACTATTATATTATACTAGCTGTTGCCCGCAGCTGAGCTCGCGGAAATAACGTCTTGTAGACTGTAGGTGTAGTGACCGAGGGCATAGGATACACTGTTTACTGCTGCAGGTGTGCGGTATGCGGTATGCGGCATGGGGTGTGACGTGTCTGTTGTGTACTATTATATTATACTAGCTGTTGACCGCAGCTGAGCTCGCGGAAATAACGTCTTGTAGACTGTAGGTGTAGTGACCGAGGGCATAGGATACACTGTTACTGCTGCAGGTGTGCGGTATGTGCGCATGGGGTGTGACGTGTCTGTTGTGTACTATTATATTATACTAGCTGTTGCCCGCAGCTGAGCTCGCGGAAATAACGTCTTGTAGACTGTAGGTGTAGTGACCGAGGGCATAGGATACACTGTTACTGCTGCAGGTGTGCGGTATGCGGTATGCGGCATGGGGTGTGACGTGTCTGTTGTGTACTATTATATTATACTAGCTGTTGCCCGCAGCTGAGCTCGCGGAAATAACGTCTTGTAGACTGTAGGTGTAGTGACCGAGGGCATAGGATACACTGTTACTGCTGCAGGTGTGCGGTATGCGGTATGCGGCATGGGGTGTGACGTGTCTGTTGTGTACTATTATATTATACTAGCTGTTGCCCGCAGCTGAGCTCGCGGAAATAACGTCTTGTAGACTGTAGGTGTAGTGACCGAGGGCATAGGATACACTGTTACTGCTGCAGGTGTGCGGTATGCGGTATGCGGCATGGGGTGTGACGTGTCTGTTGTGTACTATTATATTATACTAGCTTTTGCCCGCAGCTGAGCTCGCGGAAATAACGTCTTGTAGACTGTAGGTGTAGTGACCGAGGGCATAGGATACACTGTTACTGCTGCAGGTGTGCGGTATGCGGTATGCGGCATGGGGTGTGACGTGTCTGTTGTGTACTATTATATTATACTAGCTGTTGCCCGCAGCTGAGCTCGCGGAAATAACGTCTTGTAGACTGTAGGTGTAGTGACCGAGGGCATAGGATACACTGTTACTGCTGCAGGTGTGCGGTATGCGGTATGCGGCATGGGGTGTGACGTGTCTGTTGTGTACTATTATATTATACTAGCTGTTGCCCGCAGCTGAGCTCGCGGAAATAACGTCTTGTAGACTGTAGGTGTAGTGACCGAGGGCATAGGATACACTGTTACTGCTGCAGGTGTGCGGTATGCGGTATGCGGCATGGGGTGTGACGTGTCTGTTGTGTACTATTATATTATACTAGCTGTTGCCCGCAGCTGAGCTCGCGGAAATAACGTCTTGTAGACTGTAGGTGTAGTGACCGAGGGCATAGGATACACTGTTACTGCTGCAGGTGTGCGGTATGCGGTATGCGGCATGGGGTGTGACGTGTCTGTTGTGTACTATTATATTATACTAGCTGTTGCCCGCAGCTGAGCTCGCGGAAATAACGTCTTGTAGACTGTAGGTGTAGTGACCGAGGGCATAGGATACACTGTTACTGCTGCAGGTGTGCGGTATGCGGTATGCGGCATGGGGTGTGACGTGTCTGTTGTGTACTATTATATTATACTAGCTGTTGCCCGCAGCTGAGCTCGCGGAAATAACGTCTTGTAGACTGTAGGTGTAGTGACCGAGGGCATAGGATACACTGTTACTGCTGCAGGTGTGCGGTATGCGGTATGCGGCATGGGGTGTGACGTGTCTGTTGTGTACTATTATATTATACTAGCTGTTGCCCGCAGCTGAGCTCGCGGAAATAACGTCTTGTAGACTGTAGGTGTAGTGACCGAGGGCATAGGATACACTGTTACTGCTGCAGGTGTGCGGTATGCGGTATGCGGCATGGGGTGTGACGTGTCTGTTGTGTACTATTATACATATTATACTAGCTGTTGCCCGCAGCTGAGCTCGCGGAAATAACGTCTTGTAGACTGTAGGTGTAGTGACCGAGGGCATAGGATACACTGTTACTGCTGCAGGTGTGCGGTATGCGGTATGCGGCATGGGGTGTGACGTGTCTGTTGTGTACTATTATATTATACTAGCTGTTGCCCGCAGCTGAGCTCGCGGAAATAACGTCTTGTAGACTGTAGGTGTAGTGACCGAGGGCATAGGATACACTGTTACTGCTGCAGGTGTGCGGTATGCGGTATGCGGCATGGGGTGTGACGTGTCTGTTGTGTACTATTATATTATACTAGCTGTTGCCCGTAGCTGAGCTCGCGGAAATAACGTCTTGTAGACTGTAGGTGTAGTGACCGAGGGCATAGGATACACTGTTACTGCTGCAGGTGTGCGGTATGCGGTATGCGGCATGGGGTGTGACGTGTCTGTTGTGTACTATTATATTATACTAGCTGTTGCCCGCAGCTGAGCTCGCGGAAATAACGTCTTGTAGACTGTAGGTGTAGTGACCGAGGGCATAGGATACACTGTTACTGCTGCAGGTGTGCGGTATGCGGTATGCGGCATGGGGTGTGACGTGTCTGTTGTGTACTATTATATTATACTAGCTGTTGCCCGCAGCTGAGCTCGCGGAAATAACGTCTTGTAGACTGTAGGTGTAGTGACCGAGGGCATAGGATACACTGTTACTGCTGCAGGTGTGCGGTATGCGGTATGCGGCATGGGGTGTGACGTGTCTGTTGTGTACTATTATATTATACTAGCTGTTGCCCGCAGCTGAGCTCGCGGAAATAACGTCTTGTAGACTGTAGGTGTAGTGACCGAGGGCATAGGATACACTGTTACTGCTGCAGGTGTGCGGTATGCGGTATGCGGCATGGGGTGTGACGTGTCTGTTGTGTACTATTATATTATACTAGCTGTTGCCCGCAGCTGAGCTCGCGGAAATAACGTCTTGTAGACTGTAGGTGTAGTGACCGAGGGCATAGGATACACTGTTACTGCTGCAGGTGTGCGGTATGCGGTATGCGGCATGGGGTGTGACGTGTCTGTTGTGTACTATTATATTATACTAGCTGTTGCCCGCAGCTGAGCTCGCGGAAATAACGTCTTGTAGACTGTAGGTGTAGTGACCGAGGGCATAGGATACACTGTTACTGCTGCAGGTGTGCGGTATGCGGTATGCGGCATGGGGTGTGACGTGTCTGTTGTGTACTATTATATTATACTAGCTGTTGACCGCAGCTGAGCTCGCGGAAATAACGTCTTGTAGACTGTAGGTGTAGTGACCGAGGGCATAGGATACACTGTTACTGCTGCAGGTGTGCGGTATGCGGTATGCGGCATGGGGTGTGACGTGTCTGTTGTGTACTATTATATTATACTAGCTGTTGCCCGCAGCTGAGCTCGCGGAAATAACGTCTTGTAGACTGTAGGTGTAGTGACCGAGGGCATAGGATACACTGTTACTGCTGCAGGTGTGCGGTATGCGGTATGCGGCATGGGGTGTGACGTGTCTGTTGTGTACTATTATATTATACTAGCTGTTGCCCGCAGCTGAGCTCGCGGAAATAACGTCTTGTAGACTGTAGGTGTAGTGACCGAGGGCATAGGATACTGTTACTGCTGCAGGTGTGCGGTATGCGGTATGCGGCATGGGGTGTGACGTGTCTGTTGTGTACTATTATATTATACTAGCTGTTGCCCGCAGCTGAGCTCGCGGAAATAACGTCTTGTAGACTGTAGGTGTAGTGACCGAGGGCATAGGATACTGTTACTGCTGCAGGTGTGCGGTATGCGGTATGCGGCATGGGGTGTGACGTGTCTGTTGTGTACTATTATATTATACTAGCTGTTGCCCGCAGCTGAGCTCGCGGAAATAACGTCTTGTAGACTGTAGGTGTAGTGACCGAGGGCATAGGATACACTGTTACTGCTGCAGGTGTGCGGTATGCGGTATGCGGCATGGGGTGTGACGTGTCTGTTGTGTACTATTATATTATACTAGCTGTTGCCCGCAGCTGAGCTCGCGGAAATAACGTCTTGTAGACTGTAGGTGTAGTGACCGAGGGCATAGGATACACTGTTACTGCTGCAGGTGTGCGGTATGCGGTATGCGGCATGGGGTGTGACGTGTCTGTTGTGTACTATTATATTATACTAGCTGTTGCCCGCAGCTGAGCTCGCGGAAATAACGTCTTGTAGACTGTAGGTGTAGTGACCGAGGGCATAGGATACACTGTTACTGCTGCAGGTGTGCGGTATGCGGTATGCGGCATGGGGTGTGACGTGTCTGTTGTGTACTATTATATTATACTAGCTGTTGCCCGCAGCTGAGCTCGCGGAAATAACGTCTTGTAGACTGTAGGTGTAGTGACCGAGGGCATAGGATACTGTTACTGCTGCAGGTGTGCGGTATGCGGTATGCGGCATGGGGTGTGACGTGTCTGTTGTGTACTATTATATTATACTAGCTGTTGCCCGCAGCTGAGCTCGCGGAAATAACGTCTTGTAGACTGTAGGTGTAGTGACCGAGGGCATAGGATACACTGTTACTGCTGCAGGTGTGCGGTATGCGGTATGCGGCATGGGGTGTGACGTGTCTGTTGTGTACTATTATATTATACTAGCTGTTGCCCGCAGCTGAGCTCGCGGAAATAACGTCTTGTAGACTGTAGGTGTAGTGACCGAGGGCATAGGATACACTGTTACTGCTGCAGGTGTGCGGTATGCGGTATGCGGCATGGGGTGTGACGTGTCTGTTGTGTACTATTATATTATACTAGCTGTTGCCCGCAGCTGAGCTCGCGGAAATAACGTCTTGTAGACTGTAGGTGTAGTGACCGAGGGCATAGGATACTGTTACTGCTGCAGGTGTGCGGTATGCGGTATGCGGCATGGGGTGTGACGTGTCTGTTGTGTACTATTATATTATACTAGCTGTTGCCCGCAGCTGAGCTCGCGGAAATAACGTCTTGTAGACTGTAGGTGTAGTGACCGAGGGCATAGGATACACTGTTACTGCTGCAGGTGTGCGGTATGCGGTATGCGGCATGGGGTGTGACGTGTCTGTTGTGTACTATTATATTATACTAGCTGTTGCCCGCAGCTGAGCTCGCGGAAATAACGTCTTGTAGACTGTAGGTGTAGTGACCGAGGGCATAGGATACACTGTTACTGCTGCAGGTGTGCGGTATGCGGTATGCGGCATGGGGTGTGACGTGTCTGTTGTGTACTATTATATTATACTAGCTGTTGCCCGCAGCTGAGCTCAAGGAAATAACGTCTTGTAGACTGTAGGTATAGTGACCGAGGGCATAGGATACACTGTTACTGCTGCAGGTGTGCGGTATGCGGTATGCGGCATGGGGTGTGACGTGTCTGTTGTGTACTATTATATTATACTAGCTGTTGCCCGCAGCTGAGCTCGCGGAAATAACGTCTTGTAGACTGTAGGTGTAGTGACCGAGGGCATAGGATACACTGTTACTGCTGCAGGTGTGCGGTATGCGGTATGCGGCATGGGGTGTGACGTGTCTGTTGTGTACTATTATATTATACTAGCTGTTGCCCGCAGCTGAGCTCGCGGAAATAACGTCTTGTAGACTGTAGGTGTAGTGACCGAGGGCATAGGATACACTGTTACTGCTGCAGGTGTGCGGTATGCGGTATGCGGCATGGGGTGTGACGTGTCTGTTGTGTACTATTATATTATACTAGCTGTTGCCCGCAGCTGAGCTCGCGGAAATAACGTCTTGTAGACTGTAGGTGTAGTGACCGAGGGCATAGGATACACTGTTACTGCTGCAGGTGTGCGGTATGCGGCATGGGGTGTGACGTGTCTGTTGTGTACTATTATATTATACTAGCTGTTGCCCGCAGCTGAGCTCGCGGAAATAACGTCTTGTAGACTGTAGGTGTAGTGACCGAGGGCATAGGATACACTGTTACTGCTGCAGGTGTGCGGTATGCGGTATGCGGCATGGGGTGTGACGTGTCTGTTGTGTACTATTATATTATACTAGCTGTTGCCCGCAGCTGAGCTCGCGGAAATAACGTCTTGTAGACTGTAGGTGTAGTGACCGAGGGCATAGGATACACTGTTACTGCTGCAGGTGTGCGGTATGCGGTATGCGGCATGGGGTGTGACGTGTCTGTTGTGTACTATTATATTATACTAGCTGTTGCCCGCAGCTGAGCTCGCGGAAATAACGTCTTGTAGACTGTAGGTGTAGTGACCGAGGGCATAGGATACACTGTTACTGCTGCAGGTGTGCGGTATGCGGTATGCGGCATGGGGTGTGACGTGTCTGTTGTGTACTATTATATTATACTAGCTGTTGCCCGCAGCTGAGCTCGCGGAAATAACGTCTTGTAGACTGTAGGTGTAGTGACCGAGGGCATAGGATACACTGTTACTGCTGCAGGTGTGCGGTATGCGGCATGGGGTGTGACGTGTCTGTTGTGTACTATTATATTATACTAGCTGTTGCCCGCAGCTGAGCTCGCGGAAATAACGTCTTGTAGACTGTAGGTGTAGTGACCGAGGGCATAGGATACACTGTTACTGCTGCAGGTGTGCGGTATGCGGTATGCGGCATGGGGTGTGACGTGTCTGTTGTGTACTATTATATTATACTAGCTGTTGCCCGCAGCTGAGCTCGCGGAAATAACGTCTTGTAGACTGTAGGTGTAGTGACCGAGGGCATAGGATACACTGTTACTGCTGCAGGTGTGCGGTATGCGGTATGCGGCATGGGGTGTGACGTGTCTGTTGTGTACTATTATATTATACTAGCTGTTGCCCGCAGCTGAGCTCGCGGAAATAACGTCTTGTAGACTGTAGGTGTAGTGACCGAGGGCATAGGATACACTGTTACTGCTGCAGGTGTGCGGTATGCGGTATGCGGCATGGGGTGTGACGTGTCTGTTGTGTACTATTATATTATACTAGCTGTTGCCCGCAGCTGAGCTCGCGGAAATAACGTCTTGTAGACTGTAGGTGTAGTGACCGAGGGCATAGGATACACTGTTACTGCTGCAGGTGTGCGGTATGCGGTATGCGGCATGGGGTGTGACGTGTCTGTTGTGTACTATTATATTATACTAGCTGTTGCCCGCAGCTGAGCTCGCGGAAATAACGTCTTGTAGACTGTAGGTGTAGTGACCGAGGGCATAGGATACACTGTTACTGCTGCAGGTGTGCGGTATGCGGTATGCGGCATGGGGTGTGACGTGTCTGTTGTGTACTATTATATTATACTAGCTGTTGCCCGCAGCTGAGCTCGCGGAAATAACGTCTTGTAGACTGTAGGTGTAGTGACCGAGGGCATAGGATACACTGTTACTGCTGCAGGTGTGCGGTATGCGGTATGCGGCATGGGGTGTGACGTGTCTGTTGTGTACTATTATATTATACTAGCTGTTGCCCGCAGCTGAGCTCGCGGAAATAACGTCTTGTAGACTGTAGGTGTAGTGACCGAGGGCATAGGATACACTGTTACTGCTGCAGGTGTGCGGTATGCGGTATGCGGCATGGGGTGTGACGTGTCTGTTGTGTACTATTATATTATACTAGCTGTTGCCCGCAGCTGAGCTCGCGGAAATAACGTCTTGTAGACTGTAGGTGTAGTGACCGAGGGCATAGGATACACTGTTACTGCTGCAGGTGTGCGGTATGCGGTATGCGGCATGGGGTGTGACGTGTCTGTTGTGTACTATTATATTATACTAGCTGTTGCCCGCAGCTGAGCTCGCGGAAATAACGTCTTGTAGACTGTAGGTGTAGTGACCGAGGGCATAGGATACACTGTTACTGCTGCAGGTGTGCGGTATGCGGTATGCGGCATGGGGTGTGACGTGTCTGTTGTGTACTATTATATTATACTAGCTGTTGCCCGCAGCTGAGCTCGCGGAAATAACGTCTTGTAGACTGTAGGTGTAGTGACCGAGGGCATAGGATACACTGTTACTGCTGCAGGTGTGCGGTATGCGGTATGCGGCATGGGGTGTGACGTGTCTGTTGTGTACTATTATATTATACTAGCTGTTGCCCGCAGCTGAGCTCGCGGAAATAACGTCTTGTAGACTGTAGGTGTAGTGACCGAGGGCATAGGATACACTGTTACTGCTGCAGGTGTGCGGTATGCGGTATGCGGCATGGGGTGTGACGTGTCTGTTGTGTACTATTATATTATACAAGCTGTTGCCCGCAGCTGAGCTCGCGGAAATAACGTCTTGTAGACTGTAGGTGTAGTGACCGAGGGCATAGGATACACTGTTACTGCTGCAGGTGTGCGGTATGCGGTATGCGGCATGGGGTGTGACGTGTCTGTTGTGTACTATTATATTATACTAGCTGTTGCCCGCAGCTGAGCTCGCGGAAATAACGTCTTGTAGACTGTAGGTGTAGTGACCGAGGGCATAGGATACACTGTTACTGCTGCAGGTGTGCGGTATGCGGTATGCGGCATGGGGTGTGACGTGTCTGTTGTGTACTATTATATTATACTAGCTGTTGCCCGCAGCTGAGCTCGCGGAAATAACGTCTTGTAGACTGTAGGTGTAGTGACCGAGGGCATAGGATACACTGTTACTGCTGCAGGTGTGCGGTATGCGGTATGCGGCATGGGGTGTGACGTGTCTGTTGTGTACTATTATATTATACTAGCTGTTGCCCGCAGCTGAGCTCGCGGAAATAACGTCTTGTAGACTGTAGGTGTAGTGACCGAGGGCATAGGATACACTGTTACTGCTGCAGGTGTGCGGTATGCGGTATGCGGCATGGGGTGTGACGTGTCTGTTGTGTACTATTATATTATACTAGCTGTTGCCCGCAGCTGAGCTCGCGGAAATAACGTCTTGTAGACTGTAGGTGTAGTGACCGAGGGCATAGGATACACTGTTACTGCTGCAGGTGTGCGGTATGCGGTATGCGGCATGGGGTGTGACGTGTCTGTTGTGTACTATTATATTATACTAGCTGTTGCCCGCAGCTGAGCTCGCGGAAATAACGTCTTGTAGACTGTAGGTGTAGTGACCGAGGGCATAGGATACACTGTTACTGCTGCAGGTGTGCGGTATGCGGTATGCGGCATGGGGTGTGACGTGTCTGTTGTGTACTATTATATTATACTAGCTGTTGCCCGCAGCTGAGCTCGCGGAAATAACGTCTTGTAGACTGTAGGTGTAGTGACCGAGGGCATAGGATACACTGTTACTGCTGCAGGTGTGCGGTATGCGGTATGCGGCATGGGGTGTGACGTGTCTGTTGTGTACTATTATATTATACTAGCTGTTGCCCGCAGCTGAGCTCGCGGAAATAACGTCTTGTAGACTGTAGGTGTAGTGACCGAGGGCATAGGATACACTGTTACTGCTGCAGGTGTGCGGTATGCGGTATGCGGCATGGGGTGTGACGTGTCTGTTGTGTACTATTATATTATACTAGCTGTTGCCCGCAGCTGAGCTCGCGGAAATAACGTCTTGTAGACTGTAGGTGTAGTGACCGAGGGCATAGGATACACTGTTACTGCTGCAGGTGTGCGGTATGCGGTATGCGGCATGGGGTGTGACGTGTCTGTTGTGTACTATTATATTATACTAGCTGTTGCCCGCAGCTGAGCTCGCGGAAATAACGTCTTGTAGACTGTAGGTGTAGTGACCGAGGGCATAGGATACACTGTTACTGCTGCAGGTGTGCGGTATGCGGTATGCGGCATGGGGTGTGACGTGTCTGTTGTGTACTATTATATTATACTAGCTGTTGCCCGCAGCTGAGCTCGCGGAAATAACGTCTTGTAGACTGTAGGTGTAGTGACCGAGGGCATAGGATACACTGTTACTGCTGCAGGTGTGCGGTATGCGGTATGCGGCATGGGGTGTGACGTGTCTGTTGTGTACTATTATATTATACTAGCTGTTGCCCGCAGCTGAGCTCGCGGAAATAACGTCTTGTAGACTGTAGGTGTAGTGACCGAGGGCATAGGATACACTGTTACTGCTGCAGGTGTGCGGTATGCGGTATGCGGCATGGGGTGTGACGTGTCTGTTGTGTACTATTATATTATACTAGCTGTTGCCCGCAGCTGAGCTCGCGGAAATAACGTCTTGTAGACTGTAGGTGTAGTGACCGAGGGCATAGGATACACTGTTACTGCTGCAGGTGTGCGGTATGCGGTATGCGGCATGGGGTGTGACGTGTCTGTTGTGTACTATTATATTATACTAGCTGTTGCCCGCAGCTGAGCTCGTGGAAATAACGTCTTGTAGACTGTAGGTGTAGTGACCGAGGGCATAGGATACACTGTTACTGCTGCAGGTGTGCGGTATGCGGTATGCGGCATGGGGTGTGACGTGTCTGTTGTGTACTATTATATTATACTAGCTGTTGCCCGCAGCTGAGCTCGCGGAAATAACGTCTTGTAGACTGTAGGTGTAGTGACCGAGGGCATAGGATACACTGTTACTGCTGCAGGTGTGCGGTATGCGGTATGCGGCATGGGGTGTGACGTGTCTGTTGTGTACTATTATATTATACTAGCTGTTGCCCGCAGCTGAGCTCGCGGAAATAACGTCTTGTAGACTGTAGGTGTAGTGACCGAGGGCATAGGATACACTGTTACTGCTGCAGGTGTGCGGTATGCGGTATGCGGCATGGGGTGTGACGTGTCTGTTGTGTACTATTATATTATACTAGCTGTTGCCCGCAGCTGAGCTCGCGGAAATAACGTCTTGTAGACTGTAGGTGTAGTGACCGAGGGCATAGGATACACTGTTACTGCTGCAGGTGTGCGGTATGCGGTATGCGGCATGGGGTGTGACGTGTCTGTTGTGTACTATTATATTATACTAGCTGTTGCCCGCAGCTGAGCTCGCGGAAATAACGTCTTGTAGACTGTAGGTGTAGTGACCGAGGGCATAGGATACACTGTTACTGCTGCAGGTGTGCGGTATGCGGTATGCGGCATGGGGTGTGACGTGTCTGTTGTGTACTATTATATTATACTAGCTGTTGCCCGCAGCTGAGCTCGCGGAAATAACGTCTTGTAGACTGTAGGTGTAGTGACCGAGGGCATAGGATACACTGTTACTGCTGCAGGTGTGCGGTATGCGGTATGCGGCATGGGGTGTGACGTGTCTGTTGTGTACTATTATATTATACTAGCTGTTGCCCGCAGCTGAGCTCGCGGAAATAACGTCTTGTAGACTGTAGGTGTAGTGACCGAGGGCATAGGATACACTGTTACTGCTGCAGGTGTGCGGTATGCGGTATGCGGCATGGGGTGTGACGTGTCTGTTGTGTACTATTATATTATACTAGCTGTTGCCCGCAGCTGAGCTCGCGGAAATAACGTCTTGTAGACTGTAGGTGTAGTGACCGAGGGCATAGGATACACTGTTACTGCTGCAGGTGTGCGGTATGCGGTATGCGGCATGGGGTGTGACGTGTCTGTTGTGTACTATTATATTATACTAGCTGTTGCCCGCAGCTGAGCTCGCGGAAATAACGTCTTGTAGACTGTAGGTGTAGTGACCGAGGGCATAGGATACACTGTTACTGCTGCAGGTGTGCGGTATGCGGTATGCGGCATGGGGTGTGACGTGTCTGTTGTGTACTATTATATTATACTAGCTGTTGCCCGCAGCTGAGCTCGCGGAAATAACGTCTTGTAGACTGTAGGTGTAGTGACCGAGGGCATAGGATACACTGTTACTGCTGCAGGTGTGCGGTATGCGGTATGCGGCATGGGGTGTGACGTGTCTGTTGTGTACTATTATATTATACTAGCTGTTGCCCGCAGCTGAGCTCGCGGAAATAACGTCTTGTAGACTGTAGGTGTAGTGACCGAGGGCATAGGATACACTGTTACTGCTGCAGGTGTGCGGTATGCGGTATGCGGCATGGGGTGTGACGTGTCTGTTGTGTACTATTATATTATACTAGCTGTTGCCCGCAGCTGAGCTCGCGGAAATAACGTCTTGTAGACTGTAGGTGTAGTGACCGAGGGCATAGGATACACTGTTACTGCTGCAGGTGTGCGGTATGCGGTATGCGGCATGGGGTGTGACGTGTCTGTTGTGTACTATTATATTATACTAGCTGTTGCCCGCAGCTGAGCTCGCGGAAATAACGTCTTGTAGACTGTAGGTGTAGTGACCGAGGGCATAGGATACACTGTTACTGCTGCAGGTGTGCGGTATGCGGTATGCGGCATGGGGTGTGACGTGTCTGTTGTGTACTATTATATTATACTAGCTGTTGCCCGCAGCTGAGCTCGCGGAAATAACGTCTTGTAGACTGTAGGTGTAGTGACCGAGGGCATAGGATACACTGTTACTGCTGCAGGTGTGCGGTATGCGGTATGCGGCATGGGGTGTGACGTGTCTGTTGTGTACTATTATATTATACTAGCTGTTGCCCGCAGCTGAGCTCGCGGAAATAACGTCTTGTAGACTGTAGGTGTAGTGACCGAGGGCATAGGATACACTGTTACTGCTGCAGGTGTGCGGTATGCGGTATGCGGCATGGGGTGTGACGTGTCTGTTGTGTACTATTATATTATACTAGCTGTTGCCCGCAGCTGAGCTCGCGGAAATAACGTCTTGTAGACTGTAGGTGTAGTGACCGAGGGCATAGGATACACTGTTACTGCTGCAGGTGTGCGGTATGCGGTATGCGGCATGGGGTGTGACGTGTCTGTTGTGTACTATTATATTATACTAGCTGTTGCCCGCAGCTGAGCTCGCGGAAATAACGTCTTGTAGACTGTAGGTGTAGTGACCGAGGGCATAGGATACACTGTTACTGCTGCAGGTGTGCGGTATGCGGTATGCGGCATGGGGTGTGACGTGTCTGTTGTGTACTATTATATTATACTAGCTGTTGCCCGCAGCTGAGCTCGCGGAAATAACGTCTTGTAGACTGTAGGTGTAGTGACCGAGGGCATAGGATACACTGTTACTGCTGCAGGTGTGCGGTATGCGGTATGCGGCATGGGGTGTGACGTGTCTGTTGTGTACTATTATATTATACTAGCTGTTGCCCGCAGCTGAGCTCGCGGAAATAACGTCTTGTAGACTGTAGGTGTAGTGACCGAGGGCATAGGATACACTGTTACTGCTGCAGGTGTGCGGTATGCGGTATGCGGCATGGGGTGTGACGTGTCTGTTGTGTACTATTATATTATACTAGCTGTTGCCCGCAGCTGAGCTCGCGGAAATAACGTCTTGTAGACTGTAGGTGTAGTGACCGAGGGCATAGGATACACTGTTACTGCTGCAGGTGTGCGGTATGCGGTATGCGGCATGGGGTGTGACGTGTCTGTTGTGTACTATTATATTATACTAGCTGTTGCCCGCAGCTGAGCTCGCGGAAATAACGTCTTGTAGACTGTAGGTGTAGTGACCGAGGGCATAGGATACACTGTTACTGCTGCAGGTGTGCGGTATGCGGTATGCGGCATGGGGTGTGACGTGTCTGTTGTGTACTATTATATTATACTAGCTGTTGCCCGCAGCTGAGCTCGCGGAAATAACGTCTTGTAGACTGTAGGTGTAGTGACCGAGGGCATAGGATACACTGTTACTGCTGCAGGTGTGCGGTATGCGGTATGCGGCATGGGGTGTGACGTGTCTGTTGCAATAAAATATTTGGAACTATAAATTGAGATGTAAGCTGGATAGCTAGATAGGATTATCTTTCAAGTTGGATCAAATGACTAGAATAGAAATAGAATAGAAGAGGGTTGTATGTATTTTTTAATGCCGAGTCATAAAAAAATTAAAGTAAAAAATTTTGTCCAAAAATAAAAAAAAATGTTAGAGGAGGACAATCCTTATCACTTAGAGGTATGAAAAATAGATAGTAGCCGATTCTCAGACCTACTGAATAATATGCACATAAAATTTGTATAAAAATCGGTCAAGCCGTTTCGGAGGAGTATGGCAACTAACATTGTGACACGAGAATTTTATAAATAAGATTATATTATAAATATAATATATTTACATGATATTTTGCCGTTTGCCGGCTTCACGGTGCTTGTTGCTGCGATGCCGTGACTGTAAAGAAAAAAATACAAAAAACATTGAATGATGTTGGTATTGTATTGCAGCGAGCGGGGACTGCGGGGAGCCGGGGGCGGAATGGTTGTGAGGATGACGACAATCCCGACAATGTCGTATTAATTATCCAGATAATTACTAGCAGACGGCTCCCTCCACGTGCCGCCCGGGCGCCCGGGCCCGCCGCTCGCGCATGCCTCTGAAAGGGGTAAAAACTTCATGTTTCAGCCGTAGGTATGTGTAGATCTGAAACAAAAGATGTATGTAAATTAATAGGCATAAAAATGTATTAATAATCATTAAACCAAATATTTTTTTCATTGATAACTGGCGCCACCTCGGTCGGTCGAATAGTTCGGAAGATACGGTCGTCAGTCGTGTGAAGTAGTGTCGGGTCGGGGTGCTCGCTCGGTGGCGGACACGGCACACCACGATTGTATTTTTATTCATAAATACACAACGATAAGTAACTTTATCTTAATTACATTTGTTATTTATAAATGTGGAAGCAGCTAATAATTAAGATGAAATAAATATAATTATTGCTTTTTATTACACGCTTTAAATTAGCTTCACTTGTATGTTTGTAACAGACTCCTTTGGATTTGATTTTGACCCACTTCAAACGGTCAGAACTTCGTAGACTTATCGAGGACCGATGACAATTCAAAATTAAAAAAAAAAAGAAAAAAGAAAATAAATTTCATTTCTAAAAATCAAATTAAAAAATGAAAAATAAATAATAATGAAAAAAAAAACTAAAAAAGCACACTTTAATGGAAAATCCAACCAAAAATAGGAAATAAATTTGAATTAAGAATCGTGTAATTGTAATAAAAGCGTGGGGTGCATGGTGTCAATGAGTAGAAGGATTATCATTTTGATAATGTCTTAAAAAGCACCCCACGCTTTTATTACAATTACACGATTCTTAATTCAAATTTATTTTCTATTTTTTAGTTGGATTTTCCATAAAAGCGTGTTTTTTGTTTTTTTTTAACTATTATTTATTGCTAATGTAAACGTAGGGAACGGGTGTATAATCCGTCTCTACAGCCCGCCACTGCTGATGGACCAGGCTCGTGCAGTAAGAGCTGAAGTGTCCGAGGTTCGACACGAGACACTCGAGGTTCGTGGCTGGGCAGTCGATAGTCGGCAGTCGGGACACCACCAGCCCGCCGCTCCTTACTCATAACTGTCTCCACTAGGGGCAGTCAGGAGCTAACATCCCCCGTCATTATGTCAGTTCGTAGACATTATCTGGTGCGCGGCGCCGCGGCCACGTGGCCGGCCACATGTCACATACAACAAACAGTCATTATCATTACGGCTCGCACAAGTAGCGCTCGCACATGGACGCGACACTCGCCAGGGAGCCTCCACACTCCATGCGATAAACTCTTCACTAGCGTCGCATGAGCCGCATCGCATCCAGCCGGAGACGCGTGGTGCCGCTACTGAATCGGACTCTACGGCCAACGCTCAGGGTTACTTTTCGATGGATGGTTTCCAAGTCGCGGACGTTCTCAGCGGGGTTATCGCGCGACCTCCTATCACGCCCCCCTGCCCCGCACCCCCCGCACCCCCCCGCAGGCCGCGCCGCGGTCACAGCGGTCTCGATGGGCTGCGGCCACCGCTGCTATGTGCTACAACTGAAATTCATGTAATGTTCAATCACCCACCACGTACTCGAAGCAGTGACGTTACGTCAGGAATCAGGATGACGTCTAAACTCTAACCACAGCCATAATGTTTCGGTCGTGTCGTGTCGTGTCGCCGGCTGCGGGGTAATGGATTACTTTATGATTATATTGATGTCGCCAATTTCTGGTATTGAGGAGTATCTGTTACACTCTCCTTTTATTTTTCTGATCCACGTCAAAGACCTCTGCTATGTACGTGGGTGTGTGGTTGCCTCGCCAGTAGTGCCTGTGATGTGTAATATGAAGTGTAGGACGTTTTAATTCCACGACGACCTTGCCCGATGGGTTGTGTCCCGCCTGACGAAAGATGGATCGCGTGTTGGATTGGAACACCGGCCGGGGTACCGGTGCTGCATCTAACTAATTATTAGATGTTCTGTGGGTGCAGCGGTGTTGAAATAAACCAATAGGTTACTGTTGTTCTCGGATTTCGGCTGTCCAATCTTTACGACCCGATAGCCTAGTTGGTGCATATTGGTGGGGTCCCGGGTTCGAGTCTCAGCCGGGGTAGACATTTATGTACGGGACGCCTGGTTTGCTACCACCCTCCTTCTAAAATTGACCGTGAAATGTTTTTTACGAGCTTCGGTCGCAGTGTCGGAGGGTCGGTAATTTAAACCCACATCCTGTTCCTTTGGGCCAGCATTGCATCGGCGGGGGCACAATTTTATTTCACAAATATATAGCCGGTTACTTAGTAGTGTTGGTAATATTTTCAATATTAAATTAAAATAGTGTCATATAATGTCAATATGATGTGCTACAAAATTTAGTGACGGATACGAATCGCTGCAAAACCGACTTCATGCAGTCTTGTCTGCCCTATCCCTAGAGCCCTAGAGTGTAATGTAAGCCTGCGTAGGCGCGGAAGGGGGGGGGGGGCAGCCCGCGAGCTGAGGAGCAGGGAGGGATACGCTCGCGTGGGACCGCTTGAGCCCCCAGGCCCCAGCGAGGGAGCCGTGACAGAAACAATGCATACTGCATGTTGCATGCCTGCTTCTATGCTGCTTGTATGCAAACAAGCATGTGAAATGAATGGTAATTAAAACAGTGGTATACCTAATGAATGTTCGAAAAAATAATACTTCGAACAAATGTTATTTCAGCTAAGCGTAACTTCGGTAAAAAGTTTTTTTGACCAAATGAAACGTTGGAGCAATGAAAAAATCGAATCGATTCAATGTTCACTAATAGGTGGAGAGCCCAGGGCCGCCAGACATCACTTATTTTCTGACGGATGAAATGTGGACGATTGAGTAGTGTTAGTATGTACTATGATCGTATGCCTACTTGCTAGCTTGGAAAAACGGCCAATTTCCAGGTATGAGGTGATCAAGGTACAAAAAATCATTACCAAGTTCACGTATTTTCTCATGGCTGTTTTTCACGTATGTTCTAGATAATATAGTTAGAAATAAGTTGTCAATACTCCCAGACACATTCCGTGGGCCATTTTGCTTTACAGACACCTTGAACCTGCCAAAATAATGAGTTAAGTTCACGTATTTTCTGACGCTCCATTTTTATATATGTTCTCCACACAACTATTTTAAAACCTTTGACAAGACGACAGACAGATCATGTCTCATGCGCGTAGATAATGCTCTCGCGCTTCCACCCACAGAGATATTAAAATTAATTTAGGGGATGACTGGCCCCTTCGCTTCTTGTCAAAGGTGATGTCTGGCGGCCCTGGGCTCTTAATCTATAATATAATATTAACGTACATACATACAATGGTCAACTGATACAGTGGCAGACGTGACTTCGATGAAATAAATACAAAACGAAACAAATTTCTTTATTTCTCATTTCTTTAAAAAGATTTAAAGAAAATTTTAAACAAATAAAGACAGAAACAATAATAGTTAAAAGTTTAAGGTGAAATGAAATTCGGTGAAATATTTTTCGACCTTATGATAGGCATGATAGGTAGTATACTGTATTAATAGTGTATGTACCTACACCGGCTACAGCCCATCATCGGCTGCGTGGTGACTCTGCCTGGTGTGATGGTGTCCCGGCCGCGCGGCCGTTGTGCGGATTGTACCATCACAATCACAAGTCACAACTCACACCCTCCCACTGCTGGGCGCGGGGCTCCTCTCACAACGTGAGTCCACGGTCCATCTACTGGGTAACTGGATGCACTGATACTGGGTAAGAAGAAGCAGACTTCCCATACTTTTGTGGAGATTATAGAGACCTCTTAGGTGTGCGTGCTTCCCAACGATTACTCCTTCATCGAAGCAGGAGATAACTAAGATATTCATTTCAAATATCGACAAGTTACGAAAGCAAAGTTATGATAAGGCCGTTCTTGTTACGATATCCATAATATTAAATGAAGGAGTAGACAATGAGCACAATGAAAATTGTTATCAGCATTGAATGTACCTAATTTTTAAACATCAACAAACTTGATAAAGGTCGACAACTCATCACTTAAAAGCTAACACTAGATTAATTAGCGGCTCACCAGCGCCCCGTGAGCGTGCGGGCGGCGTGCGGGCGGCGGGCGGCATGCGTGCGGCCGGGCGCCCCGGGCGCGGCGCTCGCATGCCGCCGACCGGGACGCGCCCCTCGACATGCGACAACTGTATTCATTAAATGGATGAACAAAAACGCAATCATTAATTAAAGGAAGGTACAAAATAAGGTATATTTTTGTTAGTACCTTTCTTTAATTTAATGATTCGACAATTCGACACTGTCAAAGTCAAAGTCAAAATATTTTATTCATATAGGTATCACTGATACACTTATGCACGTCATTTTTTTGGCTTTTCAGAAAGGTGCAAGTGTCATGGAGGAGAAGAAAAGCCTAAAGAAACTCCTCAGCACATCTTATAAAAAATATTACAAAAAAAAAAAGATAATAATACAAAAGTATTTAGGTCCTCTTCTTAATATATAATATCTTTGATTTAGGTACTATTCAGAACGAAACTGGTTGCAGAGCAGTTGTATTTTTACACGTTTTTTGAAAGATTCTATTCACGTAAGTCACGTCATTTTGGGATTTTATTATAGAAATGTACACCAAGCCCTATGAAAGATCGCTGCACTTTACTTAGGCGGTCCAATAGGGGTCTATCGCATAATGCAGCAGGCGGCGGCCGCGGGAGATGTAGCGGGGACGGTGACCATAATATGGTGGTGACTCTGTGAATGAAGTGAAACATGACGAAGACAGGATTCACGACCGCTCGACCGGCGGCGACTTTTAGTATGTTATCCCCCTAAGCACCCTGAATAAGTTTCTGAAGAAATCGCTTAGGTTCCCGCTCACGCACTCTACAACTACTTTATTGACTGTACTATTACTAATTTATATGTATACTGAAACCCACAGTATAATCACAAAGGATTCCTCCAGGAGCGGGTTTTGTAAAATAAGCAATATTCAAATTAATTTGTATTTTTTCTTTTTCTTGCAAACTTTGAAAAGCTGAAAAATATGTATTCCATCAATTTAAGCAAGGAACATTTGTTGCAAATTTGAAGCAAATCGGTTGATGTTTTAAAATATTCCATGCTAACTTTCATCCCGTTTCCCAGGGAAACCTATTAATTTTCCGGGATAAAAAGTTTTCTAAAATATGACCCGGAGTATTAGTAACAAATTTACAAATTTCATCGAAATCTGTTCAAGAGTTTTCATGTGATGCCCGGACAGACAGACAGACAGACAGACAAACAAACAAATAGACAGATATTCTAAAAAAATATTTTTGTGCTCTAACTAACACGTTATTGAAGTGCCCCTTATCGAAATTTTTAAATACAGGTGAAGCTAATATAAAGCGTGTAAAAAAATATTCAATGTACAGAAAATTTTCCCTTTGAGTTTTATTATAGTATATTATTATTATAATAATAAGATAGTAAGCAAGTTGTAGGTACTGTTCGGAGTGTTCGGTTCGTATTGGGGTCGCTCAGCGGCTCACATCCCAACCGGTCGCATCACTCGCCTGCTCCAAGACCACGGTCCACGAGCGATCAGGTTGCCAGTCAGACATACTCCATTAGCCCAGTGTAGCCAGGTAAAAGCAGGTGGAATTTGTGTTTACGATTCAATATTTAAGGTGCGAAACTATTTGAGGAAACAATTTAGGTGATGTAATTTGTCAATCGGACGTTCGTAGTAATTTCAACATAAAGAGAAACACATGTCGCGGACAACCATTGTCATTCAGCAACAGCATCAGGTCCGTTATGGGTGTATCGCATAATGTAGAACAAATACCTAAGTTACTTATGAAAATAGATATTACATAATATGTACAAGCTTAGAATAATGAATAAACTGTACAAGTTATTTTATAGTCACGTGGCAAGGTACAGTACACAATCATGCAGATCTCGGCGGCAAGGCGACGTTTGATGAAAATACTTTGCAATCTATGGTCATCTATTAATCGTACTATAAAGTCTAGTAATTGTATGCGCGATGCGGCAGATCGCACCTCGTGCGGCCCGCGCGGTCTACGAGCCCAGCCGAGGCGTCAACAGTTTCTCCTAACTAGCCTAGCCATTAGACACGGAGTCAATGGTAACTAAATGATAACAGACGCGACCTCATGCTGACCCGTGGCGTCACTCGCTAGCCGCTGGCGGTGCGGTATTGCGACGCCGATGCGCGAGTCGCGACGCAAACATACAGATCACACTTGTCTTACACTTGGCAAGATGTAGATGTGCAATCACATGATTCGGTTTTTACAGCACCGTCCAGTCTGCGGGCTGCGGGGGCTGCGGGGGCTGCGGGGGCTGCGGGGGCTGCGGGGGCTGCGGGCTGCACTGTGCACGTCGCACACATCACCGACAGTGACGCACTCTATTACCGACAGTGTGCTACCACCGACTAACCAGTAAGCAGGTCGCTGGTCGTTCTACTGAAACAGGTCCTTAATATTCATTACTTGCGGGCGGTCAATATCCAATGAGAAATTACCAAAAAATATGCGATTCCTAATAGCATTCCGGTGTGATCGCCCTTTGACCAAGAAATATTGGCTTTTAGGTGTTTAGCGTTAACGATATTAGGAATGATTTCAGGTTTGGTGAATGAGCTGGGCGCGGCGGGGTGTGGCGGGCGCGAGGGGGGAGGGGGGGGGGAGGGGGGGGTGGTCGGGCGCGGCCGAATAATTGTCACAATAAACAGTCGGTAATGGAGTGGCGCCGCGCCCGACGGGTTAATTAGCGGAGTGACTGAACCCTGCGCCCTGCGCCCTCCGCCCTCGCACCCCCCACACCCCGCACCCCGGCACTCCCTGGCCACTGGTGGCCGCTATGCTTTTTGGCAGGTTTTCTAATTTTCTAGTTACAGTATTTGATTAATTATGACACTCCGTTTGGTGCCACGCGGCCATGCTACAATTACGGAAACGGCAACTTTTACCTTCAGTTTTATGTGTAGGTACGAAACTAAGTAGCTACGTGGCTGTCGGTATTCATTGTGATGGAGATCATGGAGACAGATACTCGCCGACACCGTCACCGATATGTTGGCCAGTGAGGGTAGCTGGAAAGATGTGGGTAGAAGCAACCAACAATATTCGAGCAGATGCGATCAAATTTAATCAGGTCCATATGGACTTAGTGTCCGTTGATGCGTTTAAAGTTGAACTCAAGAATCTTCGGGGTTCTTTGGATGGATTCTTTTGGATAAATTGTTTACTGCCGCTTGATTTGAACTACTACATTGGGACCTTTCCAGTCCAAGACAGTAAATTCAAACTTTAATTTAACGTTTTAACCGTTTCTTCGAGAGTATGTTTCAGAAACCAGCTCCTCACTACAATCTCCCATTGTTATCAAAATCAGCTGACACCCGTGTCAAGCCAAGTGACTGGTTCTGGAAGGACCAAAATGATGTACGGCGTAACTCGTACATCCGGATGTTGGTGAGTGCAGGAGCAGCGTGGCCACGGTGAGTGTGTCAGCGGGGGGTTCGGGAGTAAAACGCGTGACCAAGCTGACCGTAAATGTTTATTGCACTGATTTTACCTATGAGATTACATGTTTTTATTGTGGTCAGATGAGTCCTAGGTCACGTATGTACGTGTTCACGGACTCAGCGCGCCCAGCTAGACCATCACGTGTTGGAACTAGGACGCTGCGCTAAGCAGTATGTACGAGACTCGTACATACTGGCATCTGACACTTAAAAAAGAAAAAACAAACAAAATTTATGAACATAGTTAACAAAATAAGTTGAAAGTTGTAAACTTGTAAAAATGATCGATAACAAAAGTAAATAACTAATGCACTTGTAAACAAATATGTAAGATTGCAGTATAGATGTAGTTATAACCTAGAGAATAATGCACTTGGACGTAAAATGCTAAATTGAAATTATTGCTAATATAAACGTAAATATGTAAACATAATTGTAAATGACGCATGTCAAATAACAGTATTAAAATGTAAGATAAAAATATTGCAATCTAAATTCTAAGTAAAAACTAGAAGTCGCAGTGTTCACACTCGCGGCCGATTCCCGTTGCTCGTTGAGGTCCTACGGCGAGGTGACTCTCCGCTCCGTTCTTCTAGCGAGTCTGGTGGAACTGACGGCTTCCTGCGGCGACGATTTGCTAACTGATAACGTTGTAAGCCTCTTCCGGCAATCTTTTTGATTGTGATGTTGCCTTATCAGTAATTGTCAATTTTGAATCCTTAGCAATCATGACGTCACTCTTCAGTGTAGACTGTTGTAAGCAGCCTCACACTCGCAGTTAGTTATTGTAGTCTACTTAATTAAGATCCGCTTTGAAAATGTTGATCTTGGAAGTCACCGTGCCCTTGATCTTGTTTTATATTGTCACATTGAAAATATTTGTTCAACTTTGTTAATAATTAGGTGCATTATCAGCAATGCCCACGGTGTCGTTTTGCTTGCCATGCGCTCCAGCTGATCGCGCCGTCACGCGATGACGCAGTTTTGTTAACACATATGAAGTAACACGATTTGAATGATACGTGTATAGTAGAATTGTACATATTCAGCAATTCTTTAATGAAAGGAATGTCAATTATATTGCATTTATGTGTTTTGCAAGTTTTTCAATCAGCTGTGATTAAGGTATTATAAAATCCATTGCAGTGTAGTCTGCGATGATCTTGCGAGCTAATGAATCTCCAGGACGATGCTGTCATGATGTTAGTTACTGCTTTGATCTTCTACCGAGATAGATTTCTGCGTATCCAACCCAATAATGCGCCGATCTACTCGTAGATAGGGATATCACTATGCAAGTATATGTCAATTTTTTCATTTAGTAAACTGTACAATGTCAAATGCTTCGTGTTGCATGATGTATTTCATACATGTCAAGCCTCTCCATCCACATGTCTCGTAGATTGAGGAATGTCAATGTCAAATGCTGCTTCTGTACGATGCATTTCGTACAAATGTCAAGGCTCTCCATCCACATGTCTCGTAGATTGAAGAATATCAAAATGTCAAATGCTGCTTCTGTACGATGCATTTCGTACAAATGTCAAGGCTCTCCATCCACATATCTCGTAGATCGAAGAATGTCAAAATGTCAAATGCTGCTGCTGTACGATGTATTTCGTACAAATGTCAAGCTCTCCATCCACATGTCTCGTAGACTGAAGAATGTCAAAATGTCAAATGCTGCTGCTGTACGATGTATTTCGTACAAATGTCATGGCTCTCCATCCACATGTCTCGTAGATTGAAGAATATCAAAATGTCAAATGCTGCTTCTGTACGATGCATTTCGTACAAATGTCAAGGCTCTCCATCCACATATCTCGTAGATTGAAGAATGTCAAAATGTCAAATGCTGCTGCTGTACGATGTATTTCGTACAAATGTCAAGCTCTCCATCCACATGTCTCGTAGATTGAAGAATGTCAAATGCTGCTGCTGTACGATGTATTTCGTACGAATGTCAATACTCTTCATCCACATGTCTCGTAGATTGAAGAATGTCAAAATTTTCTTGTCACGTTATTTTCAAGTAGCCTGTAGAACTCCAATTGCTTGTGTAGAATGTCATAATCTCCAACCTCAGGAGCGAGATTAGCAGCAACGTGGTTGGCATGTTGATGTCAATGAGGTCAATATGTCAATAATGAAGATACCACCACGCTGACTGCTTATGTTTAGTGTTTTACATCGCCATTGAATAGTTGTTATAAACAGGTGAGTTGTAGCCAATGCCCCCGGTGTCAAATTGCTTGCAACTCATTCCAGCTGATAGTGTTTTCACCCGATGACGTAGATTTGTTTTAATGTGACTCAAGTTACACGGTATTTGTAAGATACGTGTAGAACAATTTGTAAAGTTCCAAGTGACGTTACCCTGGGAGTTGATGTGTTTCTTGTTTTTATCAACGTTCATGTTTCTGTTGTCTTCTAGTCTTCGTGACTTAGTCTGGCCAAGCTTGTACTTGAAACCCTTCTTCATCAGTAATCGTGTCTCCCACCTTCTGTCAGGTAAACGATTATTTGTAGATGCGTGTAGTTGCTTACTAAATTTTCCTTGACATGTTATGCCATTATTGTCACGTGGTATGTGCTCCATCTCCCAGAAGTTGGCGATGTCATTTATATTGTTTGTTACGATGTTACAATTGAAATTAGGCGTCACAGTTCCAGATAAAATCCATCCTAATTTCGTTTGCTGCGCGATGGGCTCGTTATGTGATCCTTTTATTAAGCCATTCATTATAATTTTGGAGTATATCTGGGCGCCAAGTAAAATGTCAATCGGTTGAGATACATTATAATCAGGATCCGCGAGTTTTATATGTTGCAAATGTGAATAATCGTTCTTAGGCACAGTATTGTTTGGCAAGTTGTTTACCAATCTTGGCATAATTAATGCGTCTGTCATAAAACTGTAATTGTCATGGATTGATTTGCATTTTAGTTGTACATTGCCTTTGCTTTTTCGGGTTGTATTACCCACACCAGTTACAGAAGCATTAAGATGTTGTCTAGGAAGACCCAAGCGTTGTGCTGCATTTTCAGAAATCAACGTTGTTTGTGAGCCCTGATCCAGAAGAGCCCGTAGTGTGATGTACTGTTTATTATTTCCTTGGACACGTATCTTTACCGTTGTTAATAACGTTTCACTTCCGCTGCTCGTAACATTGTTTGAACTCTGCTGACTCGTAGTTGGGTGTTGATCATTTATAAATTCGTTGTTAATAAATGCCTCATGTAACAAAGTGTTGTGCTGTTCGTTGCACATTTTGCATCGTTTATTAGATTTGCATACGCCGTATTCATGAACGTATAAACAATTTTTGCATACGTGATGTTTTGTAATTTCTCTCACTTTCAAGGTTGCTGGCATTAACTCA
Source organism: Thymelicus lineola (assembly GCA_963932265.1). Classification (NCBI taxonomy): domain Eukaryota; kingdom Metazoa; phylum Arthropoda; class Insecta; order Lepidoptera; family Hesperiidae; genus Thymelicus; species Thymelicus lineola. Next base: position 247,834 of record OZ010686.1, read on the forward strand.
AATTTTTTGCATTGGTAAAGTGCATGCTGATCGCTATTACACAATACACAATGAAAAGGACTTGTGACTGGGTATGTCACTCGTTGGATTGACTGTTTTCCAACTCCAAATGAGGGTATTTCTTTGATGTTATAGAAAGGGTTTGATGTCATGCTTTCTTCGCTTTTCTTCATGTCATAAATCGGCTCGAGTGCAGTGAATTTGGCTTCTAAAAATGTCATAAACTCAACAAACGATGCTAAGTCACGAGGCGTTTTGCGGGACTCTAAGTACTCGCTTCTTGTAGTAGGGTCTAATTTCTTCAATAAAAGATGTACAAGTATTGGATCCCACGTAGTCGTATTCACACCCAGGTTATGAATGGCGTATATATTTTCCATTGTAGTGTCATGCAATCTTTGTAACTCAGCTGAACTTTGCTTCTGTATAGCGGGTTGGTTTAAAAATACTTCTATTTGATTAGTGAAAAGGATCTGCTTATTGTCATATCGATGGTTTAATATTCCCCAGGCAGTATCGTAGTTATCAGAGGACACGTGAAGATGTTGAACCAGACGCTGAGCTTCACCTCGCAGTTTTCCCTTAAGATGTTGCATTTTTTGGCCTTTGGTCAGCGTAGGGTTGTCATGGATCCCGCTCTTGTATAAGTCAAGAAACGTAGGCCATTGGGTGTAGTCACCATAGAATGTAGGAATTTCCATTTTCGGTGTGGCCTCGTATTGATGAGCTGCAGCCGATATTTTTTGATTAAGTGTCCTCTTTGTCATTCTGAACTTGTGCTCATATGCTGTGTACTGATCTTCGTACTCCTGGTTTGTGCCTTGTAGTATGCTATCAATTTTCACATGCAAGGCGTCGATATTATTCCATCGCTTTTGCAGGTTCTGTAATTCATCTGCAAGCTCCCATTTTTTTACTAATTCTTCAGTATTAATATTGTTAATTAATCTATGAAATGCTCTGAAGTTTGCTCTCTGTTCACATATTAATTCTTCAGCTGGATAGGTATTGGAAACGACACTTGTTGGGTATGTTATTAGAGTTTTGCGGAAGTTAAGGTATGTATTTTTTGTGTCTTCATGAATGTTTTTTATAAAGTAGTCACCGGTTTGATCGGGTAGTAAAATTAGTTCTTCATTGTTCATCTCAAACTCTTGGAACAACTCGTCCAAACTTTGTAATTTTGTCTTTATGTACTCCTCAGTTTTTCTAGCAGCAGAGTCCTTATTAAAATTGATTTGTATGTGCTGGATCAATTGAATGATTTCTTTTTGGCGCAGGAGGGTCTGAGTAGCATCCGCCATTGTTAATGAAATTTAAATGACAGTTTCTTGAAATAATTATTCACCTTCTTGTTACGAAGGATGATGCTTCTTTCTTCAGCCAACTGTACTTTGCTGGCCGCTAAGTTGAATGAAAATGTTCTTCCTGAGATAAGGATGTTTTCCTTAATCCCGCAGTTGATGTTCACTCCCTTGTTGTGCAGCAGATGATTAATGTTGTGTATCCTTTGTTCTTCCGCAAACTGTAGATCGCTGGATGCTTTCAGTGCTCTCGCAGCTTCAGTACGGGTTTCGCGCCCTTCTCAACTCAGCTGGGGAGGTCCGCTTGTGGAAGGCCAACTGAGCCGATACGCTAGCCGCAAAGGAGCCGCTAAAACACCGAAAGTTTTTGCTCGAAGGACCAAAATGATGTACGGCGTAACTCGTACATCCGGATGTTGGTGAGTGCAGGAGCAGCGTGGCCACGGTGAGTGTGTCAGCGGGGGGTTCGGGAGTAAAACGCGTGACCAAGCTGACCGTAAATGTTTATTGCACTGATTTTACCTATGAGATTACATGTTTTTATTGTGGTCAGATGAGTCCTAAGTCACGTATGTACGTGTTCACGGACTCAGCGCGCCCAGCTAGACCATCACGTGTTGGAACTAGGACGCTGCGCTAAGCAGAATGTACGAGACTCGTACACCAAGTTCAAGCAAAGGAACTAGCTAGCCAGCGCCGAGTGTAATATTACACGAACCACTTGGTGCCACTTTTGACCCTTTTATAACTCAAAACCTCTTTAACGTAAACACATAAAACTACGTGTGTTTAATCATATCCATAAGGAAATGTAGAAGCCCAAATTTCATGAAGCTAGCTCAAACGGTTATAAAGATATGAAGGTCAAAAAGTCGTAAATTTTAGCACTGACTGACTGACTGACTGACATATACTACCTAAATCTAACCTACTTCCAGATGACCTAGAAGGATGAAATTTGGTATCTAGCTCGGTAATTGTGTGTAAGCGTAGGAAAAAATCAAAAAATAAAAAAAGTCGAAAAATAAGTGGTGTCCCTATACAAAAAAAACTTGCGCTAAATATGCGCTAAGCAACCGGCCAAAGGTTGTGTAGACAATAGTATAAAAAAGAAAACCACGCAGCGGAAACACAAGAAAAAACATTAAATCTCAATACATGCATAGTTTTCTTTACAAAAAGTAATGATATCCCACCAAAATATAAATGTAAAAAAGGAGAGCCAAGTTCAATACAAAAATTATGCTTGGCTGTGGGCTTCACCGCAAAAAGAATGGAGATCTAAATGAGTACCAAGTTCTATGCAAAATCGAGATATGTATCTAAAGGAACATAACAACATTATGAACAAGTATTAAACTCTATTTCTTTACTTTATTGGATACCTATAACAAATTGCTGTTATTTAAAAATGTGAGATCTCAAAGTAGGTTAGATTTGACTTGGCCAGTTTTCATTACATCAGTCGTCTTATAAAGTTATTCGATATTTTAATTCTGATAAAAACTAACTAGCCAAGCCACAGCCAAGCATAATTTTTGTATTGAACTTGGCTCTCCTTTTTTACATTTATGTTTTGGTGGGATAATCTATACAAGTACTATGTAACAAATCACACACTGCTCGAACACCTTTGACTTCAGGCACTGAGGTAGTGTTTTGGACGACAAGATATGACGCAGTTTCCCGAACGCAGCCCATCCGAGTTGGATTCTACGAGTGACTTCTTTCTCGAAGTTGGACTTGCCCATCTGGATCACTTGTCACAGGTAATTGTATTCGTCTACAACTTCGAGAGCAGCGCCGTCCACAACAACCGGTACGGGTGTGACATGGACATTTGACATGATTTTCGTCTTGTCCATGTTCATCTTAAGACCCACCCGTTGTGAGGCGCTGTTCAAGTCCCCGAGCATTGTACCAAGTTCTTCCAGGGAACTCGGCAGGATGACTATATCATCGGCGTATCGCAGGTGTGTAATGTATTCGCCATTGATGTTAATGCCACGACGTCTTTTCCACTCCATAACACGCACATATTAAATGTACGAAAAAACATTCATGGGCGTAGTGTAGGGTGTGTCTACTGTCTAGTGTGGTGTGGACTGTGGAGAGTGTGGAGATATGAGCGCGCCGCCAGCCGCCAGCCGCCACCAGACTGTCAGCAAACACGACCTCCTTGCTCCTGCTGTCCTTCATTCGGCCCCTGTAGCCTTTACTTAAATAATAACTCACTAGATATTAACGATGTCTCAAGCAACACTTAATATATAGTTATGTATGTAAAATATGTGAAGTCGCTAATAACTTAGCAAGCCCATAACTCAACAAGAGAAGAGCAAGAGAATAGAGAACATGCAATTGTTCAAAATGTGGAAAAATATAGTAGGTGATAAATGATAATATGTTTAATGAATATATCGAAGCCCGAAGGTTGTTGTCGCCTAGTAACACGGGCACCGGGCACCGGGCACCGGGGACCGGGCACCGGGGACCGGGCACCGGGGACCGGGCACCGGGCAGCGGCACTGGGCAGGCAAGTGGCCCGCTCAATGGCGCGACCGGTTCCGGAGCTATTTACGAGGCAGATCATTTTGTAAAACATGCCGGCAATGAACCGGCTGCCACGGCTACCCCCAGCTCAATGAATTCTGGAAATTAGGACCAGTTTCTGTGTGATTTGAATGGAAGTTTGTTATTGTGACAAGTGCAGTCTAACGCATGAAAGATAATATTTCTACCATGCCAGTGGAATCGTTCTCAAGTTTGAATGTATAATTTCAACCTTAATAATTTTATATGTACAGCAGAGAAATGAATAATGAAGTGCAAGCGCAGTGCGCACGCCACGCGGCGCGGCGGCCACGCGGCCCTGTGGCCGTGCGGTCACGACTCACGAGCATCACCAGCGAAGGACACGGCGAGGCCTCTCGCGCGGCGCCGCGGCCGGCGGAATGTATCGCGGCAGGTGCCTGATGCCTGCCGGAGGTCGACGACCGGCGCCCTGCTGCTGCTCACTTTGCTGAATTAGTGCCACGATTATAATAACATTGTGCTCCTTAAATTATGATCGCGGAGCCCTATCCAGGCTAGTATGTTGAGGTGAATCCATGCAACTCGAGCTGCCTAACGACCCGAGCCGAATAAACAAACTCGATCGATAAAATAATTGGTGCTGTCCGTCGAATTGAAATTAAAATAATTTGGAGAGCGCTCCACTTGGATGGCGGCTGCGAATGGAGGCTGCAAAAAGTTTCAGATAAGATCATTACGGTTGCGAACACACGTGGAGGAATTCTACCGCCAGTCGCTGCGGCTCGCCTGCTGCGGCGCCGCGGCGCGGAATAACTAAAGTTATTTAAACAATATTCAAATTGTATTATTAATATTATTAAGATATATTTAACGTTACCAGAAATAATTCTGCCATATTATTATGTTTAAAACAAGTTAGGTCTTAGCAAAACATTTCATAACTGACAGATGCGAAGATGAACTGATATATTTTAAATGCACATCACGATTCGTATTTTATAATAAATATTAGGATAGTACTTGTCCTATTTTATACAAAAATATATTTTTTATTTTTATCATTCAACTACTGATGCCTAATATATTATGTGTCTGTAGTTTATTTATATTTCAATTGAAAAGTTTTAATTCTGAAATGATTCTGAGGTAGCTTACTAAATGTAGTATTGGAACATGGCTCAACTATTTCCATCGATTGAGGAGTTAAATAATGTCTCCAACGCATAAGACTCTAACATGGTCAATGATGTTCTAGTTTCTAGTATCTTCCTATTTTCAATATAAAATCTTTAAACACGATTTAATTACTACTACAACCACCTGTTGAGGAGTTTCACTCTTTATCTCTTAGTACAACCTATCATCAGATCCTCACCAAAATAGAGTGGTGCCAACATTAATTCCAACCCAACAAGGTTTGTATCAACAAAATTAGTCAAGCGTCATCGCATAATTGGGGAACACACAAACAAAAAATATAAATGCAATGAATTGTTTACCTTGTTTTCTTTTTGAAGTCTGTTAAAATTGAGTTTTCGTCAACATAATATAGTACATAATTGAGTTTTTATGGAGAAAAACTAAGTTTGTTGGCGCCACTGGTTGAAGGTCAACATTCGAATTCGCATTCGCGAATGTTAGTTTGAAATATTCGCATTCGCGAATGTGACGAATCCAACAATCATTACATTAATATTACATACATAAAATATTTCTTTTCGTTATAATCGGATTTATTAAAATAATTCTCGTTATGCTAGTTGTACAATTTTGTAATTTTCGTCATTTCCTTTATTTTTTAGTAGCGAAAATTAATACCGACTATTCGGCGATTTTTGCCTATTAGTCGCCGACTAGAAAACATACCGAATAGTCGGTTTTCCCGACTAGTCGGTGTGTAGTCGTCCCATCTCTAATTTTAACTAAAAAAATATTCAGTGTCCCAGTCACGGAACACAGGCAACTGTGTTCCGTAGTCCCAGTAATTTTAAATTTTTTTTTTTGCAAATGGCGGATTGCAAAACACTTAATAGATAGTAAACGTAATATATCTGAGTCTAATAAAATCTGTGAAATACTTAATGAATATTTTTCACCAGCACCAGGAAACAATATTCCTAAAACTCATCAGAATGATTTTTCTTAAGTTCTACCTAAAATTTCGAATCAAAACATGTCGGATTTTTCTGTTTTATAACCATGTACAACTAATGAAATAACAAAAATAATAGCAAATCTTGACAATAACTGCAGTATTGGAATAGATGGCATTAGCACCAAAGTAATCAAATGTGCAACCAATCAAATAGTTACTCATCTAACACAATGCTTCAACAAATTACTATCAGTTGGAACATTCCCGGACACATTAAAAGTGGCAACAGTCGCACCTATTTACAAGTCAGGGCCCAAAACAGACGCTGGCAACTGCAGTCCCATTTCCGTGCTGCCCATTCTATCTAAGGTTCTGAAAATAATTCTATAGATACAATAGACAATTGATCTAGTTACTAAAATCAAGCACAGTATTAACAGTAGATATATAGCACTAGGTATATACATTGATTTAAAAAAGCCTTTGACATCGTAAGTCACAAACTTCTTCTCCAAAAATTTTCTAGTATAGGGTTCAATGGCAGTGCCTTAAAAATGTTCCAACCTTATCTAAACAATAGATTTTAAGTAGTCAAAGTAGGCGAAAATCAAAGTACGCTGACGACACATGTTTATTTTATTTCGGCTCATCCATACAGACACTTATTAATCAGGCTCAAAAAGACTTAAACACTCTATCCATTTGGTTTCAACAAAATTTACTAACCATAAATGCATCTAAAACATCATACGTCATTTTTAGAGCTAAAAATAAATTGATACCACCACACGAACCTCTTACAGTTAATAACATACCTATACAACAAAAAAGTAACGAAAAATATTTAGGATTAAGAATTGACCATAAGTTGACTTGGAACAATCACATTGAACACATAAGAAGCAAACTAATGTCTGTCTCTGGTTCTGTTAGAAATTTACAACACTCTTGTCAAACCACACCTTATGTACCTTATTGAACTTTGGGGAAGTGCTACCAAAACTAGACTAGCTAACCTACTAGTCGCTCGAAACAAAAATTATGACCATACAACAGTAATTATACATTTACCACTCATGTCTTTTAATCCAGAAATTTATTGACAAAAACAATCATTCCAGTATCACTTTCACAAAAGCAAAACACCTCAGCCAACGAAGAACGAGAAGAGCCAGCTTTCTTGTCCTACCTAAAACTAGAACGTCCTATGGTTTTAAAATATTAACTTAAGAAGGAGCGCAGCTTTATAATAACATACCTGCACACATTAAAAATGTACACTCATTTAACACATTCAAAACAAAATTAGCAGAATACGTTTTAAAAAATTACACATAATAGACGAATGTGTTAATTGAGTACACACATATTTACAATGGCGAACATAAGGAATTAAAATTTTGTTATTCCTTTTAATGTTCTCATGTAAGTGACTAACGTACCTATGTAAGTCTTTATGAGAATAAATATATTTAAACTTGATACCTGGACCGATGGGGACTTTTCACACTTCATTTATAATAGTGATCTGAACATTCGTACAAATTTTCAGCCGTCCCGGAATTTATGTAACCTTGCAAGTCTAACTTGTCGGACTAGGAATAAGCACAGAAGAAATACATATAGTACATATTATAATACATATAACAGTAGTATAAGTAAGTTAAAATCATACGACCCGGCTCGTTAAGTGCGCCAAGCATAGACATCGACAACATCAACAGCATCATCAACATCAACAGTTGAAACTACATACCATATACATACTACATTATTTATTTATTTATTACATATATCATAACCCGTCTACCTAATATTTTGGAAAAGTCGCGAGGCTTCACTTTCACAGGAGGGACCGTTCGTATGTTGCTGTGGCTTGGGTTCGACGATTAATGAAGTCAAAGTCAAATTTAGAAATTTAATCTATAAATCCTCTATAATCCTATAGGCCCCGTCACGGATGGATGGAGTCCCTTATACGCCAAGAAATGTATGATGTTGTGAATTGTCATAATCGGTTGAAGCGCGCGCGGCGCGGTGGCGAGCGCCGCGGCCGTGAGTCTCCGGCCGGCGTGCGGACAGTGCGGCCCGGAGCCCGCGGACTGGTTCTCTTATTACGGTTACGAGCTTGTCTTTTATATTTCTTCGCGCAGTAACTGTACTTCCACTTGTTTCAACGTACAACAACTGTATATGTTCATGTTTCGATGCCAACGAGGTTCAATATTAATTTTTATTTAGAGTATGAATGGTCATAGTATAGAGTACTAATTTGCGCATTTGGAACGTACCTATTAGAGACCATAATATTGTAGGAGCCAGGAGGAGCCACGAGTAGCTGACTGGTGAGCTCGGCTGCTGTACGATATCCCGGGTAGTGCTGGTCAGTGTGCAACATGAAGAATCGGCATCGGATTGTTTAACATCACAGTTTAATAATCATCAAATCTTAACATCTTCACATCATTCTTGACAATAAAATTATGCTTACTTACATACTATAATATTATAGTATTTATAAGTATAAGTACCTAATCTATATGATTAAGTTAAGTAACGTCGATAGACAAATTCTAATACTTTAATTGGGTTTTCACGTTCCTAATAGTGACTGCATATTTTTGGTCTATATATTTGTCAAAGCTAAAAAACATTACCTGCTACCAGCGTGTTCTACCGCCTTTATAACGGTGCTCGGTGGAATTGTTTAGACATTCCAATGTCCACTATCACACTACTCGTTGAAGATCGACATTCATTCTCATCAGTGAAAGGAGCTTCCTCCGGGGGTTTCCCGGGAGCGCTTTATCATGGGAGTTCTTAAAAAAGCGGTAAAAAGAGCACATTTTCAAGGCCGGTGATGCTTTGGCGACTGTCGACTACTCAAGTGTAGCGCAGGACCATGGGCGACGGTGACCAACCACTTACCAGAAAATGGCCCGTCTGCTTTTTCGTCAGCCATTATGCCGGTAAACAAATACCTCAACAAGGACAAGTTCTGTTACAATTTTGTTATTAAAATGTTTAAATTAACTCTTCGTTGTTTAATTTGTATCATTCCAACATGTCCAGTCGTGTAACCCAGACAAAACTTGAAATGCTTGACAAACAGTCATTATAACAGGGCTCCAAAAGACCAAGCTAGATATAAAGTACCTCCGCACTGTAACTGCACTCTATTATATTCACACTCTGAGTCGTATAGTGTTCGATTGTGTAATTGTATACATTCGATAATAATTAGGTAATCGGTACCGCAGCGCGCGCCGACCGCTCAGAGATTCACACCGCGCGGTCGCCGGTCCGAGGGTCGATAACTCTTGAGAGTAGAGACCCTCTTCCTTGTTGTCCGGCAACACGTTGACCTGGCCGTGTGGCCTCTGGTAGTACTAATGTCCGGGCGCCGGCCGGTCACCGTCACCACTCAACATGTGGTGGCTCGTCTGCTCGATGTTGGCTCGATTGTGTGGATGTCGGATAGTTACATAAATTAATTAAAAAAAAACAAAAAACCCTACTGAGTAAAAAAACTAAAAAGAAAACCTACCACACATTCTCATCATAACCAAGGGTTGACTGGTAGAGAATGACATTCGGCATTAAGTCCGGCCATTGTATAAATTTGCAATAATGCCCGGGATACACGAGGCGAGTTTTTGAAAGTAGGATAGCAGGCTAGTTCTGTCCTGGCTTGCTGAGTGCCCGATTCATAGTGACTTGTCAATGAACTTGTCATCGGATGGTACAGAATGAACCTCGATTCCTACCACAACACCAGCACTCCAACATTGTCTTGGTACTCGTAAATACTGTAATTCTCCATTCACTCCTCCCCTCCACTTCGATATCCACAGATACTGTTGGATAGGTATGGTCGTCTACATGAGTGCTCTAGTCGCTGGTCGGAACCGGTCGCTGTACCTGGCCGCCCCCCCCGCCCGCCGCCCACGTCAGATTAAGCTGTGGACACGCTGGACAAATTCTGTTGCAACGCTTGTTCCGAGACCTGCTACTTTTGCGCTGGAGCAATTTCATCAAGACAATATTATCGGAATGTTTGATGATATTATGTTGAATTTCTTTCACATTTCATGCGACGTTGTCGTCTCAGCGAAATCTGTATACAAAAGGTTTTTTAAGTTTAAATAATTATCCATTTTCTATTTGTGCAGTCTGTAGTCAGATGGTAGTGCTGGTACAGTAGCGTGATCACCTTCATTAGGTACATCCAGCGAAGGATAGCTAACCAGGGTTTTATATGAATGTCTATTTCAGTCAAGATTACCACAACCTGGGTTCCTCTCACAGAACATGTAATAATTAATAGATGTTTTGTGGTTCCTCTAATGCGCATTTTCCAAATTCAAATTCAAAATAATCTATTCATATAGGTATCACTGATACACTTATGTACGTCCTTTTTTGGCTTTTCGGAAAGGTGCTTTGTCGTGGAGGAGAAGAAAAGCGTAAAGAAACTCTTCGGCACATCTTTTAAAATAATTCCCAATATAATGATATCTATTCCATAATGATTTCCCAATATAATGAACACTGCTCGCGGCTTTACCGCGTTTTCGGGGATAATAAAGTACCCTGCGTTACTGTATTAGTCCAGGCCACGCTCTGCCTGTGATTAAATAATAATGAAAATCCGTTAAATATTTATTGCGTGGAAGACTAACGAACGTTCATACAAACATTCACGTTTATACTATTAGTAGGACTTTAATAAAAAAAACGTGCTTCTTATGTATGCAGTTACGAAAGAAATATAAGAAGTTATATTTATTTGGGGTAACAGAACAAAAATATCTAAAGGTTTCATCCCGTATGCCATAACTCTTTGTTTGTTGTTGGCTGTCATCGTAATAATTTTACTCTCTTAATTTTTCCAAACGCGCCAAGGGAAGTATAACTTCAAAATGTAGTTGGCGAAGTGGTCGTGGTTTGAGCGATCGGAGCGGTGAGCAGTGAGCACCACGCTTCATAGTATCGCCCGCGCCACGGGAGTACAGAAACCGTTTAGAGAGCGACATGTGCTGAACATTTCTGAGGCGGTGCGCTAGAGACAGCCTGTTGGCTGCTGCAGCCGCGCGCCCGGTCGCCCGGTCGCGGTGTCGTCGGCGACTCGCTAACGACGCGCTCGCGCTCGCATTGTTCTGTGTAGACTATGTAGCGACACTAGCGACACTAGCGGCACTAGCGGCTGTGTGCGCCGCGGCCCGCGAGTCGCGACCGAAGGCCGCGCGGGGCTTCCTGGGCCATAAAACCGCGAGCCAGTATGGATATTAACGACCCATTTGCATAAACTCGTATGTTTTCTTGCTGCGATGCCATTGATTGGAATTTGTTAAGTTTTAAAAAGATTTCAATATGAACTTGAATTATGTAAGTATCTTATTCATTAAATAGGAGGTAAACTAATATCAATTCTATCAATAAATAGTACAGCCATTCCACATTTTCTATATCAAAGCATATGAGATGATTGGGGTATCTGTAGCTTTTAAGCAATGCTGAAGTCACCACTGCAGGACAATACAAACTGGAGGTTGAAAGCTGTTAGCTCGAAAGGACGCACTGGTTCTCGTAAATTTTATAAAATAAATCTCATCCCGTGGAACTTGAACATTTATCGTTCAGGGGGCTCGAGACAACATGCCACGGGGCAAACACCACCCGCCACCCCGACACAACACGCCACGCCAGACTTGCCGGAGTCACACATCATCATGAGGTTTTAGCAATTCGCTTTTATTATACGATATCATAAGTGGGCCTATTAATAGTGAGCATACATTACCTACTGAAGTAAACGAATCAATGGACTATCGCAGGGCCAGTGAGTGTTACGGAACTCGACGTCCATCGACCATTAGGTGGACTTCTATGTTGATGTGTGCCAGCTGCGAGGTGGACATTATTCACAACAACATTAACAACGATAAAGTCCCCATTAGCCCAAATGAACAGACTTTCGCGGCCGGCGAACTCGATGTTCGCTCGGTAAGTATCGACGGCCCGTGACTACGCCCATATTAAAAAAAGTTGGACAATTAAAACAAGAGGTTGGAGAAAAACTAATTTGTAAAATTAAGACGTATAATTATGTACACCAACCAACCAACCTGTTGCATACCAACCTGTTTTTGTCTCACTCATGAATGTCTGCACACTATATGCCGATTTTAAATATACCTGCACATAATGCTTAAAATGAAGTTTCACTGAAATAAACAAAAGCTTTTATAAAGTTACTATTTCACGGGGATTAAAGTAATTGATTAACTTCCCATAGCAAAGATTGCTTCCTATACAAATAATGTCCGTGTGTGGACGGCTGAGCGCACAGCGGCGGCGGCCGCGGTGTTGGGAATACAATTAGTAAATAATTATTGTAGAATCACCTCCTACGTCGTGACGAATATATCTTTAGTGCCCCATTAATACACTTTATTATCGCAAAGTGACCGAAGAACCGGTAGAAGCAAATTTATTCGATGTCACCAAGGCAAGGACAAGCGCGGTGGGAAAACTGCACAGGTGCGAGACAGGGTGCGAGATGTGTACCCCGGCGACAACATGTTATGCCACAAGCTTGGGCTGCTGCATTCGCCCCGGCGCACTATATGGAAGTTGAGACTTTTTCGTGCCATAAATCATTTTTCAAAATCATCGAGGGGGTCATGTATTGTACCCTAGATAATAGCTAAGGAGTTACTTTACACTATTCAACTTGATTTACATTTTTATTTGCTACCATTTTATAGTAAATCGAATCTAAATACGCTAGACGAAAAATGATTTTAAAATACTTTTAAATTTGCGATTTTTCAGTTTGAAATTGCAGTGACATAACAATGATAACTATTTAAATATTATACCATTTCGGAAAGCTGAAAGTACGTACTTTTAGGTTTAGTTAGTACAAAAAAAAACTTAATTTGTAAATATACCTACTAGAGACGAATATCTTGTGACAGGTAGTATTTCTTCATTTCGAATTTTCGATTAGAGTTTTGGCAGTTGCCGAAGCTTGCCGAAGTTCTAATAAAAGTGTTATTATATTGGAAATTTAGTAATATTTCAATAAATGAAAAAAAAAGTTGCGTATTTAATGCATTACGTACTCTAATTTTGTAAGACGTGAAATTATTAAAGTTGGTTAAAAGTCCGCAATAAAGCGCAAATAAATTTCTGGTGTAATAACTATGTAAACTATATAAATATTATACCATTTCAGAAAGCTGAACATATGTACTTTTAGATAAGGTACTTAAAAAAAGTACTTTTTTCATAAATGTACCTACTACAGACGAATACTTCAAGACATGTAGTAATTCATGATTTCTAATTTTTAATTAGACTTTTGACAGTTGCCGAAGCTTGCCGAAGTTCTGTTATTAGTGTTATTTTGTAGGAAATTTAATAGTATTTTTATAAATGTAAACAAAATTTGCGGTTTTAGTGCGCAACGTACCCTAACTTTGTAAGACGTGAAACGATTACAGTTGGTCAAAAGTTAGCAATAAAGCACAAATAAATTTCTGGTGTAATAACTATGTAAACTATATAAATATTATACCATTTTAGAAAGCTGAACATATGTTCTTTTAGATAAGGTACATAAAAAATTACTTTATTCATAAATGTACCTACTACAGACGAATACCTCAAGACATTTAGTATTTGACGATTTCTAATTTTTAATTAAAGTTTTGATAGTTGCCGAAGCTTGCCGAAGTTCTATTATAAGTGTTATTATATTGAAAATTTAGTAATATTTCAATAAATGAAAAAAAAAGTTGCGGATTTAATGCAAAACGTACTCTAATTTTGTAAGACGTGGAATGATTAAAGTTGGTCAAAAGTTAGCAATAAAGCGCAAATGGAGGTGGCCAACATCTGTATGGGCATTTGCCCCACTTGTGAAACATAATGTACACATTTTAATTTTAGCTTACATTATAGCTTACAATATCTACTTTGATAATTTCGTCAATAAAAATCTTCAGAACTTGGGATTCTCCTTTTACAGGCAGTTTTAGCTTTTGTAGTTTGACATTCTGCAAAACGTAAGTAATCGTGGAAAAATGTTTTAAAGAGAGATTTTATATTAAATAAATATTATTTATCTTTTAGATAATTCATTTCATTATTTTTTTTTAATTTAATTATGATTTTATGACCTTATACGTACAAAAAAGTACCAGCAGTACCAATACCTATCTGGTAATATTCACAAGCAAATTCAATATAAATAAAACTGCATATTGATATTATATTAAGTGTATAATTATAAACATTTAGGTACATATATTATGTAAAAATTGAGGAATAAAATAAAATAATGGTATCAAATAAGGCAAATAAGGTAATGCATTTACTTGTTCTCTATTCGGGATTAGCAGTGATTAATATTTTATGAAGCAAATGTCACTCATTTGAATATAAATGAATTTCGCAGACTCAAGCATGGACAGGTACGTAATAGCGATACTATTTTATCAAAATTCTCTTAATAAATGTTGGTATTAAACACGACGTTCCTGCGCATTCTCTATAATACAATGACGTGAAGTATTACATAATACAGTGGTAACTGCTGAACTGCATGTGGAAAGCTGTTGGGGTAAAATAGGCTGTAAAACTGGAGGTTTGGGAATATTATGTTGCTCTTCAGGAACTTCAGGCACTGATATCAGTGGCACATTTCTTTGCAATACCAAATAATTGCCTTTCTGCACGAGCAAAACACGTATGACATGGCAGGTTATTTCGCCAGCTCGAACCCTTAAACAAAAATAATTAATAACGTTAGGGCTGAAGTACAAAACAATCACGGATATATTTTTTGAACTTTTTTGAACTTTAGGGATCTTTTATATTTATTTATTTTACAATTTCTAGCATAAGTTTTTGGTAGAAGGAAAAATCGTAGGGAACCCAACATATTCCGAAAGATTTTTATATGTACTACAACTTAATGTTGGTTCACTTTGATATTAATTAAATTCATATCCATATCTCCAATGAGAGAAGAAGGCTTTGCCTTGAACTTCAATATTAATAAAATGATGATAAATAGATGACACCTGATGCTCAGCATTCCAATAATTAATAGTTTGGGTATTGTGGTTACATGGGTCCAATACGTGATATCTCAATCTTCTAACTCAGCGACTACAGCCTTTCAAATCAAATCAATATGTGGCCCAACTGCCGTCTTGTTCCGTCAGTTTGATCATTTAGTAATAAGAAACATGAATGGCAAATTGTTGCATTAGCTATTAGTAGTACTATTATATTATATATGTACTATCACAGCAGTGATAGCCTAGTGGTTAGAACGTTGGTCTCCCGAACGCGGGGGCCCGGGTTCAAATCCTGGCACGCACCTCTAATTTTCAAATATTATGTGCGTATTACAAGTTAATTATCACTTGCTTCGGTGAAGGAAAACATCGTGAGGAAACCTGCACACCTGAGAGTTCTCCATAATGTTCTCAAAGGTGTGTGAAGTCTACCAATCCGCACTTGGCCAGCGTGGTAGACTATGGCCTGTACCCCTCACATTGTGAGAGGAGACCCCGAGCCCAGCAGTGGGACAATTATGGGTTGTTGCTTTGCTTTGCTTTTTTTTTGTACTATTATTTCTTCTGAGCTAGTAGCTGAAATTAAAAATTATAATATTTATAAAATAGAAACAAAAAATGTTAGGAGCCTATTATGTACACATTATTTTCTAAACATAGAAAACATAGAAATAGCGAGATATTCTAAGAGTAATATTGCAAAAAAAATAGTAATTTTGTACATTGCCGCGTGAACCTAGTCTTAGCTGTAAGCTCTACTTACTTAATAGTAAATACAAATGCCATACCTGTACAGTACTGCAGTGATCCATTCTACCAATATGGATTGAAGGTTTCTTGCTAGCGAAGATATTGAGTGACGCGCCATGCACTCAATATCAACCGCGCATTTAATGCATCTCACGGCAAAAAATCAAATACAATTATTATTTTGCAGAAATCAAACTCAAAAATCAAATGGCAATATAGCAGACATTTGCATTTCTGTCAGCCAATTGTCAACCTCCAGTGACAGCAATGGAGGAAGTAGAAGATCAAGTGTATACAATACAACTTATTTTTATTGTTAATTTATTGTAACTACTAATGGCGGAGTTCAGAAGAAAATTAAAATTCTAGTTATGTTATAATACATGGATAACATATCTTTTCAGAGGACTAAAACCTTGTACAAATGAGAGTATTTTAACTGTTTCCGGGGTATATGTTGGCCACCGCCTTTCTGGTGTAATAACTATGTAAATTATATTAAATTATACCATTTCAGAAAGCTGAACATATTTACTTTTAGATAAGATACATAAAAAAGTACTTTATTCATAAATGTACCTACTACAGACGAATATCTCAAGACATGTAGTAATTTACGATTTCTATTTTTTCATTAGAGTTTTGACAGTTGCTGAAGCTTGCCTAAGTTCTGTTATTAGTGTTGTTTTGTAGGAAATTTAATAATAATTAGATTAAATAAATATATATTTTTTAATTATTGTAAATTCTAATAATTTTGCCTGTATTTTATGTTTATTAATTTTTTGCAACTATTTAAAAAACATTTATTCCCAAATACTGCATACTATTTGAAAGTATATATACTCAAGTCTATCAGAAAAAAAAATCACCTTGCTATCTTCAAAAATGGGTCAGTTATAGATTTATGACATGAAATAGGCTCAATTTCCACATAGTGCGGGGCGCCGCGGCGCGGCGGTGGCGACGACGGCTCCGGGCTGAGGAGGAGGACAAGCTTAGCTAAGATATTTGTTGGGTACACCTTCCACATCCGCGAGAGCGAGCAGCGGCCGCCGCGCGCCGTGACCAGCCGGTTCCACGTACATTATGTAGTATGCAAAAATGTAATTGTTACTTTTTATTCTTTAATGGATTTTTTCCCGGTACCTAACGGTTTAGCCCTGCGCCGGCTATAGCTTGATTTACATACTTCGATGCACTCAACCTGCACCTAATTGATGTTAACTTGATTAACGTAAAAGGAACTTATACGTAGAAAACCATCGTCCTGTTCATGGTAGAGTGATGCTTCGATCTCGACTAAGTACCTTCTCTTGAATCGTAATTAAGTCAATTCATGAAACTATATGATTGCTTTGAAGGGTGTTGCAAACCCACTAGCGAGTTCGCGTGAGACTATCTGTGATGTTTCATTTGGCAGGTTTAGTTGAGTGTAACAGTTAAGTGTTCAGCCCGTTATTACAGTAAAGTAAAAATAACAGTAATTTAACTCGGCCCTGTCCTTGAAAGAGTTGCCTGCAACGCGCGTCAGGGCTGTCCGTGGACAATATTTTAATCTTATCAAAAGAATTAAGTTTCTTTAATTTATTAACATTAAAATCAAAGTTACAGTAGCAATAACGTTTTAACTTCAATAATATTTCTTAAAACTTTTGTGATTTTGTTGTGCATGCGTCTACCTTTTACGTTTATCATGCTATCGGGTTGAACAAAAACGTTTGTGGGCGCCTCCGTTCCACATACTATGAATATTTCTAATGTTGTGTACCTACTAAGTGCTATTGTTGACTTTCTTGTTTCTACTGTGCTACGTGTAATAAACTATTAACTTGAATTTTGGAGTTAATTTTATTGTAATTAATTTAATCACCACACACTAAGTATTTCATTTTCCATTCGTTGAATAATTTTAGTGAACTTTCAACCATTTCATAGAATATTATTTTAACTGTCATCTGTTGTGGCGAGTTTTTTCTATGGAAATAGCCGGCAAACGAGCTGACGATCCACCTGATGGTAAGTGGCTATCGTCGCCCATGGACATCAGCAACACCAAGATATCACTGATGCATTGCCGGCTAAGAAAGAGAGAAGAAAAAGAAAGAAAGAAAGAAAGAAAGAAAGAACTGGCTCTCAAGCCCCCAGCCGGAACACGACGAGTCGTTTGGCGGCTGACTCATGCTCAAGGGTGGTGGCTATCCAGGCGAACCCCTGGAGAAATAATAATAGTAATAATGGTATTAATTTACAATTAAAATCAATAATACCAATTTAATCCCTTGAGGGGCCCTACCACCAGCGGGCCGGATTACGCCTCTTATGACACCCATCCGCCGTGGGGTTAGTATACTAAGCCGCTCCAATACGGCTAAAAATTATTGTTATGGTAATAAATTAAAAGACGGTTCTTATCGGTACATATAAAAAGTTTTTTTATTTTGTACATACCTACATCCAGTGGCGGATTAAATGTCGACGGCGCCCTAGGCAAGCAGTTCATCGGCGCCCCTTGCTCTTTGTTATGGAGTTGTTTTTTTTTTGAATGCACTGTTGCTGTTGACCCTAGCGGTCTTTACAGCTTCAAGCGAACAGATGGGCGAGCTTGGAAAGGCTCAGCCAAGAAGACAAAGCGAGAAGGGAGGACTAGCTCTCCCTCTACGAAAAATAGGGGATGAGAACGACCTAAGGGCACCTCCTTAAATTTTTAATTTTGAAAATTTTCGTCTTGCTACGGAGCGATATTTTACTCTTCTTGCTTTTAGAGACTACTATGGAGCTTATATATTCTATATGCTTATAGAGGCTTCTTGCTTATGGATAGAGTCACCTTAGAAAGCAGCCCGGTTTCTTGCCTTTTTGATGTGCTCTCTGAATGACAGTCGCGGGTCTGGTGCCGCGACAGCTCTTGAGTCTAGGGTGACGCCGAGATATTTGACAGATTTCGCCCAAGATATGGTTAAATAATGAAACAGGGCGGATCATTTATCTATGGGTGGATCTGTTAAAGTTGAACTGGTCTTTTTCGGGATTAAACTCTATTCTTCATTTCCTAAACTGCTCACCTATGGCGGTGGTTGCGGCTTGGAGGGTTGAAGTGATGCTGGCAGGTATAGGGTGAGATTGGCTGGCAGGTGTATTTGGATGTCTAGTAATGTCTCTAGTTTATAAAGTATAGAGTAAAGGGGAAAGGACAGATCCATGAGGATCTACGGCCGTTATTGTGTGGGTAGAAAAACGTGAGTCCTCACCTCTGTATCGCAACTTGTGATTCGTTAAAAAGTCTCGTATAATTTGCAGCAATCTGGCACTCCCATTTGGTAAAGCTTATATATTAAGCAGCTGTACCTACCAGACAGTCGAACGCTTTGGTTACGTCAAAGAAGAGGGCACCGGTGCCTCTGGTAGGCCTTTTGTAACTGAGGCTGGTTGGGATGTGCTCCGTTATGCGGTGCACCTGTTGTACACAATAGTGATTGACTCTGAAGCTGAAATGATCCTTTATTAGGAGAATCTTGCATAGGGCGACCGCCTTGATACGGCTGAGAAGTATCTTTTCGTAGATTTTTCCGAACGTGTTAAGGAAACTGATAGGACGATAGCTCGAAGGCTGATTCTTGAGTTTGCCGGGCTTATGAATGCCTATCACTTCTGCCTCTTTCCAGGCGTCTGGGATGATACAGTTAGATAGTAGAGCAATTAACAATAGTGTATGTAATGGTGTCCATAATTATAATGATTTTGTCAAGAATCGAACGATGTAGGTGTAATCTAGTCGACGAGCGTGGTCCAAAGGTTTTAGAAAAAGTAAGCATATTTTTTTTGAAGTAGGTACTTAGTTAATTTTCTCGTCAAAAAATTCAGTCCGTGCGCGCCCCTTTGTAATGAAGCGCCCCTAGGCATGTGCCTAGTTTGCCTTAAGGATAATCCGCCTCTGCCTACATCACAGGAGCCGCTTGAATTAACAGCAAAATAAATAAAAGTGTATCATCGGCAAACAGTGTCGATCTCGAAGCGCAATATCGCTCCGCCCGCCGCGATCTTTTATTCATCCCATCGACAACCCCCCCCCCCCTCCCTCCAATCCCCCACCCCTCGCACCCCGCACGCTGCGGGCTAATTGATCATTGCGCTACCGATTAAGCAGTTGAAGTTGTACAGCCAGTACCTGTGTGAATCATACCAGTGATTCTCTAAAGTCAAAGTCAAAGTCAAAATATTTTATTCATATAGGTATCACTGATACACTTATGCACGTCATTTTTTGGCTTTTCGGAAGGTGTTTAGTCAATTTGTAGTTATTTATCTGTTAAAACGAAGTACATGACATTTTATACGCAATACAGCGTCCTATCCACGTGTGTGTATGCGGAAACCATCTCGTTAGAAAATTCTACGGTATAAATGTTGCGTTGCCTGTAGCGAGCTTCCGAGCGAGGAAACCGTACAGAGAGCGAGCTACGTGCAGCCGGCGCCGCGGGGCCGAGAACCACAGTCACAAACCGGTCATAAGCGCTTTCATGGCTGGCCGTAAAGGCACGATTTATGCATGTAGATATACCATTATCAACAATGTATTGCATTAGTGTAGCTTGTATTTATATTATGTAAGATGAATGTATAGGTACGCTTATGGGTAGAGTAAAACGAATATACATATTTTCCACTATATAACGTTTATTAAGACATAATTAAGTCTTCCTTAAAGAAAATATTGTGAGTAGGTGACCAACGAGCAATCTAGTTACCTAATATAGAAAAAGAATGAAAGTACTGGCCTCCAAACCTTCAGCCCGAGCACGACAAAACCTGATAATAAACATTTCAATCCAAAAGCAAAAAAGTACAAGCATCTAAGCTACGGCTACGCTTCTTCTCAGCCATCTCCTTGATTTGAAAGCCAGGTACGGTCGTGACGTACACAACAATACAACAAACTATTATTTATTTACAGTGTTCGAAGTTCGAACTTGCTCTCCATACGGTTTCCTTACTCACGTGGCGGGAGTTGAAAAATGTTTGCGTAACCTTGCACTTGCCAAGAATGTTGTCACGAGTAAACATTGTACTGCTGGCCGCTGGCCGCTGGACAGTGGACATGCCAACATTGTGAAATCATACTTCCCGCGCCATTGTGGCACGAACAAAGCTCGGACTCGGTGGCCACTTGGCTGACTTGGCCAGTGCTCGCTCGGACACTAAGGACTCCACTACGCAACTCGGGCAAACTTTGACCGCTTCAAGTTGTCGAAACTGTGTTGACTATTTCCTAAAATGATCAGTAATCAAAACTTGTTTAGGAGACCCGTTAATCTCAAGGTCAATATTCAATAAAAAATGCGTAATTGTTTAGAGGCGCGTTGGGTTCATTGCAGCGTCGTTTTCCATTAGTGAGATTGTGATCAGAAGCTCGACCAATAAGAAATACATACATACGTCTGTCGCAGTGAGGTGTATGATGGAAGGTTGTAGATAATTCATCATTAATCTATTGTTCTGGCGCTACCGACCGCCGCGAGCCGCCGCGAGCCGCCGCCGCCGGCCGCTCCCGCGTTACGCACCGCGCTTTATATTTTATTGCCCTCATATTTTTTACCATCATACTACCACTACCACTAATCACTACCACAACCAGTTTTTGGAACGAAGTTCTTTATCGCGCGTTGTGAAAGGGGGCTAGACGGAAAATTACGACACTTTTTGATTTTACGAACGACGACACTTTTTTTGAAGTGATTCAGTGAGTTTTACAGAGATGGCGCTATACTGTACAACTTTCTGAATCACGCTAGCGTGATTAATTAAGTTTTACAGAGGTGGCGCTGTACAACAAAACAATACTTAATCGAAAGGAACTTCGTTCCATCCGGGTGTCCCTTGACACCTCTCATGTTTTATGGTATCCAGGATTTATTATCACATTAATTTAGCAGGACACAGGAGTAACAATGATCACTTCGTTCTGTGACCGAGATGGTGTGCCGCGTTCCACAGCCCACAATTTAAGTTCCACAGCCAAACGCAATACTAATATTTTCTTGTAAGCTCTTACTGTTTTTCTTACGCTTATACGAGTAAGTACTAAGTAAATTCTCGATTGAATTAGAGTCCTCTCTCATGTAGGCCGTGTGTACGCCCCTGTAAAGGTGGCGAAGAGCTTTGTGCTATACGATATTAAATTCGAGACTTGTCGGTCTTTGGATATGTAAAAGGCGATTTGAATAAAATTGTAGCCTGAGAACTGGCGACATTTTCTCTTCATCTTATAGTAATTTTACTTACTGCAACCGAAACATGATTATGTAAATAATTTCACGCTCAATTTTAAAAGTAGGAAAGCCATTTTATCAAGCTTATTTTATCAGCTGGTAAAAATGAAATACGTGGGAGAATCATGAGTATTGTAGGAAAGAAACTGGACGATACAGAGCCCAACGACCTCCAATAACGTAGACCAGAGGATAGCCCAAGTCCATGATTGGATGATTATTTTAAGTCTAGACTGCTTGGACATGAAGTCTCCTGTTATAACCATAAGTAATGAACGTGAGTCGTGTTCTCTGTTAAAACTTTGGTTTGTTGCGTCTCACGACAGTTTCTCGTAGAGACTTGCTATGTTGCTAAAGCTAAAGGAAGATTTACTTACGAAAAATTGCTACAAAATGAAATTGTAATAGAAACGCATCATTTTTTTTCTTCAATGTGAAGTGGGTCCAGATGTCCATGTATCACAATGTTTTAATCATGCCAGTACTGCCGTGTCGTTAAAAATATACCGCAAGTGCTAAGTGATACCTGTCAGATAATACACAGCCTCGGGCACGTCCAATATTTTGAGAGCAGTTATTATAGAGGGCCCGCGGCCGCCCGCGCCGGGCAGCGCAGCCCGCGGCCCGCTGGGAACACGCACTCCGCGCCCGTTGCCTCATGCTTGACAAGTTAGACCAACATTACCGCTGGAGCGCTGGAGCAAACAAGATGCCGGTGTGTTAAACATGTCTAAACTAATTTCTACAAATGAAGTAGTGCGGGTAGTGCCATTACTATATTATGTACTGCTGCTTTCTGACATTTTAAATAAATTACATTGCAGTGGTTGCAACAAACCAAAATCATAAAAATACACTAATAAAATAATATTTTAGTATCACTATACTAATTCATTAACTTCCATAGATTTTCCAGTAACAATACATTACAATGAAAACCGGAGAAGTGCGTGTCAGGCCACGCGCAATGTAGGGTTCCGAAGTAGTAAGTTTATCGACTATAATTACTCATTGCTACTACTTATGTTAACATAGCCGTGATAGTTTTTCTTGTAAATTCATCATATTATTATAACTTATTTTTGAGAATTTTTTCACTTGTCCAACTCCAACCGTGTAGCTGGGAGAGGGGGGGGGGGGGGGAACACTTGACTCTAAGCAAAATTAGCACTTGAAAATCAAATATTTTGCAAACGAACCCCTAAATCCAACAAAGGTCTTTGGAGACCCATGATATTTTTTAAAGACCTTTTCCATGATAGCCCACGCTATGGAATCCAAAAATGGAATGTATTAATGGAATGTATTACAATGTCAAATTACAGCTTTTTAGCACTAGACCTCAACGCTATCCTTCGAACAGATGGACAGATGGACATATTATGGACGGACGGATGGACGGACATATGAACGGACAGACGGACGGACATATGAACGGACAGACGGACGGACATGACGAAACTATAATGGTTCCGATTTTCCTTCGGAACCCTAAAAACGAGAGGCTCTATCTCATATCCACAATAACAATATGAATGTTTCTGATATCTAATCTAATGGTACTGCATCCGTGTTGAGGTCAAGAACAAACAACAGGCCGATGATCGAGGTCTGTGCCGTCTGTGTGAGCTCGCGGTGGGAATGCGGCTCACCACGAGATACTTTCGCTGCAGCCAGCGCGCAGCCTGCACGTTAGTATGCACGGCGAGGATCCCGCACCTATTACGATTCCGACGCACGCAGACACTTCTCGTGTGCGAGTTCACAATGACCTCGAGCTCCTCGTCTCATACCTCGTCCCTTCCCCCCCCCCGTCTCCCAGAGAGACTATTTCTTCTTCGGCAGGTCAAAGTCAGGAGCTTTCTACAAACTATGTTCTTACTACATTTTAGACAAGTTGATTAATTTATTTCAAATGAGTTATTGTCTAATCATAATAATAACCACTTCAAACAGTGCCAGTGATCTAAAAACGCCTCATGATATTGAGCTAAGAAGAATTTGGGACCCGTCTCTTTTGTATGAGAAATAATGTAAAAGATGTGGAATCATTATTCATAGTAACTTGTCACTTGTCAAGTATTAGGGTAACCCTTACCGTACTCGTCACATGTAGGTACTGTAGACCGCAAAATTGCAAGAAATTTCTGAAGAGGAAGTAACATCATACTACCGCAGTTGAATTGAACGTTTAAGTGAGTAAAGTGATATTAATTGTTAATTATTTAGTATCAAGCAACCTGGGGCGAACGTTATTGTCTCGTCTGGACTGTACGTGATATTAATCAATGGGCTCCCATGGTGCCGGCGAGCGGGTACTCTGGGCGCCACGGTTCCGGAGCCAGCGGCCGCGCGGCCGTGCTGGTGGTAGGTCGCAGTTCACAACTTGCTGCGAGGGTAGTACTCTTGTTTATTTATTGGTGCTAATACCTCGTGCAGGTCGGATCGGATCCCCGCGGCGACCAAGGGAGTCGGGAGCGCTGAAGTCTTTCGTCCTCCGCCTGACTCCAGCACCGCTGCTCGTGTGGGCGGGCCTAACGCGCCGATATTTACAAGAATTTCTTTTAACTACCCAAATATAACCTGAAAATAATGATTTTTACTTATATGCAACTTAAGTAAATTTAAATTACTTATCAAGAAATTGAGATGAATTTTGAAGTAAGAGAATTTTTAGCGTTTGATAGATATCTGGTAAAAAAATTAAATGGTAATTTAGTAAAAAAAAAACAAAACCTGTATGATACGTGGTAACGGCATCGAATATGAATTACGTAGAGAGATATCGGCGGCAGAAGATCACATGTAACATTTAGTATCTGCCCCAAATATATAGATTCGTTAATAGTCTGTTGACTCTTCGTTTTAATCTCCGGTTCCATTATACACACACATGTAGAAAGAGTCTCGATTACTTAAAAGTGAAGACAAATCTAGATACGCGGTAGCGTGTCAAGCCATGTTCAAGCTAACAGAACTGGCGAGCAGCACTGCACCGTGTGTAATATTACACTAAGCATTTCGAGGTACATTTGACCCCTTAACTCGAGAAATATTTAACCTATATACATGAAATTTGACACATTTATTAAAACCCCTTAGCTTATTGTGTTTCATGAGAGACATGTCGAAACGACTGATCCAGACTTCTGGAGACCCGAAAGCTGGCAGCTATTTTGCTCAAAGAATTAGTTTAGCAATTCAGCGGGGCAATGCTGCCAGCGTTCTGGGTACAATGCCGAATTTAGGGATTTTGGATGATATATATTTCTTGTAAATATTCTTATTTTTATAATCATTTAGTTAAGATAATATTTTTCTGTGTTATGTGTGTTAAGTAGTTAGAGGTTTTTTATTTTTATGTATAGTCACAAGAAGAGTTGTAATTCATTTAAGTATTATGGAATAAAGATGTTTAAACCTTAGCTTATTTAGTATTCAAAATTTCATTAATGTAGCTCAAGCAGTTATTGATATAACCGTTTAAGAACCCGCATGTTGGTGACTGACTTACTGACATAGGATCCGAACCTACTTCCAGATGACGTAGATACTTATACCTAATATTTGGCATCAAGGTAGCCTATTAGGCATATGTAAAGGACAAGATCCAAAAACTGAAAATTATTGATAATTAGTGAAACTAGTGAATTAGCGGTTCTACTGTATACGTACAGTAATTTTACAAATAACAATAGGTATATTTATTATCTATAACCCTAATAATTTCTACACAAAAAGTCAAAGGCAGAGCTTGAATTACTTATTGTTGTGACTAAAAGGCTTTCTACACAGAACTTGGCACCCATTTAGATTTCCATTCTTTTTTTGAACATGGCTCTCATCTCACATTTATGTTTTTGATGAGTTATTGATATTACATATGAAGCGGGCGAGATACGCGATAAAGTTTGTGATGTTGAAGCTGAGCACCTGCGGGCGGAGGACCTTGCGTCATTACAGTAAATCTGTCGGAGGCTGCGGCGTGTGCGTGTGGTGGCGACCAGCGCGGGATGGTGTGGGGGGAAGGGGGGGGGGGGGTGACGATACGGGTTTGACCAGCGCCGCCGACGGGCACTCGTGTCCGGCGATATGCTCGCGCCATCTGATCCGTTCGGTCGGTGATGTTCTGTCGCAAGCAAACACTCGCAGGACAAGTAAAAGCCCGCGCTTGAGCGTTCGACGTCTGACTGAACTGTAAGCAAGGTGGCTGTAGATGTATGTGTGGGAAGATATGCCGATTGACTTTCAATTCTAATTATAACTGACCCACTGTTTTAATTAATTTGGTAACGGTCGACCCAGGGGCTTTACACAACTTCGATGAGATTAAGGAGAAAGAAAAAAGAGTGTAATCAAAGGTAGATTTGAAGTTCGAACACATACTGGCCGAGTGAGGAGCTCAACTGCACTCACTGTTGAATGAATCTGTTGTATCTTGTTGTATGTTATCTGGTGTGGCGGTGGCGGTGGCGGGGGCGGTGGTGGCGGCGGCGGGCGGTAGTCTCCACCGGGGATTGAAGTTCTGGTCACAGCGCGAGCGGCTCCGGCGTGTGTTTATGTAGATGAAGGGTACATTATAAAGT
The DNA here is from genome assembly GCA_963932265.1 of Thymelicus lineola. Classification (NCBI taxonomy): domain Eukaryota; kingdom Metazoa; phylum Arthropoda; class Insecta; order Lepidoptera; family Hesperiidae; genus Thymelicus; species Thymelicus lineola. Next base: position 274,468 of record OZ010686.1, read on the forward strand.
TGATCGCGCCCACGGCGGGGTCGGCGACCCGCCGCCGCATGACTGCAGACACCGCAAAGAGGCCGAGGCCCGGGCGAGTGTCCCGTCGGCGGACTGCGCGAGGACCGGCTCGTCTCGGCCGGCGCTCGGGGCTCCCGTGAGAAGCTCGCTCTCTGCGCGGCTTCCCTGCTCGCATGCGGCGGTGTCGTCGCCAGCTCGCCACACCAAACCGGAATCCACTTCAAATTCAATATTCGTTCTTAACGATGCCAACATCGGCTATACCTTTTAGCGCTCCACCGTGACGTTTTTTATTAGAGACACCTCGTTATGAACGAGAATCAAATTGATGACATTTATAATCTACAGAGTACAGATAAATCTATCTTGATTGCAAAAAATTGTGCCCCAACTTCCATTCCAAAGATAATCTTTGCTAGGTACTAGTAAGTAACTTTTTTCTTTGTTTTCTCATTTGCATTTTAAAATCCTTACAAAGTTTCTGCTTAATCACTTTGTAATAATAATCGTAACTAATCGTTTCAAATTTTTTAATTAGTTTCTTTGTCATTTCAAATTACTATTTGAACATAGGAAGTCGATTCCGTCATACAGACATGAGAGCTGCGATCTACTTGGACTGACCGATTGGATTGTCGACCGTCACCGGCTCACCGGCCCACCGACCCATCGCGCTGCATCGCGGTGTGGCCGCAGCGCCCCCTGCACGTGCAGCTCATGACGACTGTCTCAAAGTATTACAATCTGTAAGCTGCTTCCTTGTTTAACAAATTCACTGAATTCGCACAATTCGGGTGAGGTCGGCAGACTCGGCAGATGGATGGCTGACCATTAGTGGCAAATTTTTAACAAGATGTGTTTTGAAGTGCCTCGGCGTTGACTTGAATTGAGTTAGGTATCATCCTTGCGACACTTGTGCTTGTCACCAACCGGACCGGAATAGTTTTGCTACTTCCGTCCCGGACGGACCGCCGCGCCCGTGAAAATGATTGGGGTGGTGGTGGTATACAGTGGTCCCTCCACGTATGGGTATGGAAATGAAACTATCAAATTAAGAAACAGTGTTTATTATTAAATTTCACATTCACAATATTGTTCGTAACTTGCAACATAATTTATTTATTCGTATAATAATACAATCTATATTATATTGTAACAATAATAATTGTAGAAACTAAAATGTATAATCTCACTAGAAGTGGATCACCAGGTGTAGGGGATTAAATGACCATGATAACGGACACTTCGGCCTCGGACCTTACACCGCAAGGAACGTTCGATAACACGTGCTTCTACATTTACCAAAAACGGTGACAGATTATGGCTGAAGTTAAGATCACAGTAAAATAGAAAGACATTTTGATGACGGAGAAATACAACCGGCGAACACAAGACGAGAGCCGCTACAGCTGACTGATGCTGCAGGTGTCGAGATGGCTTGTCGTAGTTACAATACAGAAGCAATCCCTTAAAACGAGTACCCTCGAAGCTGCATAATGATGGTGACCTGCAATTCAAACTAAAATACACCTTATTCTACCATCCATAAAGTTCACAGGTGGCATGGATGACACATACAATATCAAACAATATCTTACATCACAATCACACCCATGACGAGTACAAATATTAATCTGTCACATAAATATCTGCCCCGGCCGGGAATCGAACCCGGGACTGCTCGCTTCGCAGGAAAGTCGCTACCAACTAGGCTACAGGGTCGTCAACTTGGCGTAATCACTATAGTAGAGATCACTTATCCCGTGAGAGGTTCGAGTACTCTCATACCGATACGCCGGAACGGATAGGGTCAGTGTTTCGCTAGGCTTTGGTCTAACTCTTTTGAGCAGTCGTTACCTCACCTTTGTATACAACACAGTCAAACATTTTCAAACGCCAAAATATTAAGGTAGTTTCTAGGTTTTACAATTAATCCTCTGATTTTATTAAACTGTCTCTGTAAAAATTATCAGATTTATTGAACAGCCCAACCCCTGCCCTAGCATGAGCAATCATTAGTAGTAAAGATACAGAAGATATATCTAATAGTACATAAGTTTACTTTGAAAATTAGCCGAGTGGTAGGCAAAGGGCGAGCAAGTCTCTTCACCAAAACTGCTGCACTGGGAATCCATCGCACTCCACCGACCAGCCCGGCTGGCAACTCCGGCAAGTCAATAGATAGCGCAGCTCATCATGAAAAAATTACCAGTGGACGCTTATCTGAAATCCTGACCCGCCGATAGCGATAAGGCAGCGATTATGCTATCGATACCGCCGGCCGGTCGCAGCGATAGCTTATTTTTTATCTAACATATTGGGTTATTGGGCTACGCTACGACCAACCCGTTGACACGACGCGCCACGAAATACTCTGGGCCCACATTTCATTGTTTCCTTCCAATGCATGATATATGATATATATTATCCGTTGGGCTCTATCAGCGCGGTTCGGTGGCAGAGCCAGCCTGACCTGACCCAACTCAATGCTGACAATGATTGCAACTTCTTTTTACAGCCGGTGTCGCGTGCCATTACGTACGATTACGTTGGCGTTGGCGATTACTGTAGCATGTGGACGTTAATATTTTGTTAAAAATATTAAGGAACGGATCTAATTGTAGTAACTGCCAATAATATTTTGGTAAGGACCAAACCTTCTTATAACGGAATAAAGTCTTTCTCAGTCTTCACGAGTATTTAAATGGGACCGAGTGACTGATCATTATGAAGCTTTTTACTTTACAATTTTTATTCACACGCACAAAAAACTACTGATTGATATTCTAGCAAGTTTATAAAAAAACATGTTAGGAGTAAGGCGCCGGCCACACAGAAAAGACGCAAGACACGGACCCGTCGCAGTCGCGGCGCCCGTTTAATCTACTTTCATACAAAATGTATGCAGCCGTCGCGACGTAAAACATACAGAAAAGACGGGACGCCGACACGACGCTTTCTCGTCGGCGCCCTATTGGAAAACATACAGAAAGGACAGGACGCGGGCCTGCTTAGGCGCCAGCGGGGGAGTGGAAAGGACGCGGAGAGCAGGTCTCTAAAAACGTAGTGATTAAGTACTCTGTGGCCGGGAAAAGCCCAGTGTGCACCGACCGTCACGCCCGTTCCTTGTCTTTTCTATATGTTTTAACGGCGCCCTGTCTGCGACGGGTCCGAGCCCCGTCTTCGTCTTACGTCTTTTCTGTGTGGCCCGCGCCTTAGGAGGCGGCCGGCCGGCCGTCGCGTCGAAATGTTTACGCGATCCTCTTTAATCGATATGCATAAAGTGGCCGGCAGTCAGCAGTCGGCAGTCGGCAGTCGGTAGGTATCGGCAGTTACTTATCTACAAGTAGAAGCGTGTTTTTTGTTCGGACGATCTCCCCGTAAAAAGCCGAGCGGACGAGGAACCAGATTGGAAGTTTCTATGCTCCATTAATATTAACATTTCCGTTCCGAGATCACTATCTTTCCGAATGCAATATCGATTGAATTCGATGTGTACAAGTATGTAGGTGTTCTCCCCGTAGGCCGCAGCCATCTTACGGAATTAACAATTGTAATTTAATGCGTTGTATCTACTCATGTGTTGGGTCGTTGCCTTAAAGTTTGTTTTTAAATAAATAAATAATTAAATAGTTGTGTATAGACTTACAGCAATATTTTGCCCTATCCTACGAATAGGGCGCTATTGGCTGTTGTGGCTTTTTTATTTTTATAGCTTTTTTTAAATTTAAAGCCCTTATTATTACATCATACTGATTAAAAATTCATGGAAAATTTAGGTTACCACTAAAAATGAACATAAAAGCCAGAAATATTTATATTTCGATTAATCCGACGAAAACAGCAACAACCGCCTGTGCTTATTTTCTTCCCGAAGGAACAAGTCGGGGCGATAATTAATAATTATAAAATATAATTTAAGCTCGTTCATGTTAAAAATATATAGATTATTTAATTTAAATATTTTATTCGGAACCGTCACAAAAGCAACAAAGTTTTTTTCTGCCGTACTCCTAAGTGAAATTGTTAGCGCTAATTCCTTTTGTGTCCTTATTCTAGGTCGATACTATCCATAGTAAAACAATATTTTACATTGCCGAGGAAGGTAATGCGACAGATTTTGCCGAAATACTAAATAAATAGTTAGTCTTATTTATATAATGGCCCTAGAACAGTTCAACGGTTTTTTAATGTAAACATTGAAAATATGTCATTAATTTTCAAATGAAACTAAAAATCGCCGTCTGAAAAGTTGTCATTTTGCAATAAACACCTATTGGGAGAATGCTAAATAGTGAATACCAAGTCAATGCGCCGAGGGAATTATTGATGGATGGATACCTCATAAGACAATGTCATCTCAAAACTCGACTATTATACCTACAGAGCACAGTATCTGTGATTACACTGCTAGTAAATAATTTTGGGAATCTTTAGTAAGGTAGGTTAAAAACCAGCGCCGTAGCAATGTAAACAAGTTTTATAGACTACTACTGCTTAGTAACTTAGGTAATTGAACATAAGTACAGTTTGCCCTCAGTCTTTACTTATACAAAATTATATGCCAAGTTGATTCTCTATAAGGCAAGTGGCTTTAAATTAAATGCTATTTCGTAGATGACAGTGTTGGGACCGGCGGGCGGCGATTACGAGAGAGGTGCCTATTTCACTCCTCGTCGACAGGATCTCGTGGTGGTGGTGGCGCAATCACTATCTCTGCCTGGTCGCGCGTCGTGCCTTGCAACAAAACAAAAGTAAGTGTCGGGCGCCCGGTCGCCGAGGGGTGCGCGAAAAGGCATCGTCGGCGGTGACAAATGCGGCAGCTGTGAATACGACCTTTACACACTCCTCCCCCGCATTCCCTCTCCCCTGCGACTCCACCGGCACCGGCGCCCGTTATACTGCTCTTTACTCCTTACCAAGTACGACGTACGATACGACTACGACATACGACCTCTTTGGCGACCTACACTTGCGGTCCCGCGGCGGCGCGACGCCGGCGGCGGCGGACATTATCCTACTAACATTATAAATATGAAAGTTTGTATATTATGTATGGATGATTGTTACTGTTACACGCAAAAATTGCTGAAATTTAGCACACAGGGAGACCATGATCTGAAATAACATGCAGGACACTAATTATTACCCCATAAAATGAGGGCGAAGCGCTCGTTTGGACACAAAATGGATAAAAACTAAATTATAATGCTATATTCACTGAGGTTTTTGTGTCGGTTTGAGTATGAGGGGCCAACCACCATCCCTACGAGGATGATGCAGGCTGGCTCAGAGTGAGAGATAATTCTTGATGATGTTGTAGTTGTACAAACACCCACGATATAATTACACAGGATTCCTCCAGAAGCGAGTTTTGAAAAATAAGAAATAATATTCACATTAATTTATACATACATTTTTTCTTCTTCATTCAAAATTTTCAATTAAAAACAGACACGTATTCTATCAATTTAAGTAAGAAACATTTGTTGCATTTTCAAAATATTCCATACAAACTTCCATTCTGTGATGAAAATTTTTCTCAATCATGACCCAGGGTATAAGTCACGCATCTTCATGTGATGCTCGGACATCCAAACAGACAGATTATTTCTAAAAACATTATTGAAATGCCTCCTAATCGAAATTAAAAAAAATATTCAATGTACAGAAAAACTCCCCTTTGAGTTTTATTATACTATAGAAAAAGAAAATAAAATTAAGTAATGTTTTTTTTGGATTTAAGGATTTCTTATTATAATAAAATCGAAGCCGGAAGTTACGGCTAGAGTAAAATAATTGGCCCAAATCATACCTTCGATCCGATTTTTATACGGGAAAACATTATCTACTTATGCACTTAAAACAACTCTGGATAATAACCGTGCATTTTTATTATGATACTAGCTTTTACCCGCGACTTCGTCCGCGAGAATTTAGAATTGAATCATTCTAAAATGTTTTAGATGTTAGGATGTGTGTGAATTTATCACGTAATAATGGCAGAATGGAAATAAATGAAATTTGGCACACATATAAACTTAACATTCTGCTTTTCATCACAAAAATGGACATTGTTGATGTCGACAACATGATTATTATTTTGCGTCCTAGCAAGTTGCTAATGATTAAAAAAAAGGGTGCGTGTACTTTTGTACGCGCGTGAGAAGTTATACTTCTTTGACATGAAAAAAAATTCTAAAAACAATATTAAAAAAACATTATTCAAAATACAATATTCAAAAACAGCAATACTAAAAATAAAAATTAAATAATATTTTGAAATAATTTAATTTACGAATCTCTATAGCCAAACTATATATGTTAAGCGCCATCTGTGATTAATTTTGTAGTATATTCTAATATTACTTTGCTACGTATCTTAATAGTTCTCGTAATAGAACATAGATGGTGTTTTTACAATTGCAAAAACAAATCAATTGTAAATCTTTTTTTTCTGTTTTTACAATTGTAAAAACACCATCTATGTTCTATTACGAGAACTATTACGATACCATGCTGTAAAATCAGTTTTTGTGTGATTTTATTCAGTTCAGTTGAAGAATAATTTATTTTCCGACAGGCATTAAACTTTAATACAGATTAAGGAGAGAAAAAGAATGGGCTGCTAGTCCCAAAGACAAGTATCGATTACTATTTACTACAGTCCGTTCACCACAGTTATTTTACCTCTGACAAGCTGTCATTACCTTCCCATTAGATTAGCATTAGGGAACATACCAAAACCACGTAACTTTTTACCCCCCTCCCCCCCCTTCGTGACCATCCGTAGTATATGAGAAGACCCCCCCCCTCCCCCTAGTTTTCACGTGGTAATTGGTAAATACGGTTTTCAATACTTTTTTGCAAAAACAGAGTTAAAAAGTAATAATTTTGCTTATATTTGACGACTTTGTGGCGCAATGGTTGCTAAAATATTGACTACGTGACAAAAACCTAAACCCCCCCCCTCTCCTCTCTGTGACCAATCGTGGTGTTTTGAAGACCCCCCTCCCCCCCCTAAATGAGGCACGTGGTTTTGGTATGTTCCCTTACTTGCTGTCTAGTGTTGAGTGTTGCCAAAGTTCCCGATTTATCGGGAGATCTACTGATTTTGGTTATCGTCTCCCGATATCCCGTTTTAGCGACAGTTTCTCCCGATTTTTTGCATTTTCTCCCAATGTAATATAATATTGAAAATTAAAATAGAAAATAGTGTTATAAATACAAAAAACAATAGAAATTGAGTCGCTCAATGAAAATACAGAAGAATTTTGGGCAAACGTAGTTACATATTATAGCATAAAACGTGGTCATGGCTCACGAAATCGTGTTCTAATATTTTTTCCAACTGAATCAATGATAGGTCTATTACACACAAAAAAATTAAAAAATACAAAAAACCCGACTGCGTATAAAACATGTGCGACATATTGAGGATAAGTTTTGTAAAATGGATGGAAGCTTTGACGCGGAAATTGATAAATTTTTATAGAATTGAAAGACAAGTGTGATACGGAATCTGAGAGCAGTTTTGATGATTCATGTTCGTCCGATAGTGATTATTTATGCTATTATGCTATTATTTATTAGGCGTGCGCTTGGATCATTCGTATGCCAACCCAATTTAAAGTAATTCAATTTGTGGTAATTTTAATATAACTACCGAGAATGTGAACTGATTAGTTAGGAGACTGTAAAATAATACATTATTTTATTTGAACGTGTATCTTTTTTACTATCGTTACTTTTGGATCAACCTAGTAAATAATATTTATATACATCAGAAGAAACATGAAATATTTCATGTTAGGGAATCGTACAAACTAAACATTACAACACACAGCTAAGGTTAACCAACCTAATAAATTAATAATGTAGTTTTTATAAGGAAGAATATAAACGCGTATAAACAAAATTTTGATATTAATAATCGCCAAACAAAAATAATGTATCAATTAATTACGCCTTCGTTCCGCCTAAGTAAAGTGCAACGATCTTTCATAGGGCTTGGTGTACATTTCTATAATAAAATCCCAAAATTAATACGTGACTTGCCAATAGAATCTTTCAAAAAACGTGTAAAAACACAATTGTTAGGCAAGGGATATTATAGTGCAGACGAGTATTTAAATGACAAAGACGCATGGAAATGATTAGCTCTGCAACCAGTTCCACTCAGAATAGTAAACTTTTGTATGATAATATCTTTTTTGTAATATTTTTTTAAAAGATGTGCTGAGGAGTTTCTTTAGGCTTTTCTTCTCCTCCATGACAAAGCACCTTCAGAAAAGCCAAAAAATGACGTGCATAAGTGTATCAATGATACCAATATGAATAAAATATTTTGACTTTGACTTTAATAGCTAGAGGTAAAATAACTGTGAACGGACTATAGACAAATCGACCCATAGACTCGATCAATCAGTGCAGACTACATTGTCTTTCGTAATTTTTCAGCACAGAATAAAAAGAAAGATTTTAAGTGATGTTTTAATATTTCAATCTCCAAACAAAACAACAACTTTTCTACGCGAATTTAAAAATTATAAAAGTCCTGAAATCCAAATAAATAAAATGTACTATAATTTCGATAGACACGAAACTGGACAAAATCACAGACTGCAGATCACGGATAGAACGATATGGCGGCCATGGAACTAACGCGCCAAAGGAGAAACCCAGCTTACATAGAAACTCAGGCCTAGGTAGACAAGACTGGAAATTGGCTGTCAATTAGATCACTGCAAAAGGTTTAATTTCTCCAATTTTCACGGCTGCCAGCAATGGCCAACTAAGGAAATCCTAGAATGAATCACCTTAATTATAGGTTATGATTATGTCATACTCGTGTCACAGTGCTATTTAATATGTATGTTACACTTACTATAAACCAAACACCTACGAGTAATCATTACAAACGTAATAAAAAGTCAAAAATACTAACACTTAAACTACGAGTTTAATGGTTAAAACTAAGTTGGCGGGTGTCTATTATACTATCTACTACTTAAATGGTTTTTACCCAAAACGAATGTCATAAAAAGGTTGTATAATAAAAGCTATTGCATATTTCAAGAGATTTTATTAGTTATCATTTATATTAATATTTCATCTAGTTGTGCAGGAGGCGCTATATTTCGTTGGTACCTTGCCCAATCAAGATACCATAACATACTCATTGTAAGTATGGCCACAGCAAACTACTGATCTTCTAAAGATGTATAGGGTACGTTATCCAGTGTTCAGGACTTATTCTGAACTTTTGTCAGTCACAAAACAGGCGATTAAGTAGTCCATATTCATATAGTATTGGTTTGCCAGAAATTGTAGCGAAACTGCGAAAACACATTCACCAAAACACAAGTACGAAATCGAATACAACAGTAAATTAAAATAACTGTGTGCGTGTCGATGAGTTTCAATAGTAAATAGGACTCCAAATAGGTACGCTGAAAATATTTAATAGAAAAATACAAAAAACCACGCGTAGAAACATGAAAGATCGATGACAAATATGACAGTACAGTGGTGTTATTTATAAATACTATGGTTACCAAAATGACATTATTAGGGATTACATCATCTTTGTTGTCAATCGATTAATCGATGTCAAAATATTCGAAATGTAATTTAATAAAATTAGCGTAACGATTGAATGGTAATTCTAAATATATTACATAGTTTTAATATGTATGGAATACGAAAACATGTAAGAAATAAATGAATATTATAATTATAATTAACCAATAATACATAAAATATATTATTATATTCCATCAATCGATTATTATGAATCAATTCAATCGATTATAAAATCGTTTGTAATGAGGTAAATACTGTGAAAACTTTTTTGCATACAGAAAAAATACAGAATTTAGCTAACTTCACGTTGTAGAATTTAGGTGTCGGTGTGCGCGCGCATCGTAGAAATTCACTCTCATCATTTTTCACCATCGCGCCAAAAGAAGTATAACTTCAAAAAATCAGTGAGAAATAAGCATGTCGCGAGAAATAAGTTAAGTGGCAGGCTACATTAAGGGCTGCCTATTTAGGCACATCATCGACACCAGCAATATGCTCATTATTTGGCATCCCAGTGAACTGCTAAGGGGTCATAAAAAATAGTGAACGTCATGAGGAATAAGTTTATTGGCAGGCCAGTTTGAGAGCTACTGTAACGCCGGCACAGTCAGGTAAACGACGCTAGCAACATGCTCATTATTTGATGTCCCAGCGAGCTGCTAAGACTGTAGATGAAACAGAAACACGGAGACGGGTTGTTGCTAGAGTATGATGCGAGTTCCAATTCCCGAGTCTCAATAGCCACAGACGTCTAAAAAGGGACAAAATTAATAAAGCCTTTAAATTTTGCGATGCGCAGGAAATAAAAGACCACACCGTAGAGCAGAAACGTAGAACAAGAATGAAAGCGAAAGGATTGACACGCAGCGGGCCGCATGTATATTATTATACTCGTACATGGTCAGCAACGTTTAATGCAGTACTGTTAATGCATGTTTTTCAATCAAGTACGAGGTTGAACGTACTTCCTGGCACAAAAAAGTTGACGTAGAAGAGCCGTATTGGGCCAGCTTAGAATACTAATCACAATCCCATGCCGGATTTGTGTCATAAGAGCCGACTAAATCCGGCCCACTGGTGGTAGGGCCCCTTGGAGGTTGTTAGTTAATATTTTTTATTTCATCCAATTATTACCATTATTAGTCCCCGTTAGTACCCACTTGTTTTCCGAAAAACTGTATGTGCTCTTGTTTGTACCGCTGAAAATTTTGTTTGTACCTCCATTTTTGTTCGAGAAAAACCTATCACACCTGTAGTTTTCGGCCCTAACAGCCATTTTACACTATGAAGGAATTGCACGTGTCGCTGTTGGTTCCCCATCGTTTGTACCCGTTAGTACCCATTTGTTTACCGAAGAACTGTATGTGGTGTTGTTTGTACCGCTGAAAATTTCGTTTGTACCCTCATTGTTTTGCGAGAAAACTCATCAGACCTATATTTTTCGACCCTCACAAACATTTTTCTCTATAAATGATTTCCATGAGTCTGTGTTGGTTTCCCATCGTTTGTACCCAGTGGTACCTACTTTTATTGTGAAGAACAGTATGTGGTCTTGTTTGTACTGCTGAAAATTTCGTTTGTACCCCCATTTTTGTTCGAGAAAAACCTATCACACATGTAGCTTTCGGCCCTAACAGCCATTTTACACTATGAAGGAATTGCACGTGTCGTTGTTGTTTCCTCATCGTTTGTACTCGTTAGTACCCTCTTGTTTTCCGAAGAATGGTATGTAATGTTGTTTGTACCGCTGAGAATTTCGTTTTTTACACTCATTGTTGTGCGAGAAAAACCGATCAGACTTGTAGTTTTCGACCTTAACAGCCACTCACTCTTCGGGAATGTAAAATTAAAATCACCAACTACTTATTAACCTTAACGTATGATGAGTCAGAATCACTTATCTCTGATTATTAAAATGACACACTGATACACACACACACACACACACACACACACACCCACTCACAAACCATACATCACACACTTCACATACACACATACACACATGTCATACACCGAGCCATCCATATTTAATAATCACTCTGTTTTTTGCATTATTTTGTTTTCACCACTCTGTAATGTTTCGAATGTTGGTATGTAACCGTTTTGTAATTTCATTATGGATTGCTTTAGTGAATTATATACTTTTCGTAGTTAAGAACATAATGTCCTGTAAGTCCGGTATGGGCGTAAACAACTGCAACACAGTTTACCAACTATAGCAGTTGTTTACGAACAAATTTAATTGTGTACATGTGTTATTATGTTCAATAAAAATCTTTAAATCTGTTCAATAAAAATCTTTAAATCTTTAAATCTTTAAAATTTTACTCTATGAAAGACTTCCGCGATTTGGTGTTGGTCTTCCATTGTTTGTACCCGTTGGTACCCACTGTTATTGCAAAATACATTGTATGAACTTTTCTGTATTGTTAGATATTTCGTTTGTACCCCCATTTTTGTGCGAGAAAAACCGATCAGACCTGTAGTTTTCAGCCCACTCAGCCATTTTACTTTATGAAAAAAAATGTAAAAAAAAATTTTTTTTCATCATTTTTCAAGTTTTTATGCCTGTACAATCCGGTACAAACGAAATCCTTCGAGTTTGTATCAATTTAAATCTCGAGTTTTCATGTTGGTTTTGGAGCCAAGTAGATACCCGGTGGTATCTACTTGTAATGTGAAGAACAGTATGTGCTCTTGTTTGTACCGTTGAAAATTTCGTCTGTACCTCCATTTTTGTTCGAGAAAAACCTATTACACATGTAGTTTTCGGCACACTATGAAAGAATTGCACGTGTCGTTGTTAGTTCCCCATCGTTTGTACCCGTTAGTGTCCACTTGTTTTCCGAAGAACTGTATGTGGTGTTGTTTGTATCGCTGACAATTTTGTTTGTATCCCCATTTTTGTGCGAGAAAAACCGATCAGACTTGTAGTTTTCGACCTTAACAGCCATTTTACTCTATGAAAGACTTCCACGATTTGGTGTTGGTCTTCCATTGTTTGTACCCGTTGGTACCCACTGTTATTGCAAAATACAATGTATGAACTTTTTTGTATTGTTAGATATTTCGCTTGTACCCCCATTTTTGTGCGAGAAAAACCGATCAGACCTGTAGTTTTCAGCCCACTCAGCCATTTTACTTTATGAAAAAAAATGTTAAAAAAATTTTTTTTCATCATTTTTCAAGTTTTTATGCCTGTACAATCCGGTACAAACGAAATCCTTCGAGTTTGTATCAATTTAAATCTCGAGTTTTCATGTTGGTTTTGGAACCACTTCCCTTTCCAAGGGTAGTACCAAATTATTTTCACAATAGATCCCATATTTATGTACATAAACCAAGACTACATCGCCACTACGTCGCCAAACTCAGGTGGCATGATAAAAAAATGTCTATTTGTCTGTGCGTCAGATTTTATAGTGTTAATATTACGAACAATAAATATTTTTAAAAATTGTTCAGTTATTTCAATTATTCCGTTGAGGATATTTCGTCTCTAAAACACACAACGATTGATAATGATAAAGATGTGGACAATGTTAACGATAACAACAGCTAATATTTGGGTATTTAAACACGATTCAATTATTCCCTACGACTGAGAAGCTCACTCTTTATCTCCAGATTCCATCCTCATATACTCACTATATTCAAGTATACAATTAAAAAATAATTATAAACAACCATACAACTAAAATCAGTGACTTTTTTCAGTGATATTGCAATCCAACGATCTTATTCATAAAAATCTCTTTTTGTAGGTTTGTAGTGATCTGCTAAAAACACTGGCACAAACGCACGCACAATAACAAAAAAATAAAGCAACTTTGACAGTAGGCTGACGACACACTAGGACTTTATAATTTTACGCGTTCATCCGACACACTTGAATAATGATTTGGCTAATAGGTTAACAAAATTTATATTTCATGCTATAAAGTAAATTTATAGATATTTACTAATGTTAAAAACAAAATTTGATGATATTTTGCAATTTATTAAACCTGATACGACATATTAAAATACTTCAATCGCACCTCATATTCAGAGCTAGAAAAGAAATTTGATAAGCTACGAGTATTTCTTCAACGTAAAATTATTATTTTTTACATAGCTTATCGATCAAGTGCTGGGCGCGAGGAACGCTCGAGAAACGCTGGTGTGTAAGAAGCCTTAATTTTGCGTCAAAAAATGCTTTGTTGATTTATTTGATTTTTATACAAGATCGATGCACACTAAAGCTTTCATTGTATGATAAAAATTATCACAATGTGCCTGACCGCAAATTTTTTATATGTTACTTAATAAACTTATTAAAAACAATGAACAATTTTATAACTTAGTAACTCAATCAGCTATTTTGACTTTTCGAGTGTCACTGTGATGACAAACTTCAAAACTGTTTTCCTATTCCTATAAATTTTACTTCTTCTCCCTCGGGAACAGATCAATATCTCGGGATAAAAAGTATCCTATATTTTATTCTAGGTATTAAAATATCTGTGTGCCAAATTTCATCTATATCCGACATTGAAGTACTATTACTTCGTATAGAACAGACACCCCGAACATTGAGTCGGGTGCATTCATTGTGGCCAGGGTGGCTCACTTCATTCACTCACTCGCTTGTCACTCACCTGCGCTCATGGCGGCCGCATGTCAAATTTTTTTAGCAAAACACTGAAACAATGCCGTCGTGCGTAATAACAACGTGTCACAATCGCACGACAAGAAACAAAAAAGATAACGGTATTACTTATCATCGGTAAAAAAACAAAATATTAACTTAAATCAAATAAACGAATAACATTAAATTATTGTGCAATGTTCCCGCCATTTTGAATGAAATTAAGTACTCTGTGGAATGAAAAAAATATGAAGCGGATTTACACACTTGACAAGCCGTAAGCGTGTTAATGGACTAAATAGACTTGCTTAGGCTTGCCGACGCTTGTGATGTGACCAATATATTGTGATGTTGGTTTTTCGACACGAATCAATGGTAAACGATTGAAAATCATTCAAACGCTTTTATTTTTAATTTTGTTTTGCACGTTAAATATGCGTAGTAATTATGGCAATAAGACGTATGTGTCGATTTGTGTTAAATGTTTTGTGATAAATTAGATTGCTTTTAATAAATTTTCCTTAAATTGGGTTGGCTTTAGTATCCTGCGGCATCAGTATCTGGGTGATATCATGTTTAATCGATAGGCAATGATGTCCCAAATCATAATCTAGTTGCTTTTTGTGAGGTAGTGCGTCATTTTTGAAAAATCTTAATTTTAATTTTTGAGGTTATTTCCAAAAAATACACCACGAATTATGTTACTTATTTATAAAATTTATGTTATTAGGTATATTTTATTGTATTATATGTTTATTATAATTATAATAATTAGATAAACAAGAGTTCATTGGAAAGATTGGTGGCCCGAGGAATTTGGTCGAGCTAGATAAAATTTAGAAAATATGAAATACAAGGAAGGTTTTTTTATCAATACTAATATTATAAAGAGGAAAGATTTGATTGTTTGCATTGAATAGGCTCCGAAACTACCGAACTGATTTAAAAAATTCTTTCACTTTTGGGAAGCTACACTATCCCCGGGTGACATTATAATTTTTTTTTTACTATTTTTCCCGAAGCGAAGCAAGGGCGATTTCCTAGTATATAATAAAAGGGCAATATATAATATATAAATTTTACTGTTTATGTCATACTCTATGAAATTTATTTATTACATTCTAATAAAATTTTTCAAAATTGGTGACAGAACCGACTTAGTCAACCCCGACCCCACGTGGTACTAGTCTGCCCTACCCCTAGAGTGAATGTAGACCCCGGAGGCGCGGAGGGAGAGCAGCCCCCGCCCGCTGTAACAAACTGCAGGCACCATGTGAGCCGAAGCTGCGTAGGCGAGCATGGAGTGCCTGCAGTTTTTTTACGCAAGGGCGGAGGGGCTGCATTTCCCGCAGCGCCGGAGACGTTTGGAAGCCTGTTTATGTATCAAAAACCCCTAAATTTTCCCTAAAAGTGCAGATAATGGAACATTGTAATTATAATGATTTGTCATAAAAGTGGTGCGTTTTGTGTGTCTCCCCATATGGAGGTCGAAATTTTATTTCTTCATCCACCACCTGATATTAATTTAGACTAGTTTAAGACAAATACTGAGCAGTTTTCACAGATTTAACCTCAAAATAAAAATAAAAAAAACTCGAAAACTATGTGTTTCCTCACTTAGCCCCTTTATGGGGGGGTTCCTTACCCTACCCCCTACCCTCCCCCCCTAACTCCACCCCCCTCCCGATGCCGCAGGATACTAAAGAAATACCCTTAAATTTTTACCATGTAAAAGTAATCAAAATATTATAGAAATACCGGTATTAATTAAATTGATATTTAAAGAATTTAAAATACAAACTATTAAAATACTCAGTGTCGGCCTTACTCAAATAATAAGCCCGATAAGAATGACTAATGTACCTACTCTGTGGTAAATAATAAATAAAGTGTATTACTTTAATCAGTTAATTCAATTAAACATTAAATCAAACATTTGGAAGAGTTTGTAAAAGTTTGGAGTCGTTGACTGTTTGTCGTGGTTCGGCAAGTGTCGCGTATACAAAGTTACTCTATGGCAAGTTTGTAAATCGGCTTCTAGAGTTTGAAAAAAGAACGCGTCATCGCGGTTTCGGGACACACATTTTGTTCGAGATGTCTGTTCTATGTCATTATACTTCAATGATATCCGATTAGCCGTTTTGGCGTGATTGCATGACAAACATCCAAACATCCAAACATCCAAACATCCAAACATCCAAACTTTCACATTTATAATATTAGTAGGATAGTAGGATTCTCGACTTCAATATAATAATAAAAGTCGTATTGGATAAAGGCGCCCCGAATAGCTCCGTATAGTGTACCAAGACTACAAGTGAGTACAAAAAGGCCGAAACGACCGTTGCAATGAGAGAGCAGCAGTCAGCGGGCGATGCGCAGTTGATTTGCTGTTAATGTAATAATTACATTACACGTACTGAGCCGCTCGCAGCCGACATCGACATCACGCGTACACCGTAGTCCGTGCACGATACACGATACACGAATACCATATTGTTATCTGTGAATTGGATACCCATTATTTTTTCATTAGAGCAACAGTTATTTTTAGTAACGTAATGGTTATGTAAATCGACATTATTTAATAGCTCTCGGTAATGTCCGTGTTTCTCGTTTGGATCGTAAATGGTAATGTGAAGTTTGTCGACAGACATTAACAAAATGGAAGCAGAATACTTTGGTTGCATTTTAATTGTATGAAGGTATCTTATACAAGCTGGTGTTCATGGTTACAGATCGCAGCCAGGAGTAGGAGGAGTACCTATGATGGACTTTAATGCATTTCACCTTTGCCCATCGACATTTGCAAGCCTTGCTGACCAAGAGAAAGAAAGAAATAGAAAGAAAGATCTAGCTGTCAAGACCCCAGCCGGAACACGACGAGTCGTTTGGCGGTTGACTCTAGCAAGAGGGTGGTAGGCGGTAGCGATCCAAGCGGACCCAATGTAGATTGTAGAGTAATAATCTCATAATAATAATCATCCCAAGAAGAAATATCAATATTACCAATATAATCCCTAGGAGGGGCCCTGCCGACAGCTGGCCGGATTAAGTCGCTTGTTACGACAGCTATCCGGATTGGGATGCGTGTTAGTATTCTATTGTAAGCCGCCTCAATAAGGATTATATAAATGGGACGCCCATGTGAATACAATCTAAGATGTTAGTACAGAGTGCTCCGTGGATGATGGACTTTCCTTTTTTCTTCTTTCTTCGTTCTCAGCTGGCGACTTTGTCCATGGGCTAAGCTACGGTGTTCATTTACCATCAGGTGGCTGGGTAACCTAAAAAGTACAGAAGCTGGCGCGTGGAATCGGACGCGGTCGACAGTATGCCGCACGCCGCGCGGCGCCGGACGGCGGACACTTCACGACAGCGGCAGCGGCTAGCCTCACGCCGACACCGCTGAATCAACAGTTGGTGTCACCTCCCTGCTGAGTGCTGACACGTCACGGCTGAAACACTTTATGTTACTGTTAAAACACTTACATGGATGAAGGATAGTATGACCTAGTCAGACAGGTGAATAACTTTTCCGTCACATATTATTATAGTATCGTCGGGATTATGCTCTACAATACAGAGTTCACCAATTCTGAAATAATCGAACTGGCGCCATTGCCTCTTTCATTGTTGAGATGGTGCACCGCGACTACAGAAGGTCAGGTTAGGTTCGGGAGTCAGGATGAAACGGGAAAACCAAAACATGTTTATTACGTAGAAGGTACTTGCAATTTGTGTCAACTCATTATTTTTGAGTAAAGGAAATAGTACTGAACGTGAACACTCGAGTGTGGCTTTCCCCAAGCCCAGCAGAGCAAGCTTCGCTCGTCGCGGTCGCCGCAATGTTAATCCAATTGAAACTTGTCAAAATAAACTACAAGTAGATTAGCTACAGTCAGCGTCAGCGTCACCGCGCGGCCGCGACACGCAGTGACACGCAGCGACACATACCAATAAATTAACAGCTGTTGTCACTCCCCCGGGAACTACACCATCCCGACCCCTTATTCCTCTATCACAAATGTTACTTTTCAAATTTCAAGAAGGTTACAAAATAACACACGAAGTTGATGAATACCATCATATTGATGGTGGGTGCTCGGTGCAACTAGCATTATCACTCAGCAAAAAACAATAATAGTTTTTATCGCATTGCATTATTGAGTTCACATTACATCACCGTCGCACACGGTCTCACATTATGTTGGAGCAGCGTCAATGTAATAAGCCGCCTAGGTTTGATAAAAAATAACAATTACGTAGTTTGATGCAGCCGCGCACACACTGCACAGTGCACACGTTAGTGGCCTAGCAGCAGAAGCAGCAGGCCAGAAATCTCTCTTGTTGCTCTAGGATTAATGGCCTAAAAAAGTGTCGGAAGTTCTTAATTAACTATAGGCCTTCAACGACCGTCTATGCGGCTGCCTTATACGAGTATACCCTGCGGAGTACAACAGCACCTAAGACATAACATTGCTTGTTGCTACCAACAGCTACCTGCCTACCTTAAAACGCTCCTTCTAGAATAAGCCGCGAAATACAATAGTTTTATCCACTTCGTTAGCAATGTCTGTCTGTGATGTGGTGATGCGATATCGATGAGCTTGAGTGACTACTAACCATATTATTACCATCGACAACCAGCAACTAGGTACTGACAGCAAATAATCACGAGGGACGAGGGCTAAGAGTGCTTGCATGCTTAGATTAACTAAAGATTAACTAAAAATATGACACAAGCAAGTGGGTCAAAGTGGAATAGCCCCGGCAGATGTCGCGGGCGCCGGGCGGTGGCGCCGGGCGGTGCGCGGTCTAACGAGCGTCCATATTGAATCCCGTGTCAGTTGACACTGCACTCCAATGTCATGGGCCTTTATTTGTGGGCGCGTTTAATGGGGCCTTAACGACTTCATCGCTCCCCCACGACGCGATACGATCGCGACTTGACGTCTCCCGACGTGACATCAGCTGTCAAGTGACACGTCCAGGAATATGCAGGGTGGAAATAAAAGATGGTATTTGGAGGAAAAATACCCTGAATATTGATGATGGCAAATTTTACTGAAAGGAAACATTCTTTTATTTTCAAAAATAAGTAAAACTGCAAACAAAGATTTTTGAAAAATCACCTGCTTAAACCGGGAATCGAACCGGAGAAATGTAATAAATAAAACATCCTGTATTTTATGATACCAAGATACGAAGCGAAATCAGCTGAAGAATAAATCCGTGCATACATGAAAATTGTTGTCATTTTAAGCAATTCATAGATTAAATAGGAGTCATCAGTCAACCATGATTTTAGATAGTAAGTAGGAATTTTATAATAGAAAAAAAATTGACTAATATTTTTCTTGTTCTTCCATTAATTTAAGATACTATGTTGCTTAAAAGAACTTAATCCTTGAATGAACCTTTCGGTTGGTATCACAAAATACAGGACGTTTTATTTTTCACATTTCATCAGTTCGATTCCTCAAGCAGGTGCTTTTTTAAAAATCTTTTAATATAGTTTTACATATTTTTTTAAATAAAGGAATGTTTCCTTTAAGTAAAATTGGCCATCATTAAAATTCAGGGTACTTTTCCTCCAACTACTGTATTTTTTTCTATCCTGTATTTTTATATTACGTATATTTCGTAGATTGTGTACAAATAATATATTCAATGAAGAACAGATGATGTCAAACATCGCAGCAGAGAAGTTCTTCCTTGTGAGTGCCTTCTTGTTAGCGACGTGTTTAGTGAGAGGCTTAGTTTTGAGGTAACTTCTAGAGCAGCGAGTAGCAGAGCTTCTGATCAGAAAAAAACATGAGAGGTGTCAAGGGACACCCGGATGGAACGAAGTTCCTTTCGATTTAAGTTTTGCTGTACAGCGCCATCTCTGTACAACTTTCTGAATCACGCTAGCGCCATGTATACATTATACAGAGCATACAGTACAGCGCCATGAGTTTTACAGAGATGGCGCTGTACTGTAAAACTCTCTGAATCACACTAGCGTGATTCAGTCGAACCTCCTCGTCGCTCATGATGTCCTAGTACTTCATTAAAAATTTGTGTGAAGTTAAAATTCTTCACAAAAATTTTAATGAAGTTACTAGGACATCACGAGCAAATAGGAGGTTCGACTAAATGCGACTGTGTTCAGTGAATACGTTCAGTCGAACCTCCTAGTCGCTCATGATGTCCTAGTACTTCATTAAAAATTTGTGTGAAGTTAAAATTCTTCACAAAAAAAATAGCGTGATTCAGAAAGTTGTACAGTACAGCGCCATCTCTGTAAAACTAACTGAATCACTTCAAAAAAAGTGTCGTCATTCGCAAAATCAAAAAGTGTCGAAATTTTCCGTCTAGCCCCCTTTCACAACGCGCGATAAGGAACTTCGTTCCAAAAAAACGTTTCATAAGTCTTTAGACATAACTTTCTTAACATCTGGTTTAGCGACCGTCGGAGGTATTCGTTTCGAGCGGTAGAGTAACTTTCAGCACATCAGCACTCGGTTTGGCTCAGTGTACCACGGATCAGTCGTGCCATCGATCACTACGGGAGCACCGGCAGGTCTCAGATCGAGATCCGTGTACAGTTAATGTAACAGTTTTATATTAAATTGAACAGAATGAAACACAGCGTGCGCGCCTCCAGTTAACTGACGTCGTGGATGGCCAGCGGTCGTCGGGCGGCGCGCGCGGCGGGCCGATGCCGCGATGAGTCAGCGACACGACATTTCTCCGGCCGCAGATAAGATTTACAGATGTGGTTCGCAATCACGGTTATGAGTAACAAGCCAACAAGTGTGCTCAGTGCAGCTACCGACGATACAGACAGTCGGCGCCGGCGCCATCCAGCCCGCGCCCGCGACACTGCGCTGTCCACGTCGTAATTAGATGGCACCAGATTGCGCGCTCGGTCTCTCACAATCATCTGATATATTCATTTAGTTCGTACATAACTCGGGTGTGTCAAATAGGTTTATCATATCCAACGGTACTTTAGAAAGTGGGGTGAGCGCTGCAGGAGATGATTCGTTATCTCCTGATCAAATATTTAAAATTAAAATAATTTATAGAAGTTACTGTTCACGATCCGGTCACGATCAAGTCAATAATCCGCCGACACAGATGTTAACCTTTTGAGCTCGTATGAATTTATTTTTAATGTGTACATAATTATGTAAGTAATGTTACAGCACCGGCCATGCCCCTCGCGAGCGTCTTCGTGCCTCTCGAGTCTCGACACACAAGCACACAACCATACGAATACCACTGTCAAGTGTCGACCATACTGTCTACTGAACAATACATATAGTAATAGTTATTAATTTTCGTTTCATTACACAAAGTATAATACCAAATTACGTTGAATTTGAACATGTTTATACGCATTAATGGTAAACACCTGAACACACACGCCTCACTACAATTATCAGTTTTCCAAACTTCCATCTATATACGTTGAGAGGGATAACAAAGCAAACCTATGAAACGTTTTTAGTGAATCATTTTGATTGAATGTACGTATTATCCCTAATAACCCCTAGGTTACATTTAATGCCGTGCCTTAGACGTCACCAGGCAGGACGGGGAAGGAAAGGAGAGGGAAAGCATAAGGAAACTACTTATAGAACTACCAAGAAATATCTAAATAATCCAAATAATTTTGAAGTAGATAATATTATACAAGTAAATTAGCTAATTCAATGTTTTTGTCATAAATAATATCAGAATTCAACCAGTCACATTCCATATGTGGACCCAAATGAAACCAAATGGACCAAAATGAATTTTGTAGGCGATAGTGCGTTTTGAACCGATTTCATTCGGTGTTCGGTGTTGGGACAATATTCCGGTAATAAGGATTAGTGAAAGATCATTTAGGAGAAGTCAAACAAGTAACGTTTCCGAATGGCAACACGTTGACAAACAATGATGAGGGCGGCGGCTCGCGCCCTCCATCCCCCCCCCCCTTACCTTCCACCCCCCCGTCAGCACCCCCTGCGGCCTACACTTTGCACTTTGAATGCGAACACTTGACTTGGTATTAGGGTTCGATGCGGAGGCCCGACACATTGGACTTTGTAATTGGACTTCGTTCGTCGCGGTCACTCGATAAAATAATTCTTGGCTTCAATCTATTCGGGTGTTATAATCTGCCGGATTATGATAATCCGGATTTCTTTCATCTGAGTGGAGGCCGGAAGTTCTTGACGTCTGTCACGCTGTTTTGCAATGATAATAATTAAGACCAGTTCTAGACGTTCATAGACGACCAGACGTTCCTCATGCCAGGGCCCAGGAGCCCTAGCTGAAACCAAAATTTAGAAATGAGAGGTACCCGGTGTGCACTATAACCGCTGACCGGCGACGTTGTCAACATCGGTCAATACTCAGTGGAGCCGACACCGTGCGCGGCCCGGCCCGGCCGTTGCGGTGTGCGGTGGTTCGCAGAGATCTCCATCATCATCTCGTCATCTCCTACAAGTTCATGTTTAACATTTTACATTCATGTGAATGCTCACGGATACGTGGCCACCTACAGATCTAACACCGATATAAAAATATAATTATGGATTTAAAGGCTCCGCCTTCTTGTAGGTTCGCGGTATTTATTTATTTTAGTTTCATTAATTAGCACGGTGAAAACCAATTACACTATTTAATTGCTACTTTAATAACATTTACAGCTTACTTATTAATTTGAAAAAAAGCAAATACAAGAAAATAATAACTAAAAAATAATAATAATAAAATATAAAATTATCAATAAAAAAATCATAATTATAAAATTATTTTTCAAAAATCATAAAAAGCAGAAAAAATCTAATGTCAACTCAAATTATCATTAAAATGTTATACAACTATCACGTTAACTTAAAATCTCTTCTTCTAGTCTTCCATTCGTCTCCAAATAGGTCACAATTAGACGAGGCGTCAGGAGAGCATTGAGTGTGTTATAGAGACCGTGAAAAAACTTCAAGTCATCAGCATAAAGGAGATACCTCGAATGCTTAATGACCGTAGGAAGATTATTGATCATTAAAACTAACAGAAGAGGACCTAATATCGATCCTTGACTAACTCCATAACGCGTATGGAAGAGTTGTGACTTATAAAGTCACGAGGTATGTCTGATCTTTTAATCACATTGTAAATTGTAAATCATAAAAGTAATTGTAATAAACTGCTCTTAGTAAGTGTAAATTGCAAGTGCAAGTCCAAATGAGTGGGCAGTGAGAGTGGATGCGGCGCGGCGGCGCGGTGCAGTGTGCGGATGTCCTCGTACAGTGAGACTCACGGCTCGTGTAAAGTGATAATAAGTGAGCGGTGACCTATCACGCGACCGAGGAAACTGTCGGCTCATTTGTTCACATCTCTACAGTGTACTAGTACAGACTGTACAGTGCTGCAGCCGGCGAGCTCGGCGCGCGGCCGCCGCTAGCTGTATCCTGAACACGTCCAGCTTCACTGTCGTGAGACGGTATTATTCGCTATAAAAGTGAGTCAAGTTGTCATGGTGTAAGTTTAAAAAGAAATATTCGACATCCGATGATGCTGTTTGACCAAGGAACTTTACAAGCCCTAATGGGTTTGTAGCTAAACCATGTAGAGTCAGCCTTTGTAGAGCTTATAGACTTGGCGCTTCATGAGAAATGATAACTTTTTAGTAACGAAAGCGATTGCAGTTTGTAAGTTTAGGCAACCTATTTTCCATGAAATATTTTTGGGATTAGGTTGACTACCGTCCTACCTTTAAATAGTAGGATGTCATCGTGTCGTAGGGTGTCTTCGCTGTCATCGTGGCTTACTTGTCCTTTCTTCGAGCCTTTCAGCCGTAGGTGAAAGTTGGTATTCCAATACCAATATCTATGACCAATACACACAATTTTGGTATTTAGAGTCAATGCGGAGGTCCGCACTCGGAGTCGGTCCTGCGGCGGCGCGCCAGTGACCACCGAGCACTCACCATCGGGTGGCCTATTATTATATCTCGAGCGCCATTGTTGTTACAAACATAACAACGGTATTGTATTTACACACAAACAAGCGAGCAATGTGTCAGCCACCCGACACCCCCCGACACCCGCGCGTATTTATAGCGGCGCCGCGGCGTGGCGATAGCGAGCGGCGACACTCGCCGACACCTACGACACACGGACACACGGCAGCGATGTCCGCACGCACACACACACACACACACACACACACCCGCTCACACACACGCACAGGCAAGCTAAAAATAAAGCGCTCAGACTCGGAGCCGTCATCGATGAGACTGACATTGGCAGTTACGCCGCTAATTATAATAAACAAAATGACTACGCACTATCCGACGGAACTCGCATCTACTGTTTATGATGTTCTCGCCAAATGTAATTCTCGCGTTGATTAATGATCGAGCGTAACGTGAGATTCATCTCAATTTGTCGATAACGATCCTTTAATGATATAATAGATCGTTGTGCAGTTCGGGGCGGACTTCAGTGTTAACTTACCTGCCTTTATTAGTAAGTATTAAGGCTGTATCCGCAGTCCGATATTAAGGGACCACTAAGGGTCATCGTTCCCATAAGCTTCCGGTTTCAATAAGGAACTTCGGCCCTCTATCCTGGGAAGGTGGCGAGAGGACTCAAGTTGTTTCAGAGTTCAACTAATTGTCGTGATGGCCGTGGGGCTGCGCGATTCAAAACATTTAATAGAGGGTTAACATTTTGCATGTGAACCGTGGAGTTGGCTGGCTAGTGTGGCTCGTGTGGCTACCCAAGTAGAGCTTCATATGCTACGTGTAAGTGTAAGGTTCTGGGCGCGATTGAATTTAATCTGAATCTTGTACGTCACGGTTAAGTGTACAATGTACATTGGCTGGAACCGGCTCCCGGCTCCCGGCGCGGATCACCGGCTCGCGGGGACTCCGCCGCCGTGCAGGTGGACAGAGGGCGCCGCTCGTTAAGGCCCGTCCACACTAACGTTCCGCTATTTTTTCTTGCACTATAATCATACTTTATGATCCTCGTAATGAATGTGAAAGTAACGGCCCGTTAATTTTGACTGGCCGCCTTGGACACATCAGTTACCGGTTACCGGCGGTAATGGCGACTGGCCACTGATAACTGACGCGGTTAAATGTCCAGTAAACGGAAAATTAATACAATTTTACAACCGTGCATGGCGAATATTTTGCAATTCTTATGATGGTTACTTGAATTCTAAAGGTTTGTACTCATTCGAAGCTTTGAATGAAACTTTGAAACACAATAAATACGGTACGTGTAAACTGTAATGCATATGCATGGGTAATTTAGTAGAATGGCGGTCTGAGCACGAACGGACGTATACAGGATTAGAGGATAACCTGTCTCCGACACGCATATGACTGCTACCTCAGGAGGGTCACCGACGCGTCTCCAGATGCAACTAGAATGATGGCGTGGCCAGTGAGACAGGTAAAGCCCCCGCCACTACCACTCGACTAACATGACGGGGTCTCGTGGTTGTCGACTCCCCGCAATACATCCCTCTGATTAATGAGGGCTATGACTCATTATTGCCAGCGTGGTACTTGCACATTCTTCTTTGAGTTCAATTAAAAAATTAAAATCAGGAGTTATCGACTGATTACAGAGATTTTTACAAACTTCGGTTAGTCAGATTAAAATATTTTTTATGACTTTGACTCAAACAGTTGAGTTGTGAGACGTACCCTAATACTGAATG
This sequence comes from Thymelicus lineola, assembly GCA_963932265.1. Classification (NCBI taxonomy): domain Eukaryota; kingdom Metazoa; phylum Arthropoda; class Insecta; order Lepidoptera; family Hesperiidae; genus Thymelicus; species Thymelicus lineola. The sequence continues at coordinate 300,404 of OZ010686.1, forward strand.
CTGGATCTAATTTTGTCCATAGTAAACTGAAGTTGGCAGAATTGGTGACCATACGCTCTAGAAGCAAAAGAGTAATTTTATTTATTTATTTATTTTAATTTTTTTTCGGAAAGCATACAGTGTTTTCAAATTAATATGACAATTAAATACTTAATTAGTACAGGACTATAACACCTTTTAGCTGCTTTAAAACATTAATGATAGCGATAAGATATCGATGCTGTGAACACGCCAGAGGTAAGATGCGTTAATCATGTGTGTACGGAGCCTAACGGCAGTAAAATAGATTCGCTGCGAGGCGCCTGCGCTTGTCGCCGCACCACAAGAACACAACACACAACCGGATTTCTACTCGCATCAAAACGCGATTTCAATGCGCCAGCTCACTAACTGCATGAAATTACCACCACGCAAATTAAATATATTATTAGAACTTGAAGACAAAATTTATCGACACTGATGTGAGGCAATCGATGAAAATGGTCTACAATGGTGTTAGTGGTGTGAGGCAGCAAAATAAATTGTATCTTTTGTATTAAAATTAATGACCCATCGCCTTAGAGTATTATTACTCTAAGCCCATCGCTTATCAATTTCAAATTGTTCCTCAATAAATTGCTTATGCTGATTATTACGTTGCTCGCTACATTTACATTAATATAGCTATAGTTAATAAACAGTTAAGACATTTAAATATCTTAAAAGCTAAATTTTAAACATTGGCATCTTTCGGCTATCCCGTGAAATATAAATTGTTTTGAATTAAATTGAGACGTTAGATCTATGCATTTTATGATGGTCTTCAGACTCAAGTTACCTTTCTACGTCACGATGACGTCACAACGGAATGACTATGCGACCAATCACAGACCGGATTGAATTTGTCCTGGACTTCATGATTGTAAGGTGTCCACACTTACTACAAAAATTATGTCCTATTTTGATATATGGTTCTTTTTTCAAAATGTTTTCTAATAATTTTTCTGGTGGTAAGAAATAATATTGAATTAACACATTTTATTATAACTTCTTCAAAATTATACTTATGTCATGAAAACGGATGTTTTTACATTATTATTTTTGTATAAGGTGATAATGAAATGAAACAATATTATTTATTACGGAACATTGATTTTATTTCAAGCACACAATACTTATAAAAATATTTTCACACAATCAATCAATCAATCAATCAATCAATCAATGCTTTATTTGCAGGATAAGGTTACATGCATACAATGTTACATAGGTGTTTATGTGTTCTTAGACCTCCTATCCTAGCCTGTTAGGCGTGCAAATTTAATTCGGTAACATACATTATTAAACAGAAATTCATTAAATACCTAAGCATTAAATATTAATTACAAAATATAAATCAATAACAATAAATTCTAAAAATTAACATTAAAATAAAAAGAGCAATTACATTGTCGGATTAAATTAATTTGTATTTAAATTGTCAAATTGATATAATTATGATTTATCTACGTCATTTGTTTTATGCTTAGTTTTATGTCATGTCAGTAAGAAATTCATTAATGTTATAATAGCATTTTTTTATTAAATATTCATTTACATTTTTTTTAAATAAGTGAGCGTCTTCGGTGTTGCGTATTGCCTTTGGAAGTTTATTATATAATATTGGAGCTTTACATATGAAACTTTGTTGGAGAATGCGCTTTTTACACGGGACCATTTGTAACTTATCTCGATGGCGCGCTCCCTCACGGTATTTAAATAGTTCAGAATTCCGTTTTATGAATGTTGTACATTCTAGGATGTACAAACATGGCACTGTTAATATCTTTAGTTTAATGAAGTAAGGTTTACACGATTCTGTTGGTTTTAATTTGCACATAGCCCTGATGCATCTTTTTTGCGCTTTTAATATCACATCTCTTTGAGCTGAGTTACCCCAAAATATAATGCCATAGCGTATAGTTGATGCAATATATCCGTGGTAAGCCGACGTTAGCGTTTCTTCGTTAACAAGGTTATATAGTTTGCGAAGAAGAAAAGAGAATTTATTTAGTTGTTTGCATATGTAGTCCGTGTGTGCCTTCCAATCTATTTGTTTATCGATATACAAACCTAAGAATTTAATTGTTTCAACAACTTCAATGTCAGTTCCTAAGTAATTAATGTTAAGTGTAGAAGATATGTTCCTTTTATGTTTAAATGTCATAACTTTTGTTTTATTTAAATTAATTTGTAAATTATGATTGTCAAGCCATTGAATTACGTCTTCTAGCGTCTTATTTATATTTATCTCTAGTTCTGTATAATCATTCCCCGTGAACAGAACTGTACTGTCATCGGCAAACAAAGTCATTTGGTGATCTGTAATTCTTGGTAATTCGTTTATATATATTAGGAATAATAATGGCCCTAGTATACTCCCTTGTGGCACTCCATATGTAACACATCTACGTTTTGAAGTATAGCTAACTTCTCTTTTGGTCTTCGTACAAATGCTGGTTATTACTGTTTGTTGCTGCCTATCTTGAAGGTACGATTTTAATAAGTCGTAAACGTTACCTCGTATACCATAGTTATACATTTTTCGGAGCAATGTATTTTGTTCTACATGGTCAAATGCTTTTGAGATGTCCATATATAGAGCAGCAACAGGTAAGCTTTTATCCATATTCTGAATAATTGTCGACAGAGTTTCTAATATTGCTTTATCAACAGATTTGTTTTTCCTGAAGCCAAATTGTTGTGGAGTAAGGAGCTTGTTTTGCTCTAAAAAATTGTATAAGGGCTCGTAAATTGCTCTTTCAAATATTTTTGAAAAAACTGAAAGGAGTGCTACTGGCCTATAGTTATTTATATCTGTTATATTTCCTTTTTTAAATAATGGTTTGATTATGGACGTTTTTAATATATTTGGAAATACACCATATTCTATACAGAGGTTCAGTATATGAGATAGGATGGGTGCAATCACGCAGGCGCATCTTTTAATTATTTTTGTTGCAATGCCGTCAAAGCCTACGCTGTTTGTATTTTTCAGCCCTTGAATTATTTTATATATATCTTGTGGAATTGTTGGTGGCATAAAGAAGGATTTTAGTATGGTGTTATTTGTGTTAAATATATGTTTATTCTTTTGGATAGATGTTTTTTTAACTATGTCAATAAAAAAGTTGTTAAATTTAGTTGCAATTTCCATGGGATTGGTTATTGTTATGTCATTATCAATTAATTTATTTATACTTTGTTTAGGGTCCTTGTTTTTTGCATTATTAATTATTGTCCATGATGCTTTACATTTGTTTTTTGCTGTCTTAATATAGTAATTATTTTGCGACTTCTGGGTTAGGTTTATGATTTTCTTGAGCCGTTTACAGTATGACTTGAATTCAGATTTATTGGTGTCATTCGGGTGGTGCCTCCATTTCCATAGTAATGTTTGTTTGCGTTTGCTACATATTTTAATTCCACGGGATATCCATCTAGGTTTTGTATTAGTCATAATTTTACAATTTCTAGTTGGAAAACAGAGATCATACAATAATTTAAATATCTCATGAAAGTAGTTGAATGCAATGTTGGGGTCATTCGTTTCATATATTTCTCGAAAAGATATTTGTTTTAAATATTTAATAAAATTTAATATGTGTTCATTTGAATAGTCGCGCCTTAGTGTGAACCAGTATTTAATGTGGTATGTCTTTTTAACAGGAAATTTGAGTATTTGAGCATTGTGATCAGATAATGATAATTCTTGTAATTCACTTTGGCATCCTGCGCGGATATTGTGTGCAATATTGTCAATACATGTTTTACTAATACTTCGTGTTGGTGATTGAAATTCGCATTTTAAATTATAACTTAAAAGTAAATTTTTAAATTCATTTGAGTATTTGTCATTGGCTAGTATGTCAATATTTATGTCACCACATAAGATTAATTTGTTTTTGTTTTGCGTCAGCAAAGCTAGAATGTTCTCTAATCGGCTCATGAATATCTCAAAGAGAAACGTGATATTTTTGGGCGATCTGTAAACACAAACTACGTATACTTGTTGATTTACTAGTTCTATACCTGAGAATTCGACAATACCCGGACATGACATTCTACATACGTCTTTCATGTCTTTAAATGTAAGTGTATTTTTGACTAGTATACAAGATCCTCCATGTCGGTTTTTTCTCATACAGTGTGAAGCAAGTTTATAGTTGGGTATATTTAGGCAATACTCATCACCGTCGATCATGTTATGTTCAGTTATACATAAAATGTCAATAGGCTTTTGTTTCGTGGCTAGGTCGTCTAAACATATTGTTAGAAGGTCAGATTTATTTATGAGTCCATTAATATTTTGGTGAAGAACATACAAGTAGTTAGTCACGAAATAAATTACTATTATTATTGTGTGTATCTGTATCTTGCGGTGCTTTTTTGCTAGAGTTATTACAATTTATGTCTATCTTATAGATACATTCATTCATACATTGACAATTGATATTACTGATACTATTACATTTAATACAAGAGTGATAGCCAATTAAATCTACTTGAGTTTGTGTGCTTACATCTTTATAACAGTTCTTATTTACTTCATTGTGTGTTTTGGTTTTTAAATATGATTGCATGTTTTGTTTGTAGTAAATACACAATATCTCTTTTGCGATGTACCTGGCTATAACAAGGGAAAATAGGTTTCTACGAGGTATATGTCTAATAAAGTTGAAATCTGTAAATGTAGCATTATTATACTTCCCGCATACAAATTTAAGTACGTAGTTTAATTTTTTGACACAAAGATAATTATTTCTAGCTATTTCTCCAACAATGATATTCGTATTTTTTATATTCGTTAACCATATGTTCATTTTGATTTCAAAGTCATAGGGGTTTTTATCATGTGTACCAGCAAGAAAAATAACAAAGTCATCCTTGGTTAAACTCCGTATTTCAGTTTCCATAGTTGTGGTAATGTTTGGCAGCGTGGCATTTGGTTTGATAAAGCTCGTTACATAGTATTCATTCCCTAAAATCTCTTGGAGTTTATGTCGAAGTCCTCTCCCTTGTTCGTCGGCTATTATAATGACTCTGCGTTTCTGTGCTACTTGTTTATTTTTGTCACGGTTATTGTCACTATTGGGATCTATGGTCATGCAATTATTTACGAGTTTATTGTCATCTTTCGCACTAGTAATATGTATCGGTGAGTTCTGTGACCGATTTCCTGTAGTACACATTGGTTGATACTCTTGATCTAGTTTATTTGGAGAGTTCTGGGCGCTTGTATCTACACTTTTGGCAAGTTGTAGCGGTGACGATCTTGAGACAGCTATTTTCATATTTATGATTTTTTTGCCGATTGGTGTTGTGTGTGGTTTCTTTGGCGTAAATTCACTTGAGAGTTTCTTTAAAAAATCTATTTGTTTTAATTGTTCCTCAATTGTTTGTTTTAATTTATTTTTTTCTAGTATTAGATTGTCTATCTCATTATCCGCAGTCTCAAGTTTTTGTTTAACTATTTGTAATTCGTTCTTTAATTCCAGTGTGTAGGAGTCGTTAAGTTGCAGCGTTGTTCCGTGTTTGAAACAGTTTGAGTCCAGTAACGTTGAGTTGAGAATATCACAGTCATTATTTAAATCTAAATTTGAAATATTTGTCTCGGAAATTGATCGTTGAATTCTTTTGCGTATAGTTACATTCTCCATGTTTGTGAATATATAATGGTAAGAATAATCAGAAAAATATGTTTTAGAAAAAATCTTCTGTCGCTGGGATTCGATCCTACGTTCGCCTGATTCTAAGTCCGCGTTCCGGCCATTAGACTATGATGAGTGTCGCTCAACCGGTTGAATTTTGTCATACGTTGTATTTGTTTGCTATTGCCAGCTGATTCACAGCTGATTTATTTTGTATGTCGGTACTTTGAAATAACTTTTGTTCACTGTTTTTGTCACTTGTTGCACTTTCTATTGAATATTGATTTTATTATTTTTGGTTATTTATGCCGTCAATGTTGATTGTGTTTTAATGAAGTTAATGTATATTTTATCACTATCACTTCACTTGCACTTGGTATTTTAGTTGGAAACGGAAATTGTTGTTGATTAGACTATAATATTATAATGTTGACTATAGTGGTTTATCTGAATTGTTCGGTTTGGATAACACTGTCACTTATTTATAACGTCACTAAAACTTAAATAAAACCATTTTAATATCGTTTTGTCACTATTAACTATTTTAAATTATTAATTTTCACGGAGCTAGTGTTGACTTTGTAAGCGATCGTAGCGCCATCAATCGAATGATATATCCCGGGACTATAGATAACATGGACACAATTCAAAAAAGGGCATTCCGTTGTGACGTCACTCGTCTTCAGGTACATTTAGAGCATCGAGCCCGGGTTTACCCGGACCGAAAAACCCGGGTTTTCCCGGTTCTGAGGATTACAAAAAAACCCGGGTTTTAAAAATCAAACCCGGGTTTTTCGGGTTTTTTTAAATACTTTTGATTTTGTTATTTATTAAGTTTAAGCCACAAGAGAGAAGAAAATGGGTCCCTTCGGAATTGGACGACGGAACCACCGAGGACACTTGTTGGCTAACTTTTTGGAGAAGGAAGATCTCTTTATGATGAACTCCTTCTTCATAAAGAAGCCTCAACGCAGGTGGACTTGGATAAGTCCTGATGGTTCCACAAAAAGCGAGATAGACTTCATTCTAGCAGACAAACAGCACATATTTAATGATGTCTCTGTGATCAGCAGGTTCAAAACCGGAAGCGATCACCGTCTCGTGCCTCTTACACATTAAATATCGACGTGAAGCTGGAACGGTCATGCCTGATGAAGTCTATGCTTCGTCCAACACCTGTCCAAATCCAGGGATCCGAAAACTTTCAACTTGAGCTGCAAAATAGTTTTGCGTACCTAGAATCATGCACGTCGGTGGAGGAGTTTAACAACAGGAGTCCAGGATGGTAGCGACTGTCCACGAGGTAAGGTCGAAGTATTTCAAGACCCACCCCAGTGGTAGATCTCAAGTTCTCTCAGAACAAAGTCTCGGTCTTATGAGAGATCGACGAGAACTATGTGTGCAGTCTCCAACCTCTATGGCGGAATACCGACGGCTCAATGAACAGATCTCCAAGTGTAGGCGACGCAATTTGCGCAAACACAAAGCAAATCCTGTAAAAAATACAATAGAGCGAAACCAGGGCTCCAAAGCTTTCGCCAGAGACCTGTCTATTGGGCAAAGTCAGCTCACAAGGTTGAAGACCGAGTCCGGCACCATAGTTACGTCGAAACCTGAAGTTCTAAGAGAAACTGAGAGATACTACGGACGGTTGTATACCTCCTCTCAAGCTCCACCTCCCAGTAAGGAGAACGACAAGAGAGCTAAATTAACCCGACACTACACAGAGGATATCCCGGACGTCAGCCTGTATGAGATTAGAAAGGCTCTCAAACAGCTTAAAAACAACAAGACACCGGGAGATGACGCGGTATCACCGCCGAGCTGCTAAGAGCCGCGGGAGCGTGGAGCAGAAGTGTGGTGACTCTGTTTTTCAAAAAGGGCGATAAAGCCCTTTTGAAGAACTACAGGCCAATCGCACTTCTGAGCCACGTTTATAAGTTGTTTTCGAGGGTGCTCACAAATCGCATTGCACGCAGGCTTGACGATTTCCAGCCTCCCGAACAAGCAGGATTCCGGAAAGGCTACAGCACCATAGACCACATACACACACTGCGGCAGATTATACAGAAGACCGAGGAGTATAATCTGCCGTTATGTGTCGCCTATGTGGACTATGAGAAAGCCTTTGATTTTCTCGAGACCTGGGCAGTACTAAATTCTCTTCAGCGGTGCCGTATTGACTACCGGTATATCGCGGTGTTGAAGTATTTGTACTCATCAGCCACCATGTCCGTCAAAGTACACGACATAGCCACGAACCCCATCCAATTGTAGAGAGGTGTCAGGCAAGGGGACGTTATATCCCCAAAGCTGTTCACCGCTGCGTTGGAAGATGTGTTCAAGCTGATGGAGTTGAAACGACGTGGCATTAACATCAATGGCGAATACATCACACACCTGCAATATGCTGATGATATAGTCATCCTGGCAGGATCCCTTTAGGAACTAGGTACAATGCTCGGGGACTTGAACAGCGCCTCACAACGGGTGGGTCTTAAGATGAATGTCCATGTTACACCCGTACCGGTTTTTGTTGACGGCGCTGCTCTCGAAGTTGTAGACGAATACAATTACCTGGGACAAGTGATCCAGATGGGTAAGTCCAACTTCGAGAAAGAAGTCACTCGTAGAATCCAACTCGGATGGGCTGCGTTTGGGAAACTGCGTCATATCTTATCGTCCAAAACACTACCTCAGTGCCTGAAGTCGAAGGTGTTCGAGCAGTGTGTGTTGCCAGTGATGACATACGGATCCGAGACGTGGTGCTTCACTATTGGCCTAATACAAGCTCAGAGTAGCGCAGCGGGCTATGGAGAGGGCTATGCTTGCTATTTCTCTAAGTGATCGCATCAGAAACGAGGAGATCCGTAGACGAACAAGAGTAACCGACATAGCTCGAAGAATTAGCCGGTTGAAGTGGCAATGGGCCGGCTACATAGTGCGAAGGACCGATAACCGTTGGGGAAGAAAGGTCCTCGAATGGCGCCCGCGTCTCGGAAAACGGAGTACAGGACGCCCCCCGACAAGATGGACCGACAACCTGAAGAAGACAGCGGGCATCCGCTGGATTCAGAAGGCTCAGGACCGGTTAGAGTGGCGCAAGTTAGGGGAGGCCTATGTCCAGCAGTGGACCTCCAAGGGCTGATGGATGGATGTATGGATGGAGATTACTTACTAAGTTTTAAGATATTTTGAAGAAAAAATAAATCTTTATCACTTTTTTAAACATTTTAAACTGTTTTTGTAATTTGTAAAGTACTATTTCATTTATTTAAATTCTTCCTCATCCTTTATAATTTGTACTCATTGCAGGAAATCGATATATAAACGCAGATTAGTGTATTTAAAAAAAAACAATAAAAGGCTCGAAAAGCTCGAAAAACCCGGTCTACCCGGGTTTTGATATTCTTAAACCCGAAAACCCGGGTTTTCAAAATTGAACCGAGCTTCGATGCTCTAGGTACATTTACGAAGTTATGTATCTAGTCAGAGTAATATATCCATGGGCTCGCCACTCGCGGCTCGCTCGCGCCACTTCGCGCCGCGCTGTGTCAACGCGCGCGCCGCAGTTGCGCAAACACTCCCCGCGCTACGCGGCGACCTTCCCACGCTGAATACACTAGAATATTTCTGTTAACGCACATTTTAAATAAATAATACTTAGTCGTTCTCCTCACGTTCAATTTCACCCAGCCACAATCCAAGTTCCAGGAGCGACAAGAGTTGGCAAAGGTAAAGAAAAAAATTACTTAGGATTTAAATAACTTATATAACTTACGTTAAACATAAAAACATCACATTTATTTAATGTAGTGTCCTTCCTTTCTTTCTGTTTTTTTATAGCTAAATATTCGCTTAAGCCTACGTTATTCAACTGTGCGATATGCACTCTACCGTAGAAGGTAACTACACTCCACCAGTGCTCGTCGCAACATTTTTAAATTAGGTATTCATTAAAAATATGAGGGAGAAAAGGACATCTCCGTCTCACATAAAAACTTAGCTTCCCATTTAACGTGTGTCATAAATTATTTTACACTTGGCTAATTTAGTAACGCAGTGAACTCAAGCGTCACAGTGGTAGAAAAGAAACCGTGTTTGCAATATTTTAAATATTTAACCACTAACGGTTTTCAGGCTCAAGGTTCAGCGCTCAAGGCTCGCTCGAGGCTTGCTCAGTGCTTAGAGCTCAGGACTCCGCGCTCGCTCAGGGCTCAGCCTAGAATGTAGTGTACCTTATTTTCACTGATCATTTAACCCCATCGACTTGATTAGTTAACCAATACGCTTAAATACATTCTGACCACGTTAACATATTTTAAATAAATAACTTCAAGTTTGTTATTATAAATTGATATTTTATCATGTTGTCAGTTCTGTTTCGTAACTGTGTCAATGTGTGCGGTAGTCCACGTGTTATCTAATGAGCAGGAATCAAAGAATTAGTTGTTTATTGAAGTTTATTGATAAAGTATAGATATATTTTATGGAGTCATAGAGAGTGCCGCGTAGAGCCTTACTATATTTTTTTAGACGAGTCCTATATACTTATTATTAAATTCCAATCATGTTTTTGTTGTTGTTACTCAGTTACATTTTATTTTGTATCTGTCATTTGCTGTTGACGTTATCGGCCCTTGCAGCTTCACGAGAATGTGGCGTGACATCGATTCTTATACCTATTTCCTTATTTGCCTGGACATAAGTTCCTGCATCAGATTCCATCACATGTTATCAAACTAACTACAATACAAACACAATTGTCAAGTATAGCATCCAGTGATCGGTTACTATTGGATAGGTGCGCGCACACTGCGCACTGCGCAAGCGTTCTATAAACGCCCCTAATTAAATTGTAAATTATCTTAATTATGCTTTTTGTAGCGCGGCGCGGCCGTCACTCCGCCACTCCGCCGCGCGCCGCGCCGGTACATCGCGGCTCATAACTCGTAGCGTAACTTTACTTTACTAGTTGACTTAAACCGCCGCAATGATATAATTAGAAACACTCGCGCACTTCTGGACGATTCTACAGACCTTACTACCCTGCCCCGAAGTAGTAGACGGGGCCTGCCACTGGGGGCATGTAAATACATACTGCTTTAGATATAAGTACTTAGATTAAGAAATTGATTACATTTATCGAGTCTATATTTTGGTAAAATTGATTGTAAGCCGACACTTCAGCGATGACGTAGGAATAAGTCACACGTGAATGATGTAATTTTTCAAGGGCCTTTGTAATCCTTTTCAAAGTTGTTTAGGATCGGCAGATGAAGAATTCTATGTCGGTCCTTAGCAGCTGCTGCAGTAAGATGTTAACTAGTATCATCCGGAGCGCAGGTGCAATATTAATTTGTTTTCTTAAATATCCTTAAAAAAGAAATAGTTATCCTTTACAAATAGGTTTCGTCTCCCCTGGAGCTCAATCTCTCGCTGTGTCAGCTGGAATGTAATCAGTTCTGGAACGACAATGAGTGGTCTGTGGTCAGCTCGTCGACTGACGACTCCACTACTTGGTGCTGACTGCTGGCTACACTAGCTAGTGCCAGTTCTCTGTCGTATCATGAACGGTGCAAACTGAATGGCAAAAGGTAACGTGTGACATTCATAATAAAAAAAATCAAAATTATTTATTGTACGTCTACAAAAGTACACAATAATTCACACCCTTTGAGCATTACATTACTTCATACATTCATCCGTACAGAAAACTAAAACATAAATCAATAATATGAAACCAATAAGTAAAATAATGTTTAGTTACAAGTTTTTTATTTATTTAAACTATATTAAGGGGTGCTAAAGTTATGACTGCTCGAACGATTAATGTGAGGGGGATTACTCGTCCTGAGCACGGGGCCACACGGGGCCACACGGGGCACGCAAACAAGGATTCTTTACGGTTTCATAATATTGAATTAGGTGGATAGTGGGTCGATACTATCGTCAATTACAAAAAGTAGTTTTCCGAATGTTGTTTTAGCATTAGTTTACAACGTCTACATAAAAAAGTATTCAGAGTTCACCTCTCAGACCACGTTTCTTCGAGCTAAACGTGCATTGATTTGTAATAAGTGGTACTTAGAGGTCTTTAAACTGTAATACAATAACTATTGGCATAAAGCTGTTATATTGTAGGTAGATAAATTATCTGTACACACTGTGAAATTGTTGTATGTGAATGGTGTGGCACGTTCATCCAAGATTAAGTTTGGGTGCGATTGCAATAATATATTGCAACAGTTTGTCGAGGGCGAGCGAGGCCGAGAGGTCGCCGGGTCTCGCCGGATCACTGGCCCATCACTAGGCGGAGCGCGGCCGACGCGTGGCGACGCGGACGTGGCGATGCGGCGACGTGGCGACGCGGCGACGTGGCGTGTTTGCGTCGGTCGTCGGCGACATTCGACATCGACGCTATCTTGAGGTCTCGTCCGCTGATTGCAGCGATACGGCCAATTAATTGCTCAATGATTAAACCATTAATTGTTGTAATGCAATTGATAATTTTCTGCGAGACGATGTTACAAATGTATTTAAATGTGTGGCGATTGCAAATTAGATGATTATTTTAAAGACAAGACTGCGTGGACATGAGTTTTATAAATATAGATTGTAGTAGGTAATAAGTGCTATCTGTAACTATGAGCAGGAAAAAAGAAATCCCAGTAGTTTCTTGCTCCTTATTCTCCCGGGCCCTCTCACAGTAGGGCCTTGTTGAAGCATTGGCGTAGCTTGGATGACTTTCAAAAAATGTTTGTAATCCAAACCAATTTTGAATAAAAATATTTGATTTGATTTGATGTGTGATAAGTGTAGTCCTGAAGGCCGGCTGTAGAGGAAAGAGAAGGCACGGCAGATCTCGGACAACGTTTGGTTTGACTACCGGACTACCGGCTGTAGTGTTGTGTGTTTGTGTGCGTGTGTGTGTGTGCGTGTGTGTGTGTGTGTGTGTGCGGCAAACTGTCGTTGATGTCTTTTGTTGGAGGCTGCGCTCTGCGGCCGGGAGATGAATCTGTTACTATAAAAATTAGTCGGTCACTGACTATATTCAATCCACGATGATTAGACTACACATTATTATTATCATAATCTTGCTTTTCAGGAATCCTTACCCAAACGGTGCCAGCGGGTGGTCATTTCGCCGCTCTCCATCCGATTGTTGTAGGGCTGTATGTATATCTTGAAACGTAATAAGCTGACAGACACATGATTTAATTATGTACTTACGATAGCTGTCATTACATAAACTAATAAAATGTGAATAAAGGCGAGGATGTCCACATCAAAGAAACATGTTTTTACTAAAAGATATTACTGAACCGTTTTATATTATAAGATAATTAAAAGAAAAAAGCGAAAAAATTCCTTAAAACAAGTAATAATTAATAGGTACAAGCATTGATTTTATACAGATATGTTACGTTACTTAATTATAGGCTTTGAAGTGACAACAATTAGCGAGACCTTTACAATCAATCCCGACAAATTCTTATTTACATGCTACAATGTATTACAAATCTTTCTCTTATATTACTACTGTCAGCAGTAAACAACATAGAATTTGTTTGACTGCACTAAGCCTGTATTGAAAAAATGCTGACAGAGAACAAATATAGTAAATTAATGAAAAACGGATAGAGTTTTTTCTATTATAATAGTTGTAGTATACTTAGTATACTATGTCGTTCACCTGTAGGTTCTATGATGTGAGGCGGTGCGGTGAACACGGTAGGCCTCGGGAAACATGCGAACAGACTTACCATCTACCTGGGGCCATAGGCCGTGTCCTGCCGACATGTTGCCAACGAATCGCAGATGGGTGCATTAATTGCTATCACTGTTAATAACGATAAATTATTGGTGAATAATAACACTTTTCGACGATGGAGTTCGACTTTATAATATATCTTAGAACGTTAATTTGCTCCGGCGCTGCAAAAAAAAGCTTACGTACAATAATAATATTATGCTAATTGCTCATACAATGTGTATTCTCCGTGGAGGAAGTGTTCATGTTCCGTGGCCGTACGTTCATTTTGAATACATTTTTGTACGGAGTTCTATAATATAACTAAGTAAATTAAAACGGAGCACTCCGGGAGTGCCGACAAAAGTGAAAATTCGAACAATTACGTGTGTATTTTTTGAATCGTCAGGAAATATTTTATTGTGCAGGAAATACTTTTAAGTGAAGTGTTATTTAATTCATTACATTTTTAGTGAATGGCTGCCAAAGCCTCGTAAAGTATATGTAAACTACAATCTTGTTGTTAATACGAGCTATAAGTTACAGTGTGTACAAGAACTTGACCGGCATATTTTAAAATTTTGGAGTAAAGTTTATAAAAATAAATATAAGGTTGAATAGAACAATCCTTTCCCCAAAATGCTTTGTAAGAAAACATAAGTTTTTCCTTCAATTTCTTGTTAAAAATATTATTTTTCACAATGAGTGCCAATTACGCTTCCAACTTTGAAGCTATGTTTCTTAGTACTCATCCGAGAGGACCCAAAATATTCAGTGACCAGGCCATCCACTATATGATAAAGTGCAAGGCCTTCGTGAGCAAGTGGGTGAAAAGATATTCACAAACAAAAACCATCGATGGCTCACCAGATCGCGGCAAACCAAATAAGTCGTCTGTCGCAGACGACAAACGTATTTTTCAGCTGTTTGCCAAGAATTCTTTACTATCTCTTCGCTCCGGACAAGAACAGTTGAAGAAAAAGGATCTGAATAAATCATTAGACAACACTAAAAGGCGTTTAGTTGAAAATGGAGTGTAATGTCGAAGCACTGTTAAGAAATCTTTCCTTTCCGAAACGCATACTGAAGAAGTTGGTTTAAAAAGGCTATATTGAGCATTCGAAAACAATGACCGATTGGGTCGATATTTTTTTCCAATGAAGCTTCATTTTCAACAGCAATTACTTTACTCGATTTTGGACTATGGGTGACATTAGGATGGTGGTACGAACCGTAAAATATCCATTAATCGTGCATCCTTGGGGATGCTTCACAAAGAATAATTTCGGAAATTTGCAGTTGTGTATTGGTACTTCGGATACTCAGAAAATGACGAAAATTTACGAAAAAGCATTTTTGCCGTCGGCCAAGACGATGTTTCCACGTCTCAATTATTTCCGGTTTCTAAAGAGTTCAACGCCCCTAAACACCGAAGTTGGCTTTGTACCACTCGAAAGGCGAAACATGGTATCGACATGTTGGGTTGGTCCTCACAGTCCCCTGATGCCAATCCAATTGAAAATTTTTGTTCGTAGATGAAGGTTAAAGGAACATGTTAAAGGCAAAAGATACAGTAGCTGAACTTACTCGTCAACTGCAGATTGCGGGGAGGTCCACGCAGCTATGCTAAAAACTTACGGAAAGTGTACCACGAAAATGACAAGCGATTATGGACAATAGTGTAGATTTGATGCCAGATTAATATTAAAGCATCCAACAGCAATAAAATAACTAATTGATAACAATTTTTTCCTTTGATATTTTTAAGCTTTTCATTAAAAGCCGGTCACGCTGTTATCGTACATAGTGTAAGTAACTGTAGTTCTGTACTTCTCTCAGAAATGGCCCCACAGGTAGAGGTCATTTAAAACGATGACGGTGTCGCGAGCTGATTGGTTTTATCCCACCTCAAAAATGCACACCTTAACGCAACTAAAGAAGTTTTCACTTCAAAAATAATGATATCGAGTTTGTATCATCAGTGGCGTGTAGTTATATATTTGTATGTAAAGAGCGTTTGTTTTCATATGCCGCGCCTTGATACAATATACTTTTCATATAATGGATTGAAAACATATAGGTACGACGGACTAGGACATCTACAGCGTTATAAAAACTGTCTTCAGTTAGGTGTATGATAAATTTCATCATTATTATTTGTATCAGAATCCTACTAATATTATAAATCAATTAAACAATTAAATAATAAAGGAATAAATAATTAAAGGATTAAACTTAAAATTAAAAAAAAATAATTAAAGGATTAAACAGAATCCTATTAATATTAAGTTTGTGAAGATGTTGCGATGTTTGGTTGAATGAGGATTCATGTCACAACTACTTAACCGATTTGGCTGTTTGGAAAGGAGATAACTTGTTTAACACATAGACTACTTATTATGCTGGAAAAATTCAGGATTTCCGCGAGATTTGCAAAAAATCGATATCCATGAAGTCACGGAAGTGAAGTTAAGGGCATATACTGACTGACCAAGCACAATTTTACCCTCAATATTTTCTCAACAATATTTCAAATTACATCTACAGGTGCAATTGGTGAGCCAAATACTTCCAAACATGATGATCAAACAGCGAAACCGACAACAGAGAAAACCGATTACACACAGAGGTAATGCTTTAGCGAATGCTAAATAACTAAATTGTATCCTGATCGAATCCAAGAATTGAAGGACGTGCGAAGTAACGAAAATTTTTTTTTTGCGTTCACTGTCTTTGCTTCATCGCTACTTACCACCAGGTGGGTTTGTTGTCCAGCATTAAGTTATTCTATGTAAAAACAAATTTTGAAGATCCGGTCCGGTCCGGTCCGGTTTAGTGGCCCAGTCGGTACGTCGCGCGTCGTCCATGTCGCTAACGTACGTTGAGCTCGGCCGTTATCGCGGCCGGCGCGCGGCATGGCAACCGGCCGCGAGATATGTGCCAGTATATTTTGTACTTAAAATTTAAATGAGTCGGCATTAGCATAGTAATATGAGGCGCGGGGCGGTGGACACGCCGCAGGTGAATGTAACTGTACCGCCGCGACTAGACTCCGCCGCACAGCACCGCCATCGCAGAATTACTTTGTCCAACAAAGCAAAAAATATCGCCTCCTATTCTAATTTAAATAACCTATTAAACTTACCTTATTAAGCAATTAAATACATTCTCTATGTATCCTTAACAAAACAATCTAGCAATTATTTTAATTACCGGTGGATGTGTGTAGGAATAGGTATTATATATTTTCTATATTCTTTTGGCGATAATCAATT
The DNA here is from genome assembly GCA_963932265.1 of Thymelicus lineola. NCBI lineage: Eukaryota > Metazoa > Arthropoda > Insecta > Lepidoptera > Hesperiidae > Thymelicus > Thymelicus lineola. The sequence continues at coordinate 317,101 of OZ010686.1, forward strand.
TTATTGTTAGTGTCCAATAATAGACCGATAGCGCCAGGGGAAAATGTCCGTGTGTATGTTTTATCACTCCTTATTTTAGATCTTGGTATTTCTGTTTTTTCTAAGAATAAGAATAATTTTGAAGGCAAATAGGAAATACTTCAGTATTTCTTTTATTTATTTATGATTTCAAACATACAAATAGAGAGGTAGAGTCCCGTAGAGTAGATAGCGGAACATGTGAAAATAATTAAATATCTTTAAGGATTTTCCATATTGTTACAAAGACACTTAAACTTCTACACAAAAACGTTAGGTACTAGTACCTATGTGCTTATCACAATCAAGTGATCATAAAGAAAATATTTTTTAAAAGCGAAAAAGGATTTAAAAAGTTTAAAACAACCCCGATAGAAGATAATAGAAGTAACGAAGAGTTGAAAAAAAAGGATAAATTAGAAATGCAACAAAACAGAAATGAGTCGCCATTGCTATCAGTGATTGTAAACCTCTCAGGCTGAGCGTATCGGCCGTAGTCCATCACGCTGAACGCTGGCCATAAGTATTAAGTCTTACAACATTGTAAACATTATGGAGATCTCTCATGTATAATGATTTTTTTTATGATTTGTTACGTTTATATTATGAAACTTTTTAGTTGGTTCTTCGATATTCGAACATGTGTTTTTAGGGTTCCGTAGTCAAAACGGAACCCTTATAGCCTTATAGTTTCGTCAAGTCCGTCCGTCCATCTTCCGAAGTATAGTGCTAAAAGTTTGGCATTGATATACAAATTTATTATTATATAATTATTTAATTTTATTTATTCGCTCATAGCTCTGCGGCTTGCGTCGATCTTAAGTGATCGACAAAGTTAAGCAACAGCGGGGGCGGTCGGTGGTTGGATGGGTGACCGTTAGTGGCAAAAAATTCTTGAGCGTTTCCGTGTCGGTCCCGGTTGTTATCATATGATAACAGTCGTTAAGCCATGTCGGAGACCCTCGGGCGGTTTGAAAACTTCCGACACTCGGGTTGGCCACTAACCCCTCCACCAATCCGCACTGGAGCAGCATGGTGGATTATGCTCTAGGCCTCCTCAAGAGGAGAAACCCGTGCCCAGTAGTGGGCCGTTAATGGGTTGAAGCCATACAAATTTATTAAAACTCAAAAATTGTAAAATAAAATATATTTTTTTTCAGTGTACTATATGTCCCTATAGGTCTCGTATTCTATAATGTGGGGTATCGTTGAAAAGGTGTTTCAAAAATATTATTAGTCTGCTTAGACTATTTTTCAATTCAAGGGCCAGTTTAAGAATAATCGGCAAGAGTCAAGGGTCCCCCCTAGTGTCTAGTGCTAGATAAACGGTTGGACTAGTGAAAAAATTCAGAAAAATAGGCTACAGAAATAGGCTAGCTTTGATAATGACTTGTGTCATTCACTAATAACAAAATATTTTCTCTGTAAAAACGTCTTTATTTTTCATATCCAAGTTAGCTAGTTTTATTTCATCAAAAACTAATAAGTCAATTGCGAGTTAATTTGGTGTTCGTAACCCACGTTGTATATTGTCGTGTATTATTACTGTGGATAATTACTATATCTTCATTGGGTTATCATGTTTTCCATACTGCAAGTGTTCTGCAATTCAGCAACTCATATTATTCAAGGAGGAAACCGGAGTCGGTACTAACTTTATGTTATTTTACTAACATTATGTACAGTAGCACAAACTTGTGTATATTAAGTACAAACGAGTTTTAAATAATCTTTTTACATTGGGTAAGCGTAGGTCAATCACTTTTTTATCTTTTATATCACATTCTTATCACTCGGCCTCACTATCTATAATTTATCCAACACATTTTACAATGTAGTCGAAACATACATAAGTAATGTATTTATAAAGATGTTTTAGAGAAGGTACAGGATCTATCACAATTTAATTTCACAGCTTGAATTGGTCATAGATTGAGATGTGGATGAGATAAGTAAGGTTTTATTATAGTTGTTATGTTAATATAATACAGCAAATCCATAATGTAAAGTAGGAATAGAAAAAAAAACTAGAATTGAGCCCTGCGGTACACCTATCACACCTATCACAGATTGTGATCCCGAGGATTTAGCACAATTTATTTTGGTGTTAAATTGGACACGGTTCGAGTGAAATATTTCTGATGCGATCACTTTTGATTGGATCGATAGATTCGTAGTTCAACACTATCAAACGCTTTAGTAAGATCTCCAATTATACCTATGGTATGAGGTTAGGACAGCCTCGCCTTGTAAAAGTCTAGCACAGCTGCTAATAACTTTTGTTTATCACCAAATCTTGAAATTAATATTTTAGAATTACTTTGTTCAAAAGTAGACAACATTGTACTCAGTGATTTGTTAGTTAGCGTATTATTGTGGATCGATTTGATCTTTAGTCATTTTTTTATGTCTGAAATTCAACATATTAATATTCATTTACAAAGCATGCACGCTTTACAATAAATGCAAGGCGAAGTTAGTAATTTAGACTTTATAAATAAGCTTATTAGATTACTCCGTGGCAATGTCGCCGTTAAAATAAGTCAATAAAGGAGAACCCCAATTTTCGGCCTCGAACCATTTGTAATCTGTGCTAGAACATCGGACTAGACAAGAGTAAACTATATACCAAAAAAATCGTCTTATTTATAAGATAAACATATTTAAATCTTAGCTTCAGCTGCTCTTGCCAAATGAACTAAATAATGCAAAAAAGTTTTCACAGTATTTACCTCATTACATACGATTTTATAATCGATTGAATCGATTGATATTGATCGATTGATGGAACATAATAATATATTTTATGTATTATTTATTGATTATAATTATAATATTAATTTATTTTTTACATATTTTCGTATTCCATATAAATCAAAACTATGTAATATATTATAATTACCATTTAATCGTTACGCTAATTTTATTAAATTACATTTCGAATATTTTGACATCGATTAATCGATTGACAACAAAGATGAAGTAATCCCTAATCTCAGATTAAAGAAATAAAAGGTCCCTAATAATGTCATTTTGGTAACCATAGTATTTATAAATAACACCACTGTATTGTCATATTTCTCATCGATCTTTCATCTTTCTACGCGTGTTTTGTATATTTTTACTATCAAATATTTTCAGCGTATTTGGAGTCCTATTTACTATTGAAACTCATCGACACGCACACAGTGATTTTAATTTTCTATTGTATTCGCTTTCGTACTTGTGTTTTGGTGAATGTGTTTCGCAGTTTCGCTACAATTTCTTGCAAACTAATACTATATGAATATGGACTCCTTAATCGCCTGTTTTGTGACTGACAAAGGTTCAGAATAAGTCCTGAACCCTGGATAACGTACCCTATACATCTTTAGAAGATCAGGAAGTTGCTGTGGCCATACTTACAATGAGTATATTATGGAAGGTATCTTGATTGGGCAAGGTACTAACGAAATATAACGCCTCCTGCACAACTACACGAAATATTAATATATTATAATGATAACTAATAAAATCTCTTGAAATATGCAATAGCTTTTATTATACAACCTTTTTATGACATTCGTTTTGGGTGAAAACCATTGAAGTAGTAGATATTAAAATAGACACCCGCCAACGTAAGTGTAACATACATATTATTAAATAGCACTGTGACACGAGTATGACATAATCATAACCTATAATTAAGGTGATTCATTCTAGGATTTCCTTAGTTGGCCATTGCTGACAGCCGTGAAAATTGGAGAAATTAAACCTTTTGCAATGATCTAATTGACAGCCAATTTCCAGTTTTGTCTACTTAGGCCTGAGTTTCTATGGAAACTGGGGTTCTCCTTTCATGGTTTATTATCTCGTAGTTAGATGATAGCGAGCGTAGCTCTACTAACACATCGTAATCTGAGAAGTATAACATTATACGATATAAATAAATGGAAATCTTCTGAGTAGGAAGTTTAGTTGAGTAGATTTAGTAAGTAGAGTTGAGTAGGATGCACCTTTGGATCTCGTCTTTATCAACCTAAGCATGATAAAAAATAACTGACCAAGAAAAAATTGTTGTTGTGTGAAAACCAAGAAAACAAAAGTGTTATCAAATTAAGGAGTGCCTACACTTCTCTCATACGACTGTTACACTTCTTGCATAAAATTGCCTTCAAAGCGCATCATCAATATTTTTATTTTTTATTTTGGTTCTGTTTTCACCGTGTTCTGTGCATTTTGTATTAATTTGTTTCGAAACATTCGAAGTGTTCAATTTCAAAATCATATTAATAAATTCTTGAATACAAATACAAGTTAGCTGATGTGATTGAGATAATGAGGTTAACGGGTTAGAAAGTTACTTTTTTATAAATGACTAGCTGTTACCCGCGACTTCGTACGCCGAAAATAAAGATCCCTTCATTATAAAACATGTTTTTCATAAATTGACAGCAAACTTGTCCATACTGTTGAGTGGCAAAAATTTCTTGAACTTTTCGGAGGGCACGTAAAGCTGTCGGTCCCGGTTGTTGTCGTAAGATAACAGTCGTTATGACATATTGAAGGTCCTCGCCCGGCGTAATGACTTCCGACACTTGGGTTGATTTCTAATCCCTCCATTAATCCACACTGGAGCAAAGTGGTGGAGTATGCTCTAGGCGTCCTCAAGAGTGAGCGCTCAGTAGTGAGCCATTAATGACCCACCCATAGAAAAGGTCCCAAAATAATTGAACTTTTTAGAATTTAGAGGTTTATCTAAGTCAGGGCCTGAGAGTTTTTGAATTTTAAATTTACATTGTAATTTTACAGAATACACAAAAAACATATCTTTCTTTTCTTTTTGGGCAGCAGCAAATCAGTGATTCCTTTAGCGTTGCTAATGTTCATTGGCGAAAGTGACCACTTACCATGAGGTGACTGATCTGTTCGTTTTACAACTTCTTACTCCAAACTTACTCTAAACTTACAACCTCTACTTTTAGCCCTTAGGGAATGTATGTATTACCAAACAATCATGTTACAGTTATTTTTGTTTTATGTAAGATTACATACTAACTACCAACTTTCACAGTTTTAACTTAAAAAACCGGGCAAGTGCGTGTCAGGCCACGTGCAATATCGGGTTCCAAAGTAGTAAGTTTATTGACTATTACTCATTAACTACTTATGCTAACATAGCCTTGATAGTTTTCCTTATAAATTCATCGTATAGCCTATTTTTGAGAATTTTTTCACTTGTCCAACTCCAACCGTTTAGTCGTTGGGGGGACACTTGACTTGACTTGGGTACCCAAAATTAGCACTTTCAAGCCAAATATACGTTTTTCGCAAACGGAGCCCTACATCCAAAAATGGTCTCAAAAGACCCATAATATTTTTGAAAAAACTTTTCAACGATACCCCACACTATAGAGATAAATAAAAAATTAATCCTCACGTTACCTGTAGTGGAGGTACTCCGAAAAAAAATTATGTTCAGTAGTTTATTCTACAATTTTGGAGTTTTAATAAATATGTATATCCATGCCAAATTATAGCTTTCTAGCACTAAGGGTCTCGACGCTTTGCTTTGGACAGACGGAAAGACTGACGGACGGATATGACGAAGCTATTAGGGTCACGATTTTACTTCAGAACCCTAAAAATGACGAAGTTTCGTATAAACATTCCCTGAATTAACCCTTTAAAGATTGATTTTTCAAATTATGTTAAACTTAATTTTTGTTTATAACAGTCGAACTGAGAACCTGTTACTTTTTTGAAGTTGGTTAAAAAACCGGCTAATAGCGTGACAGGTGACTGGTAATATAGAGTTCCGAAGTTCTAAGTTTATAGAACTCAATAACTACGTATGCTAATAATATAGCCATGATAGTTTTCCTTTTGAATTCATCTTAATGGTATTGCCATGAATTTTTTTACGTGTCCAACACTTACGAATATTTCCCAAACAGACCACTCAATCGAAAAATGGACTTAGCAGACCCATATTATTTTTGAGAGACCTTTTTCACGATACCCCGCACGTGCGTGACGGAAAAAAATTATCCCCATATTACCTCTAGGAGAGGTAGGTATCCTAAAACATATTTTTAAAAATGTTATTCTACCAGTTTAAAGTTTAAATAAACATGTATATCCTTGCTAAATTACAGCTTTCTAGCACTAAGGGCCTCTGCGCTATGCTACGGACGGACGGATGGACGGAAGGACGGACGGGCATGATGAAACTATGACAATTCTGTTTTGACTTCGGAACCCTAAAAAGAGTCATAAAAATCGCTTCATAAATAACGAATCTATCAACTACATATAACAAAATTTGACCTTATCCCTCAGGAACAGGTCTGTTTTCCGTGATAAAAAGTATCCTATGTCCTTTCCCGAGCTCAATTCTATATCTGTACCAAACATCAAAATCGGTTCAGTTGTTTAGGCGAGAAAGAGTTATCCCTCAGGAATAGGTCTATTTTCCGGGATAAAAAGTATCCTATGTCCTTTCCCGAGCTCAATTCTATATCTGTATCAAATTTCATCAAAATCGGCTTAGTGGCTTTAAAGAGTTATCCCTCAGGAACAGGTCTATTTTCCGGGATAAAAAGTATCCTATGTCCTTTCGCAAGCTCAATTCTATATCTGTACCAAATTTCATCAAAATCGGTTCAGTGGTTTTGGCGTGGAAGAGTTATCCCTCAGGAACAGGTCTATTTTCCGGGATAAAAGTATTCTATGTTCATTCCTGAGCTCAATTATATGTCTGTACCAAATTTCATCAAAATCGGTTCAGTGGTTTAGGCGTTATTGAGTAGCAGACAGAGTTACTTTCGCATTTATAATATTAGTATAGATTATGAATGAAGACGTTATTGGATTCTCGGGAACTGACGACTTGACGACCGTGTGAGTGTTGAACAAGATTGCGAAACCAGACGTGCGCATCGTGGTCATCAGTTGTCTAGCAGTTGGCAAGTCATTAGAAGCAGTAAAGATGAACTCCCGACATGGTGCGTCGGTCACGGTCACGACAGTTTACTAGCGGTGAAAGTGCGTGCTGCAGATGTGGTTACGTTGGACGAGAGAGTGGATTATTGTTTGCCAAGTCATTCGTAATTGACTCATTATTAAATTATTTAGGAAGCGCCTACGCCAATAAATCATTAGAAAATAAGTTGGATCAAGATGTTTATTACTTCATTAAATATCGATCTGGACGTAAACAAGTAATTTGCTGAGTAAGACCACTTTGGAAAACTATTTTCACTGGCGATTGATGGGTCTTTTATTCTGACGGATTCCTTGAATTATTGACGGTTACTATTTAACATCCTTAACCGATGACCTGTGACAAATATGATATTAATACATTTGTCTCTTCCACCCTCTCTCTCTATCCTTTACCGGTCAAATTACACAAAATGCTTTCGTATCAAGCTTGTCTAGATAGATATTATTATAAAAGGACCAGTCCGAATTTCGTAGTTCTAGCATCGGTAGTTTTAGCTCTTCGATCATGAGTCATGCGATAAAGGCCTTCTTTATAATTTTGTAGTGATGTGTAGTGGTCATGTGTTGTGGGAGCTGATAAAGCGCTATCGCGGTCCCCGCTCTGCGCCTCTGCATCCGCCAGCCGCCGACCGCCGACCGACGCCGGCCGGCAGACTGCTCAGTACACATTGATACAGTACACGCAGACCACAGTATCGTGGGCGACAATTGTCAGCGTGTTTACATAGTTGTGGAGTGCGGTAGGTGCCGCATGCCGGTGACACAATATCCACGTTCAATGTTCTGCTCGATGTTCACCAAACTATTGACCCAATTATGATACCTTTATCTTTGTGTGTCATACGGACACACTCGTTAGCGTTTTTATTATTGCTATTGCTTCTAATTTTATTACGAATTACATGCATCTTATTAACTCTTTTGGATCGCATACATTTTTCTATGACCTGATGTAAAATAACTTTGATGACTTTTTTGATGAGCTCGTGGGTAGTCGGAGAGGGCAGGAAGGCAAAATGTGGCCCCGTGAGGAGTATTAGCGATCGGTCGCGGTTGTCGGCGCGGAGAAAGCTGTGCGGCTGTCGGTCAAACCTGTTGAGTGCGTATTTCGCGAGATTGAGGTGTTTTTGCCACCAGCGAGCCGCGGCGCCGATAGCAACCCGCTGCCGCCGCGCCCCCCGCGCCCCCCGCACCCCGCCACCTCGCTCCCCGCCACCCGCACACGTTTCCTCTGAGCGAGATAACGGGCGCGCACCACATGTGTTTGCAAACACTCTAATATCGTCGTTTACATTTGAATTTATGCATTGTCGAGCACTTTGAGGGATGAGCTTAGCAGTGGAGTGGCGTAATTTAAGTCTGAAAATGTATGTAACGGGATGGGATATACGTAACGCACTCTGACTGCTGGTAAGTCACGTTAATTTGATGTGGAAAAATTAGTCGAAGGTCCTTTCTGCGGCAACGAGCTGAGGCGCAAGCGGCGCCGCGGCTCGGGCTAGTCGGTGGCTCAGTTTAGCCGTGGTTGGTAAAAATAGCCAGTCGGCAACAATGTTCGGCGCGGTGCAACGCCACGCGGGATATCATGTTCGTGCGGGGAGCCGGGGATCGCATCGCATGTGTCCGATGGGCCATAAACATTGTTTTATGCGAGGGCGAGCCCCGACCCGCCCCCGCTTATTAATAACATTATGCCCGATTAGGCATGTCCCTCCCGGCCGCGGCGCCCGCGCCCGGGGACGACGCACTCCCGCGTTACGTCATCGCCTGAAATACGCGCGTGTTTTACACGAAAGCGTGCGGCGAGGCGGCGAGGTGCCGAGGCGAGGCAACGAGGCGGCGAGGTGAGGCGCTGAGGCGAGGCGGTGAGGCGAGGCGCTCCCGGAACGATGCTCCGACATGAACAGAATAAAACCGGCCGTCGGCAGTGCCAAACCCGCGGTCAACGACTCCCGAAATAGATGCACAACGCGCACACCTATAGGAAATTAAGAACCGGTCCTGACGCGGCGACACTCTCCGATACCGATAAAAATTCATTTCGAAAGCGGAATCCACCTGAGCGATTAATTTACTGCGGCTTTCACCGGCCCCTCGGCCTCGTGTCGGCTCGGCGTCGGCGGCGGCGGCGGTCGGTGAGTTCTGATGAATTTTGAGGTTGCAACTCGCCACGGCGGTACAGTGCCGCATGCAGTGGCCGCGTGGCTCCGGCCGCGGACGAGGACCGAAGGTCACCAATATTTGAACGGAGCGCGATAACCCGCGATAGCACCCGAGAACCGTCCAGAAACGAAAACAGGGTGATATCGCGCGACCCCCGACACCGGCCGATAGCGCGGCCTTATCGCCGACGTTATGCTTATGCAACTCGAAATGCTTGCGATCGGACACGAGGAAGGAATGATTGGCTCCAAAATATTACGCGTTAAGATGAATAGGATGTTCTCGACTTTTGAGTACGTTCTCATGGCGTATGAAAGTCGATTTCTCAGCTACGAATCTAGGAGCGGAAGTCATAATAAGCAATTAAAAAGCATAGAAACGAGGTTGAATCTAAATTACCAAAAAATGAGCGTCAAGATGTGGCGGTGAAGGCTTGGGCCTTGACCCACATTTTTATATTCTGAGTCGAAACTTTCCAGCTGCTGATGAATAATGCACCACATCTCGAACATCATTATCAGCGGGTCTCGTGAATAATACATTTCAAAGTTGGACTGTGAGCGATCGCCCTCTGCAAGTATCTTCGGCTTCGCCGTCACGTCCCTCGCGCGTCAGCGTGGGTAGCATCATAGGGCAGGGTCCATTGGGTGACCACAACTTCGTCACGACAAAACACCACGAAAATATTGCATTTAGACTTATCAAGATTGAAAACTTTAACAATCCGCAACCTATTCGAAACCTGTCGAACGCTCTCAGTCTTGACATTTCGCGCCGAAAGATCAAGAGCCTCGTTATTTGTTATGACCGGTTCGCTTGAGCGTCGTTAGAAACGGCTAAACAAAACCGATCCAATGAAAAAGTAAACAACATAACACGAATCGTAAGCACCCCGGCTTCCTCCGCTCGCTCGGGGAGTGGAGCTCCCCGCTCGGCTCGGCGGCCAGGTGAAGCGTCGCGGACGAGTTAATGAGTCGAAAACGCGTTATTATTGCCGGAGCAAGGAATTTTAATTAGTTAAGTCGGTTACGTGATCGGCGATGAGGAACATACGTGCGATTTGTGGAGCCGTAGTGAGGGCCGCTCGCTGGAGCCGCTACTCACGGGTTTAATCAACTGTAGCGCGGCGCTGGCGACGGCGGCTCGGGCGAAACGAACCTTATCATCTCTCGCTCCACACGAGCATCGTCCAGCCAGTTATCGTATCGTCAGTTTTCCTTTTCTTTAGTCTGACAACGACATAATTATGGATTTGCAAGTAGGACGAAGACTGCCATGATAGGTTAAGTAATAGTCGATGCACACTAGCACATTATACGCACGACCACCGCTCACCGCTCACCGCGCCGCGCCGCCCGGCCCGCGCCACGCGCTGTCGCTGTCGCCGCGCCGCCGGGCACACGTGTCGTGCTCTTAGCAGCTAATCGTCAAACACTTATCTACCTCACACCTACTTGTGAACTTTGAACGAGGAACTGCTTCCAATTTTACTATGCAACATTTCTAAACAAATGAATACCGTTATCTTCCGTTATTCTTGTTGGATTCCAATACGAAGAATTTTTCACATACCTACCAGTATAAATGATTATCATACAAATTATTTTAATAACAATCAGGTGTTATGCACGTTTAGATATAATTACGAAAGCAACGAGTTTCCTTTTGAACTCACATGAACCGGTCGTGCACACATGTGGTAGATCGTTTTCAACAATTATGTCGGAATCGTACCTACTTGGAGTGCGGTACGAGTGGCAGCTGAGTGCCTCCAGAGCTGGCCATGTGGATCGTCAGTTCTCGTGACGTTTCCGAAACTGTCCTCTAGGTGTTACATGGCGAAATATGAAACGATTCAGGAAACGGTGTGTACTACCTGTTGCGAGGCGCGTCGCAGCTGTCACGGTATCGGGGACGGGCTTCGGGCGTCGGGCGTCGGGCGCCTGGGCCAGGACCGGTCGCAGCACGTGACGTAACGCCGGCCCTCGCCGCAGCCGGCCACCAGGGCTCCGCGGTCCGGCCACGCGGTCCTCGCTGCCGGTAAATATAAACCGTCGCCCGACCGGTTCCACCGGCCGAGCGGAATTCCATCGGAGAATGTGGAACGTGGAGCGCGGACGACATCTTTACCTGACAGTATTAGAAAATGCAGGGACTCTAATGCTGCCCGGTAAGATGCGAACCGCCACTCCGTATCGAAGCTTGCAGGCTGATGATGTGACACGCGGCGTATATGCGCGGGCGGAGCGCGACGAACGCGTCTACACGGGAGCGGAGCGCGGTGTGGACTGGCGCGGCCGCGGCTTGCGGCGCGCGACGTGCGGCGTGCGGCATGCGGCATGCGGCGCGCTCGGGGGACGGCGCGGCGGAGGCACCGCCCCACGCCCCCACCGCACCCCGCGCCCTACACCAGCACACCACGCTCCAGCATGCCATCGACTTCCAGGGCTTCCAGTACACTCATGTCATCTTGCCCTTGGCACTAGTTTCTCGTCAATAGCCGATAAAAAGAAACGCACCACCCGATGGGAACAGTTGGTTGTCGCCTATGACGAAGACTAAGCGTGGTATGTACAGCGTGCAGCGATCTTCAACAGAAGAAAACGGGGAACACTGCTGTTGATGTAATGTGGAATGGTGTTTGTAAAGAACTAATTGTATAATTTCAATCAATGCTCAACTATACGTTGTCCAACAAATGGAGATGCTAACACTAACACCCTGGGAACTAACGGCAAAAACTCTTGAAATTTTATTCAACCAGCGTGTCTGTAGGCTGCAAGGTCATTTGTTCACAATTACTATACTTATCAAAAATAAAAAATAAACTTAAATTTAACTATCTGAGGAGGCTGTGTTGGCACTTGGCATTGACGGAAGACATTATCAAACTTGGCTGTAAGATAGTTCGTAAAATGCATTTATATTATTTCCTTTAAGAGCTGTGTGATTTTGTAATAAAATAAATAAATAAATAAACTTCTAAATTCAGGTAATAAATCCTTGGAGTATTCCTAGATTTGTCTAAGGCATTCAACACTGTCTCATTTCCTATTCTGCTTGATAAGATACATACCTAACTGCTGTATACAGGGACTCCCGCATTCACAGTTTGCAGACTACCTTACTAATCGTCAACAGCAGCTTCAACTTGGGGAATATCTTAGTGATACATGTACAATTTCATACGGTGTTTCACAAGGTAGTGTCCTCGGACCCTGTTTATTTCTCATCTATATAAATGCCCTGTGTTATTACAACCTCAAAATCTGCAAAATGTTCAAGACAGTTCAAGACATATTTTTAAGACTTCATGCTAAGTCATGGAGCACCTTAAAAATTATAGCTAAATGTGGTTCGCAACACATCGCCAACTAGCCAAGATCTAACCTACTAAAATTAAATGTAAGTAAATAAATCGAAAATCATACCAATCTCGCTTCGCAGAACAACACAACTGGTTCTCAACTTTAATCTAAGAGTACACACGTGCTCCAATTCATCATTAAATGATAGTACAGGAAGCTAGCAACATCACATATCTGGGTATTTTTGTTGATCCACATTTAACGTGGAATCAGCACATCGAGATAACCACTGACAGGATAAGGACACTAAACCTATAAAACCTTAGCCCAGTCTATTCGGAGCTACTGTATACCTATCTGGGGTGATCTTTCCTATCCGATATTATTTGAAACAAACGATTTGTTTGCTGTTTGGTAGTTGTGTCGTAACTTCGTAAGAGCAGATTAAGGGCTCTATGTTCCGGAGCTTGTAACTTGTAGAAGAACCCAAAGTAGTTCTAACGTAGAAAGAAGTAGTTCTAGCTGGAGCCTCGCCTACCCCTGCCAAGATATATTCCAGGGATAGGAGCACCTAGCTGACGACTCCACCACTACACCATCATTACACCATATTGTATCATCCACTTCAAATATATTTATTTCTACTTAAATAATGTGATTTTGTGCGTATATTGCATACACGTAAGATATAGGCTTCCATATAAAAACGTTAACAGAAAAAAATATTAACCTAATGTTTAGTAGATAGGGAACTCATTAAGCACGCCATTAGGATATGAGTACAGTACCTACATGAGGTTGGTCAATAAAGATATTTGTTTTCTACACGGATAATATTCATTGATATCCTAGACAACATCGGTTCAAAAACTCTGCATAGGGTACGTAAGTATGATATTTGAACAAAATTACCAAAGCAAACAGTAAGCCGTTGAAAATTTAACAAACCATTGGTGGATCTCCGACTTGGCTCAGGCACATAGCACGCAACGCCCCATCGTTGGCACAACGTGTGAACGTGTTGAAGAGCACGCTCGGGTACGCACGAAAGGTATCGTCAGTAGCAGATGACTTTCATCCTCCACCTCAGCATAAATCATGGTCACGCATCACTCGAGCATCAGCTGCCATCGCCCCCGAACGACATGGCGGCAATCATCTGGGGTGACGGAGGGCTAACAGTTAACACCGATCGGCGATACACAATTAATTTTGTTATTTTCGTTTAGTTTCTGGCGACCGACTTATTATTTTCCTTAATTAAAGCATGAAGAGTCTAATTAAAGTCACACTAGCACGAATGTGTCGAAATAATTCCCAATTCCACGTAATACTAATAAGGAGTTATTTAGAAAAAAGTATAGTCTAACGATGGCCCAGGCGTCACACTCATTAAAAGGCGTCATTATCGGTCTAATTGACAGTTCCACTAACTAGAATATTGTGGAATATTTGTATCATTTAGATACCGAATACATTGTTTGATTCCCTCGTTTATTTATTCATTTATCCCAATTCCCAACTCACTATTAGCATAACATTGTGCTTAAACGATGGGACATAATGATGTTATATCGTAGCTTTTACCCCAACTTCGCTCGTGTTGATCTTGAGTTAGCGATGATGACTCGAATTCACGTACACATCAATCAAAAAATCTAAAAAACTTCCGAAGCTCCTTGAAAGCTGAATTGTAAAGGTATTTCTTTAGTATCCTGCGGCATCGGGAGGGGGGTGAAGTTGGGGGAGAGGGTAGGGGGTGGGGTAAGGTACCCCCCCATAAAAGGGCTAAGTAAGGAAACTCATAGTTTTCGAGTTTTTTTAATTTTTATTTTGAGGTTAAATCTGTGAAAACTTCTCAATATTTGTCATAAACTAGTTTAAATTAATGTTAGGTGGTGGAGGAAGAAATGAAATTTCGACCTCCTTAAGGGGAGACACACAAAACGCACCAATTTTATGACAAATCATTATAATTACAAAGTTGCATTATCTGCACTTTTAGGGAGAATTTAGGGGTTTTTGATACACAAACAGGCTTCTAAACGTCTCCGGCGCTGCGGGAAGTGCAGCCCTCTCCCTCCGCCCCTCCGGGGTTTACATTCGTGTAGTATTTTTTGGAAATAACCTCAAAAATTAAAATTAAGACTTTTCAAAAACGACGCATTACCTCACAAAAAGCAACTAGATTATGATTTAGGACATCACTGCCTATCAATTAAACATAGAATCACCCAGATACTGATGCCGCAGGATACTAATAGATTAAGAGCCCAGGGCCGCCAGACATCACTTATTTTCTGACGGATGAAATGTGGACGATTGAGTAGCGTTAGTATGTACTATGATCGTATGCCTACTTGCTAGTTTGGAAAAACGGCCAATTTCCAGGTATCAGGTGATCAAGGTACAAAAAATCATTACTAAGTTCACGTATTTTCTCATGGCTGATTTTCACGTATGTTCTAGACTAGCTATTACCCGCGGCTACGCCCGCGTGATCAAAGGGAACTAACAATGAGTTGTTCATCAGACATGACACATTTCTGGTGGATAAATAAATGACAGTTCCACGATTAAAAGATACTTAGAGGAACCAGAGGTAATGCTGACCGCAAATAAAGTGTACGTACACTGACATACTGGAGCTTTAAGTTAACTTTGATAGAAGTGTGCTGGTGAAGATTAATGCAGGATCCACCCATCTTGCTTACGTGTACAGCCAATTCTAAAGTGGAGAGCGCATATAAGTGTGATTTGTTTTCCAAAAGGGGTGTATTTTTTCTTTTAAAGTGTTTCCAGCCATACACGGCCTAGGACACAGAACAGAGCACTATTTTAATACGCTACTGTAGACGATATTATGTGTTTTTCCACTTGGGGATAGAATGTAAAGATTCTGGGCACTGGACATACGCGAACATGCTACATACAATTGATCATGGGAGAAGCACGGTTTTTTCTAAGTTTACCCCCGCTACCTTTAATGTTTGTCCTTGCGCTTTGTTAATGGTCATAGCGAAACTAAGCTTAATAGGAAATTGCAGCCTTTTGAAGTGGAATGCAACATCTGTGGGAATTATAGGGATTCTTGGGATCATTACATTTTCACCCTTTCTTACGCCGGTTAAGATGGTGGCACTAATTATATTCCGTTCAAGTTGTGTGACGCGAAGTCTCGTTCCGTTACATAATCGAAGGGCATCTAAATTTCGCATAAGCATGACTGGGGCACCTAACTTTAATTGGAGCTTATGTGAGGGTACACCAGACAGCTCAAGTGAATTTAGGATATGATGTGCACTGTTCTGTGTCAATGACTGTGTCTATTAATAAATATTCTGTCGTATCTCCTGTTACTTCACTCAATATGTGTGAATTTATTTTGTTTACAATATCGTTTTTAGGTGCTAGAATCGCTCTTTCACATAGATATTGATCTTCATATATATTGTTTTGCAAATCTGGGTAAACACTTGCAATTAGTTCTGAATTACGCTGTACTAAGTTACAAAAAATTTCCGTTAGTGTCACACAGCTCTCGGCATCAGTTTCCAAACGCCCATCTCCAATTTTTAATAGTATTTCAGCATAATTTCCAGCATTCATGTCATTGTACAGATGCACCCTCATGTTCGTTGTGAGACTGAATTTTTTTACCCTGTTCCATAGAGTAGACGACTTGAGACATGCTTTTATTTCATCTGTAGGTGTACCCAATGAATCACTGGCAAAGTTTGGCTGAAGTCACCAGCCAATAAAACAACCATCCCTCCCATAACATCGATACTGCTGCGCAAATCCTGGAGCGTTTGATTTAGTGCTTCTAAAGCTTTTTTGTGCGCCATAATACTTTCATCCCATACTAAGAGCTTACATCGTCATAGCATTGTACTCCGTGCGCTATTTTTACTAAAATTACAGATAGGTGATTCTTCCTGGGCGAGATTTAATGGTATTATTATGTACCGATCTACTCCAAAAAAAGTCATTTGAAAACAGGAGTTACATTTTCGGATCCTATTTAAAAAGCGCCGTGACTCATCAGCATCACCTAAAAATAGAGTTTTTAAAGGCTCTTCTGGCATTCCGAGTACGGAAAGAAAAACTTTGCCATTGCTACAGCACATACCTGCGGTCTCATCTTTCCATTTTAATGCACTGCAGAAACGACACGTCTTGTCCATCAGTCCTATAACGATTAACCTGTGATTTTTATAATCGATTATCGGATCATAATTATCGTCACACAGAAGAATTGCTTTCTAGTCTCTTCTAACATAAGTACATTTATATATAACTATAGTATATAACACATCGTATATATAATAACACACACACACACACACACACATTTACTCTACACTTGTTTTTTTCCTATATTGTAATTCGTTATCTCATAATACGTAATTTATTATCTCATTAATAAGTTAAACTGTACTGTAAAATTTAATAAGAAAAATGTTTAAGAGGAAGGTGTTGGTCTTCCACAACACAGGGAATCCTAGTGTGGGACCAACGATCCTCAACCCCATGACTTTGTATAATTTGTTTCAATAAAGTTTATTATTATTTATTATTTATTTATTTAATTAAATGCTGCGTCATGAAATACCAACCAATTATTTCTTTGAAAATTATGGCGACGTTCTGCTTGGAGCTGTACATTTGAATCTCTGCGCGCCTGTGCTTGTTCAGGTGTATCGGATGCCCTCAAAGCAGCTTGTCATTTTGCTTGTTCACCGAGTCTTTTCTGAGTTTGAGCAGGTGTTTCCTCAGCTCAAGAGCTACAGCAAAAGGCTACTCGATAGCCTTTGCTCAGTTTGAGCAGGTGTTTTTGCAGCTCTTAAAGCGGCCTGACGTTCTGCTTGCTCGAGTAGCCTTTGCTCAGTTTGAGCAGGTGTTTCCGCAGCTCTTAAAGCAGCTTGACGTTCTGCATGTTCTTGCCTCCTTAGTTGAACATCTTCAAGAGATTCTTGCGATCGAGCTAATCGCATGGCTTGTGCTTTAGAAGACACTATTTGAAGGCTGGACTTACGTTTGTGAGGCATTATAAATCAAACAGATAAACTACTTAAAGAAAAACTAGATAACTAAAAACTACTAAAAGGAAAAAATCATACAGAAAAACTACTAAAAGAAAAAGTAATAACTTAAAAATACTAAAAGGAAAAAATAAAGCAGTCTAATTAAAAAATACAACACAAAATGTGTTATCCACTTTAAAAAAAACTTATATCTAAAGTAACTAACTAAGTAACAACTACTACTAACTAACTAACTAAACAGATAAACTACTTAAAGAAAAACTAAATAACTACTAACTAACTAAAAACTACTAAAAGGAAAAAATCATACAGAAAAACTACTAAAAGGAAAAAATAAAGCAGTCTAATTAAAAAAATACAACACAAAATGTGTTATCCACTTTTAAAAAATTTATATCTAAAGTAACTAACTACTAAAACTATTTAAAGTAGTAAAATAAAGTAAATTAAACAAATACAATACAAAACGTTAATAAAAGTCATAAAATATCTAAATTCTAAAGCCTACTATCCCTAAAAATAATCATTATTCTAAGCTAAAACAACAACAGATAACAGTCAACAAAACCAATTCACAAAGCAAACCAAAATCAAATCGTATGTCTGTATTGACTTATTCCTTTACAATATTAATTTTTAACCAAAACACAACCATTTATCCAGCGCGAATTTAGAATTAGTTGCCTATGACTTTAGTAATTTACATGTATCATTTGATAGCGTGTTTTAGAACTTGCAAATGAATTTAACTAACGCCATCTATTAACAAAATACGGAACTAAATATCTAGCAACTAACAAAACATCGAGCTTCCCATGGAAATGATTTTGAAAGGGGTGGCCCTATTGTCACTCAATGTCACATTACATTGCGTGTGACGTAGTTTATGTACGACCCCTAATCAACGTATGGAACCCTCTTCAAGCGAGTTCAACTCGCCAACTTGTCAAGTTTATTTTTTTAGTGTTAAATATAAATGTTGATTATTTTAATAAATTAGGGTGTTCTGCTTCAAAAAATAAAAGTGTGGAAAAAAATATCTCAGTTTTTCTGAAAGTTAACTAAAAACATTATAACAGTAGTACAAAAGTATAACATATACGTGCAATAGCAAGCGCCACGCTTAATTCATGTTTAACCAAATACTTAGTACTTAAAAAGATTCTCCCAGTGGAGTTAATGTATGATTGTTATACGCTGTGTCGTGTGGCAATACGCGGGCGTCGCGCGCGTCGTCGGAGCACCCGGAGCGCCCGGAGCCGCGCGGTGCAGGCGGCAAAGGTCGCGGCTACCTGACGCACCTCTTGAATAACAATGTCCCCGCTCCGCGACCCGTAACCGACCTTACCCTCCACTACACACGACTCAAAATACGGCGAAGTCGATACTAGTATATTATTTTTCCTCAAATAAAATCTTAAATTCATATTAAGTACCCGCGATTGTAATTCATTAGTGAGGTACGAGTGTGCGCGGTGTTTCACTTTACGTAAGCAATGAATATCGTGGATATGTAATTCCCGAGTTCCTCCAGTTTTCGGCCCGTTGTTCACAAAACGTGGACAAATATGTGGTTCGCATCTAGTTGTGATGTCTTCTTTTTATCTCTAACTATCAGATGTTGCTGCGTAAATAGCAGATGTATTGGACTAACGTGTCTGCTATTTACAAGACCCCGATGTTCCTTGTACACAGGCTAACGCGTCAGTTATAAAGAAAGAAAGAAATACTTTTTTCCAACAGTTACTTACTACAGATAACAGATATGGGTATAATAAAAAAAACTAAAACATTAAGATTACAGTTAAGCTCTCTGCTGTAAGCACTATGGAAATGGATCGCACTCAGTAATTGCTATGGAGAACCACAGCACTGATATTCTGTGCGAACCAGTTTCTCAGTTATCTTGTTAACATAATAATGGAACCACAATAATACAAAATACAAATGGCGAAACCCCCACCCAGAAAAAAACCTCTGAACTGAAATGGAATCGGTTAAATTAGGTTAGGTTGAAGTGACGTAATGTCACAGAAGGAGGAGGCGGAGCGCGCGCGGGAGAACGATCCTCTCGCGCTGCTTCTCCGCCGGAGGAGAGGTAGGAGAAGGCGGGTGGTCGACCACCCTCTCTCCTCCCGGTGATGAGCAGCGGGCGACAGGCGCGGGGGCGCCCTAGCCCGCATTGCACCGCTCATCACCCAGACGAACGAGGATGACTGAGCACTCACAGTCATCCTCGAGCCCCTTCCCGTGTGTAGGAGGGGCGTGAAGGGCCCGCCGCTGTAAGGCGGGCAAACGCCGGCGAGGAACTGGAAGCAAAGGCTATGCCGATTCCCAGAACCCCGCCACCAAAGGCGATGCGGGAGTGCCGCTGGGTCGTTTAGTGGGTATACCGGGAGTTATCCCCGGGAGTCTCACATACCCCTCCCGTCCCCCGACTGGTGGGGATGCGTAATGCATTTTTCCCAGCGAAAAAAAAAAAGGTTAGGTTGAATGGGTCCCCCCCCAGGTTGCCCGCCTTGTCGTGGCGGGGGGGCTTAGTAACCGTGGACTGGTCACCCACGGTGAAGCCAAGAAGCAACCAGGGCTGGAGGGTGCTCCCAGCGGGCTGCACAAGTCCGCTGCGGACGCGCTTGGAGGTGGGACCGCAGAAGAAGAGGAGTGCCGGTATTACGGTGCGCCGTTCTCCCTATCTTCTACGGCCGTGGAGGGATCGCAGGGGGAAAGGCGTGTTGGTATTACGGTGCGCCACTCTCCCTACCCCCTGCGAGCTGGCGGGGCCGTTCCGCCGAAAAGGCACTGGTGGGGCCGCAGAGGAAGAGGCATGTTGGTATTACGGTGCGCCGCTTACCCTATCCTCTGCGGCCGAGGTGTGGTCGGTGGAAGAACCACAGACCTAATCTTCCACCGGGTACCAGTTATCTGGTATCCATGGCCTCCTAGTAGCAGACTCGGGGGGAGTCTGCTACAGTACTGGTGGAGGCCGAGGAGGGAGGCGCACCTTATCATCTGGTGCGCCCATCGTGGAGGGCCTTCGAGCTTTCGCTTGTGGGCGGCTGCCGCTGGCAGGGTCGCGGATGTGTGCGAAAGCGTTCCCGTAACCCCGTCACAAGGCGGCGAGGTGGAAGATTGGGGGGTTTTTAGTGGGTATACCGTGGGTCTCATTAGCCTATACGGGAGTCCCACATAACCACTCGGGTACCCCCTGCGCCCGGGTGGTATGCGTAATGCATTTTCCCCCTCGGAAAACAAAGGTTGAATGGGTCCAGGGGCGAGGGACTTGGAGAAGTCCCCGCCCTCTATTCGATGGACCCGAGTCGCAGGCGCACGTGGATGTCGGCGTGCGCCTCTGAGGCGATGCACGGGGTAGTTCAACACCTCACTACCCCGTGCAGGAGACGAGGCCGGGATGGACCCGGCCAGCACTAGGGTGGGGCTGCGGAAGAATGTGGATTCCCGCGGCCCCGCGCGCACGTGCGAGGAGACACCGGAGTGGTTTTAGCCGGTAAAAGTCCGGCACGCCCCTCCGCCTTACCCCAGGAGGAGGTAGTCCATGAGGATTTCCCCCCGAAAAAAAAAGGTTAGGTTGAAAGATTTTAACTCATGCAAAAAATCTGCAAATCTCACGCAAAGAGTCTGCGTAGCGGAGTTCCGACAACAACTGTGATTTAAATTATGTATGAAAAATTATGAATATAATGTGAGTTGTCAACTTGTATTCTAAATAAAATAGTATTTCAAACTAATCTGAACCAAACTTTGCGTACCTACCAACTGATTCTAATAGGCGTGTGGTAAATAGCAGACGCGTCGCCACGACACGTCAGGTAAATGCGACCGCCCGAACGGCAGCCGACGTGCGGCACAAAAAAAATCTGTATGGAAAAGTAGGAAATCAAAAATATGCCATGCATTGTTTTAGTAGTCTCAAACTATCTTCGTATTATTGAAACACGTCAATACAATTATCACGGTTGAAACTACAGGAAGAGTATCAGCACCCAATTAGGTAAAGACCCTTACCATCCTTTAGGAGTGGTAGTCATACTATTTTATTTTAGCTACCGTATTTCGGAACTAGTGGATACCCGGCGTGTGCTACTATGCAAAAAAAAATTGTATGGAAAAAATCGAAAATGTTACTAATGCATTGTTTTATTTGTCTCAAACATTCTTCGCATTATTGCCTCCAAATGAAACCAATTTTGAGGCATATCGCTTAGATAGTTTCAAAGTCTATAAAGGACATGTGTACAAACATTTTTGTGTTTTATACCAAAACTCACTATGCTATTTATTTACTCTTTATTGTAAACCTATAAACTAGACCACAAAGGGCGAACTTAATGCCTAATGGCATTCTCCACCAGTCAACCCTGAACGATAAGCTAAAAGTTGGCTATCGCTATCGTGGTCGATCCTAACTCTACAAGACGAAGGTGTCTTAACTCTACAAACCCTGACATTTTAATCAAATATATGCCCAATAGGCTTGACTAAATTAGAAAATTGCTTTATATTCTAAGCATGAATTTGATCCAAAAACGTATTATTTTTATGAAGTCGACGACGCTGTAGTGACTTGTATAAACCAAGAAGTTTCTAGTATGTAAGTAGGTAGAAAGATATGTAGGTACATACTGTTTTTATTGATGGAGACAAATACGTGTCAGAATATTGCAATCAAAATGACTGTGATTTAATATGAGTCCGAGCCACTCCGAGCGCGAGCGTCTTGCCGGGCCCGGCCGGGGAGGGGAGGGGAGGGAGGCGATAAGACGCCGCGCGCCGGCGACACTGCCGACCCCGGCCCGGCATCACCTCCGACCGGCGATAATGCGCTATCGCGAGCCTTCTGCCCGCTTCACTTCATGTCTCCACATTTGAAACAATTTAACCAACAAATTATCATTTATCGGTTGTGATTTATGTGGATTACAATGGGCCACGAGGGACGAATGAAAGCTCTCAAATCGAACAATATCAATATGGGTATACTTATTTTGATAACAATAATAAAGCGCTTGCACACTCATCCCGCAGTAGTATTCCCGGTGCCGTGCGTGGCAGACGACACAGATAAGGCGTCTCTATAACACCCATGATAGGTAGTATACACGTAAGTTTTTATCTGTCACATAAATATCTAACCCGGCCGGGAATCCAACCCAAAACCGGTCGTTTCACAGGCAAGCACTATCAACTAGGCTAATTTTCACAAAATTATACGTGCTACCAGAAATGAGCGAGGTAGCTTTGTGAGCGAGGTCGAGACTAAGCTACGAAACTATTAGACCCATAAAACTAAGCGGGAAGGATATGCTAAGAAGATGTGCTGCTGAACACACTCTACGCACTTTGTTAAGCACATAGAGTAGATGCACCGGTCGCGTGTCCTTAGCTCGGATCCATAGGTTCAGTAGTTAGTTCTCATTGGGCTATATAAATATAGATTGGATGAGCCCATTCCCGCCAGTGTCAAACCAATTTAAGCAATGAGAGTCAAACAATCTGGGACATATTCATAGTTTAACTACCTCACACATTTTTGCTGAAAATTCAGGTTCAACTGATTGTACCTAATTTCAGACAATGTAAAACTGTTGGCTTGGACTTCAACGCATTCATGGTCCACTACTGAGCACGGGTCTCTCCTCTTGAGGCGGCCTATGGCATACTCAACCACGCTGCTTCAATGCGGATTGGCTCCAACCCAGTATTGGCCCACTACTGGGCACGGGTCTCTCCTCTTGAGGAGGCCTAGAGCATACTCTACCACGCTGCTCCAATGCGGATTGGTGGAGGGGATAGTGGCCAACCCGAGTGTCGGAAGTTTTCAAACCGACCGAGGGCCTCTGACATGGCTTAACGACTGTTATCATAACAACCGGGACCGACGGCTTTACGTGCCCTCCGAAGCACGGAAACGCTCAAGAATTTTTTGCCACTAGCGGTCACCCATCCAACTACCGACCGCGCCCGCTGTTGCTTAACTTTGTCGATCACTTAGGATCGACGCAAGCCGCTATGAGCAAACTATTGGCTTAGACATGGAAAATAATGTCAAAAATAAAAGAAATGCCGTGCTGTGAAGACTCATGTCAAAGAAATTCTTATGATGAAGGATTAGTTATTACAAACTGGAAGACTATTTCAAAAACAAGACCATCAGTTTCAAACCCCATTAGTAGTGTATTGAGTGCTGTCCGTTACTGCGAGTAGGAAAATCTCCTGGATTCGGGTAACGAAAACCATGTTTTAAACACAATTTGTTTCATTACAGAAATGTATTAGTGTTTACTTGTTAAAAAAAACTGACACAAGATTCATTGGATTAATTGAACCATCGCTTACGAGTATGTCAAAGTGGTGTGAAATTACATAGAAATGCAGCGTCAGCGTGAAGCGGCTGCATTGTCATGAAGAGTCCTCGGTAGCGATAACTCTAATTATGTAGTTACTAGCTGTCTCGCCGAACTTCGTATCGCCTAACAATCAGTGAATGTACTTTGTTATTTTAACTTTTATAGTTTTGGTAGGTTTAACAAATCAGAGACCATTCAATTCCCACTCCGAGGAGGGAGGGAGGGAGAGCCCTCTCCCTCCCTCCCTCCCCCTTTCCCTCTACCTCCCCCTAACTAGAAGCCTCTCCCTCTTCCTCTCCCCCGCCCTCTCCCTTTCACTCCTCCCCTCCTCCTCCCCCTAACTATAATTAAGCCTCTCCCTCTTCCTCTCCTTCCTCTCCCTTCTCTCCCTCCTCCCCTCCCTCTTCCCTCTCCCCTCCAACTAACTATAAACTTAAATACAAATTTTCACTCTTTTTACTTCAAAACTGACGAAGTCGCGTTCTATCCCCTAAATTTACCCTTGTCGACGATGTTCCTTCCCCTACCCTTGAAGGGATAATGTTCTAAAAGAATGTGTTAAAATTATTTTTTGTTAATAACTATAAACTTACATAAAAAATTTCATGTTTATCCAATCAACCAACCAACCAACCAACCAAACAAACAAACAAACAACCAAACAAACAAACAAACTCTTCAGCTTAATAATATCATAATTAGTTAGTTGCCGCCTTGTCTGCCCGGACTCACGGACCACTCATGTTAGGACGCAACTGAACCGAAAAGTTTGGAAAAATGTTTGTAAAAACATGGTGAAAACATCTAGGTGGTGAAAACCGACTATAAATAAATTTCATTTCATTTGTCGACTAGCAGAAAGAATAATACATTTATTTCGATAGCACATATATATGCATCATTACAGAATTAGAAAAAAAATCAAATAAACAAAAATAATAATGTAGAGTCATTAGCGCCGCCGCGCCGAATAAAGATGAAGAGTTTGGTTGAACGCGCTAATTTCAGGAACTACTGGTTCGAATTAAAAACCTATTTTTGTGTTTGATAGTCGTCATTTATCGAGGAAGGCTATAATAGCCTATCGGCCTATTTTAATATGCAAATCGGCAGATGAAAATATATTCATGTTTAAGCATGAAAAATATCAATATCTAACACGTTTGAGTATTTCCATGTCATTGTTTTTTTTTACAGTTTTGAAAATCTGTAGACGCTTCCACCACCGCTGAAAGTGGAAACATTATAGGACCATTTATTCTTCCTGTCGTCTAATCTACCATATCTGACTCCGCGACGCTCGAGTAAATCCACATTTACATAGTACCATGGGCTCCCCTACTACGAGGATTGGTGGAAGAGTTAAAAAATGTCAATCCGAAGAATTCTGGAATATGTTTCTATTAACGTAACCTAACACTACTTATCACATTTCGTGTGTAGGTACCTGACACGTTATTTTTTCTTGTGTAATTATTGTTGTATATGTAGCAGAAGGAGGTATTCTATGGTATTGGTTATGAAATGATATTCCTTTTACTTTGCACCATGATATATTTCCAGTTCTCCTAACATTCACATCAATATTCCAAAGTACTTCAACACTACGTGATCAATAATAATCTGTTCTACATTCTTGACAATTCCCTAATCTAAATATGACATGACATTTCTTATATGCCAGCCTCTGCATCAGGCAAGCGCTGTAGAATAAAGAGGTCCGTCCCTGGACCTTCACTGGAGATTTATGGCCTCACCGATATATATAAATAATATGGGATATTATAAGTATGTTAACTCATTTCTGTTTTTTCTTGATTTATTCCTGGGTTAGTTGACAATGTTGTTATTTAAGGGTAATGAATGTGTAATCATACATGTCTTATTGTTGTGAAAATATCACGCCGATCACCGTACTTGAGTTTACTAACAGCAAAAACCGGGCAAGTGACATAGTAAGTTTATCGACTATTACTCATTAACTACTTATGCTAACATAGCCGTCATAGTTTCCTTGTAAATTCATCATATATAACCTATCATTGAGAATTTTTTCACTTGTCCAACTCCAACCGTTTAGCCGGCAGGAGGGGCCGGTACTTTACTCTAACCAAAATTAGCACTTTAAAGCTAAATATTTCGCAAACGAACCTATAAATCTGAAAATGTTCTTAGAGATCCATATTTTTAAAAAACCTTTTCAACGTTTAACCACACTATGAGATACGCAACGAAAAAACCTGTAGGGGAGGTACCCTGGGAAGTAACCTTTATTCTACGATTCTGGAGTTTTAATAAATATGTAGGTACTCGTATATCCATGCCAAATTACAGCTTTCTAGCACTAAGGGTCCCGGCGCTTTGCTTCGGACAGACGGACGGACATGACGAAACTATATAAAAGGATGCATTGGAGTGTAACTGCGAATTTTAAGTCAGCAATATGGCGATAACTGCTGACTTCTGACTGCTGACCTCTTGTCCTCAACGCGCCGGTCCCGACTCCCGCCACATACATTGTGCAAATTGGGACGTTCTCAAGGTAATAGATAACTCGGTATCTCCATGTTCAATTTAATAATACAATTATAAATTATGATATCGTTATCGATATTTGTCTGCCCAATTATGAAACTCAGTTATGAATTTAATAGTTCATTAATACCATTATTACTATTATTATTTCTCTGAGGGATCCGTCTGAATAGCTACCACTCTCCTACATCAGTCAGCCGCCAAAGGACTCGTGGTGTTCCGGCTGGGGGCTTGAGAGCCAGTTCTTTCTTGGCCGGTAACGCATCAGTGATGCCTTTAGTGTTGCTGATGTCCATGGGCGACGATAGCCACTTACCATCAGCTCGTCAGAAATCGTCAGCTCGTTTGTCATGGTCATTATTAGACATGATTTGAAGGAGATTTCAATACTTACAATATATTTTGTTAACTTGATACCGATTTTAAGGTTTTAGAACTGTCACCACTACCACCCCAGCGAGCACAATCACACACGCTGGTTCAGTCGTTTAGCAATTGTTTCGGGTTCCCAGTTTACGTTAGGTCTATCGAATGAGTTCAGCTAAACCGCACTCACTCTCTCTGTTGCTCAAATTCAGACACACCGATAGAGACGATAAGACTAATCGATACTAGTCGACGATAATAATAATCCAGTCTATTGTTTCTAAATTATAAAAAATTCAATGAGCCAGCCTCTCGGAAAAAAGGATAGATTGGAGAGATTTTGAAAAGATTGCGCAGCGAGTAAGAACATGAGTTTTGAAATTTTTTCCATCTCTTTTTCCTATCGAACCACAGGACGTATGGTGACGATAGGGATGAATACATTACATAGTGATATTAAACTCAGATTCAGAACCAAAGATTCATGGAGGATAGAGTGGAAGGAGGGCCATCTCTGTGTATGAAAAGTATCCGTAAAAATGCGTCCAATAAAACGGGTGGCGCTGCGTGCGGTCTACAACAGCTGTGTTCGAATATCTATTTGTCAGACACTAGCGCCGTTCGAATGGCCATTGTTGGAACCTCTATTTTCAGTAACAGCTGGACACTTTTACAACTTTCCCCTCATATGAGATAGCTCTCTTTCTACCTCTATACTCCATGCAAAGAATATAATATGTAGAAGTACCTATTCATTGTTATGTGTATCTAGAAAAGCGTCATCTATTGAAATGTATTGTAACTTGAGTACGTAGCTTGAACCATTGATACTATGTAATCTGTGGCGTGAACGTTTGAACACGGTGAGGTGTGGTAATGTTACGGTAGAGTAATAGATGGCGCCAGCAGTAATTTAAGATGCAATCATTTTAATTAATTACGTTTTCAGTTTTGTGTTATGTTTATGCACAATATACCTTAAACACATATTTAAAAAAAGTTTTAATACTTTAATAGTTTATTATTTTTATTTACAAATTATAAATACAAAATCGTTGTAATGTTATACAATTAGATTAGGTATGACATGACATTGTATCATGATGTAACATAATTCTATAGTAAAATATCTATATGATGACCCGTGTGGCGCAATGGTTACCATGCCGGATCGCCGCGCCAAGGGTCCTGGGTTCGATTCCCAGCGAGGCAGAAATTTGAATGATGAGTTTGAATTTCTGTTCTCGGTCTGGAATCTGGATGTGTCCTAGTCTCTGTGTGTTGTCCATGGCACCCACGACACAGGGAATCCTAGTGTGGGGCTATGAGTGTGAAGCGTTATTTATTTATATAAATACGTACAATTAGGACTGTATTTGTGCATACGCATAGTGTACTGATCTATGGTTAAGAAATGACGATAAATTTATTAAGGAAGTGGTTATAGCTTAATTTGTTAATTTCAGTATACTACTGAGCCTCCACTAACCCGCACTGGAGCAGCGTGGTGGGTGCTCTAGGCCTCCTGGAGAGGAAAGACCCATGCCCAGTAGTGGGCCATTAATGGGTTGAAGCCGTACTAATTGAGACTGATAAAGCTTGGAGGGAGAGGGAGGAGCCCTGACAGATAAGCCATGGAGCCTGCAGGGACATACTTCAATTTGAGCTACTTTCAGCAAAAGCAGACATATTTTCACCACTATTTTAATCAGCTACTTTACGTTAGCCTCTTGAGGATTCATAAGTAAGTAACTATACGTTATGTTGAGTTTTTGTATTAATATAAACAAAAACAATAAATCACAAGTGGCTTTTCACACGTCATGACGTCACGTCACGGCGGTCGACAGGGTGGACGAGGGTCCGACTTACTGTTTATATAATTATATTATAAATAAAATATATTTTTCCATGGTTACGACAGAACAGAAGCTCGCCAGGAAACGCAAGTACAAGTTACACAACCGATGTAGGTGCACATTCGTAATTTATTTGTTTCTAGGAAAACTACATTATTAGTAGGAGTAAAGTCTTCTTCTTAAAGAAAAACTAGATAAGAGGTGAAGACAAATTCAGCAGTTAAATTACAGATTCAAAAGTTGTCAATACCCGAATTCAATCAGCAATGTAAGATTTAAGATGTAACGATCTCGGTGTCGACGGCGGTGTAAATCAATCAAACTTAACCTTAACCATTTTCCTATTACTGGAACAGCTGGGTGGATTCTTATGCTGGGGCCACACTAACGGGAAATGCCATTAATTATCGCGATGATGGACGTTTAACGTAGGTGTAGCCACGACTTATCGCGATAATTTGACAACGGCATTCACACTGCCATTCGACAGTAGGCGATAGCTCAAATGGCGGTACATCAAAGAGATTATCGCGAGAATGAATGCGTTGAAGCGGCCACACTACGTATGTCAGTGTGAATCGTGAGCGCGATGGGATCGCACGTGTTTGTCTTCGTTAATTACGTACTATGGCTATGGAGTGGAGTAACGAAAAAGTAATTGCATTTCTCGAGATTCTGCAAACGGAGCCATGTTTGTGGGATCCGAGACTTAAAAGTTTCAAGAATCGTGCTTCGCAAAATGATGCTTGCGACGAATAATGGAATTACTAACTTTTAAAGCAACTATTGAAGAAATTAAAAAGAAGAAGGAAAGCCTAATGGGTTATTATAGAATCCATTTAAACAAATTTAAAATTCAAGGAACATTATCGCCAATTTTATCGCCAAGAATGGGCATTCACGTTGACCGTTCAAGTGTAGCCACTCACTTTATCGCGGTAATAATTAACGCAATATTTATCGCGATGATAGGCATTAACGTTTCCTGTAGTGTGGCCCCAACATTACTGAGTGCCACTATTATCATTGAACCGTATTTTTCGAACATGAAGGAGAGAAAAGTGGAGTTGCTTGAAGGGCAGCGACTCTCAATCTGTGGTTTCTTTTACTTTTATTTGGCTAATATTTAAGTAGGCATTTCAAGGTTAATCTGGTCCTACATACATCCTAATATACATAGCAGTATATTATTATAGGTATATCTATGGCGAAATAAAACGGTACCGTAAGAGGCAACAGAAGTCGGTTTACTTGATAAAACAAAAATTAAGCAGTAATTAAAATTATTATTACTATTATCTTTCTGTGATGGCTGCCTGTCCAGCTATCATATTCTTGTTTGAATCAGCCATAAACGACTCGTTGTGCTCTTCGGCTATTCGGCTTGGGAGCCAGTTCTTTCTTTCTTTGGTCTTCGTAGAGTAGTTACTCTACGTGGTAAGTGGTCAAAGAACTTAACTAAGTACTTAACTAAGTAAAAACTTGTTTTTCTAACAAAAAATATAACTATACGATAACAGATGATTGCAAATATAACTGGTTTGCAATCATCTGTTATCGTATCGTATAAAAAAAATATTTTGGGGAAGGTTGAGCAACACAAATTTTCTAGAAAATGGTGTAATGATGAATATGCAATCCTATTCTCCTCAGTTAGATCAACATTCTCATTGAACGATAGAAAGAATATCTCGGGCGCTGCTCATGAAAAATAGCTTTGTTGATGGATCGGCATTCGGCCTTTAGTGCTTACTTGAACCACAATAGTGACCACCACCGACCACCGACCGTCATAGCCACCTAGCCTAACCGAGAGTATCGATGTCTATATCATGCGGTGTCAGCTTAGAAAAGCAGCAGAAAAATGCATAAAAATAATCAAACGTCAATTTGGTTAGTAAATTGAACCTTAAAGGCAGAGAGAAATAAAAAGCGACATCAGTTTAATTTATTTATTTGTTTATTGGTTTACCAACAATTGTTACACGATTACATGACAATGAACAAATTTGAATAATCTTAAACTACGTGCACAACCTATTACAGGCAAACACCGCATGCAAAAAGTTAATAAATTATATTTAAGGCACAATGGGTGACTGAAATGTGACTATACCGATTAGGTATACTAAAGAACTCATATAACAAAATTACAAAATATATATATAAATATATATAAATAATTAACAAAATAACAAAATTTCAAATGTCATCAAAACATAACAAAGACAAAAAGCGAGCCACAGGATCATGGCAACGAGACTATTAACAATTAAATCTCAAATCTTAGGCAAAGGTTAACATACTGTAGATGAGTACTCAAATAACAAAGACACATGGAAATCACCAGCTCTGCCACCAGTTCTGTTCAAGTTAGTGAATATATATATATATAGTAATAAAAATAATAACTATGTATTTTTATTTTTAAAATATGTGCTGAGGAGTTTCACAATCCTCTCCTCCATGACAAAGCACCTTTCCGAAAAGTTAATTAACATTTCATTTCAGATGGTTTCATTAACTTGACATTTTTTTTGTGTAATCAGCTTATGTAGGTACTATAACAATATCTTACAGTCTGCCAAACTGAGAGCCAGTTTGTCGGCAACCTTTTATGTCAGTTCTTAGAAAATCTCCGAGTTATTTGAAAAGCTCACGCGAGTCACGCGCTGCGCTGCGAGCATCACTTCGAGCTAGTTACTACTATTGCTGAACACTTGCTATTGCTACTGTCGCAAAATTTTCGTAAATTCATTTAATTGACTTTATTTCAACTAATCATTGCGACCTAATTTTATTTTCATGATAATAATTAACTTGACTAAGAAGCTAAGAAAGAAATGAAGTAACTATCAAAATGCTTAAAATAATGCTAAAAAGTTGAATAGATATTAATTTATGTAATACGTAGTATTACAGTACACACCGTACATAGTACAATTGCTGTGTTCATTTCATATATCATATCTAACTAATACTCTAACATACCTAACTCTTCCGACATAATGCCCTCTTAGGTCTTGCGATCCGGCCAAAGGAGCCACAGGAGCGAGGAGCTAATGTAAACTAGTTTGTGGTCATTTCAAAGATTCGTACTAGGTACCTGCGTGCAACTGATTAATTGCTTTTTAGTTCAGCGCGAGTCTACTTAGTAATTCATCCGGGTGCTGGTCCCCGCCGCGCAGCTCCAGCCGAACAACCGGCAGAACTTCGGCGCGTCTTGTCGAAGAAGCGGTCTCGGTAGACTTTTACTGAATCACTTATCTATTTTCTTCATGAAAATCTCAACTAAAGTATTAAGTAACTAGTGAGTAAGTAGCTTACTAAATATATATTATGCAACCTCTGCTATCAACGTATCTTTAGTAGCACCCATAGGACAGTTTATTTATCTACTGAATAATTAAGGCGTTTATTGGACCGTCGCACAGTGATTCGAATGGAACAAGCTAGCTGGACAAAAGTCATTTTGAATTTCCCGGAATTGTATACCTGAGCCCCTAACCAATACCCCAACTAACACAAATCCGAGAATTATTTTGCACTAATGTCAACCACTAATTAGGTAATTAGGGCAGTATAAAAAGAAAGGGTGAAAAAATTACAAATCAGTTGCATTTTTGCGATTACCGAAGTAACATTAATGTCAGTGAGTTTTAAGTTTTTTGAGTAATATTAGTGATGGATCTTCAAGTTAAAGGTATGTACTTTTTATTTATAATTAATATATAAATATACTTAACCCCAGTTTTTTTATAATACCTCAATTTTAAAAAAATATGTAGTTTTTTGACGGTTTATTGTTTTCATTGGACCAGAAAGTACTTGTACCCTCATGTACCTGGGCTAGAAATTATATATGTCATAGCCATATATGTTAGCTTTCAATTGACGCCCATTTTAGCTTGCACAATCGAGTACAACTTTGTTATTTCGTCTGTTTTTCAGAATACGAATTCTCAGTTTCGAAAATCGAGTTTTTTGATGAATGGCAGAAACACATTAATGTCAGTGAGTTTTAAGTTTTTTGAATAATATTAGTGATGGATATTCAAGTTAAAAGTATGTACTTTTTATTTATAATTAATATATAAATATACTTAACCCCAGTTTTTTTATAATACCTCAATTTTAAAAAAATATGTAGTTTTTTGACGGTTTATTGTTTTCATTGGACCAGAAAGTACTTGTACCCTCATGTACCTAGGCTAGAAATTATATATGTCATAGCCATATATGTTAGCTTTCAATTGATGCCCATTTTAGCTTGCACAGTCGAGTACAACTTTGTTATTTCGTCTGTTTTTCAGAATACGAATTCTCAGTTTCGAAAATCGAGTTTTTTGATGAATGGCAGAAACATCCGAAAGAGAACCGTAATAATAGACTATATGATTTTCTATTACTGAAAAAATATTTTGGAAATATTACGAATGAATCTGCGAGGGAAATTAAAATGAAAATTTCAAAAATATCAACAATTTTAGTACAAAAATGGCAATAGTCATTAGTTAAGTATTTTATGACTGTTGTTAATCTTTTTCTATTGTTATTTTTTAAGTATCTCAATTATACAAAATATTTATTATTAATTTTTGTTTTCTTGGAACCCGTGATCCTACCTTCCATTTTTTTATATATCTTGCACTTAAATTGTCATAAACCATCATAAGAAAGCCATACCAAGCAATCAAACCCAATAAATAATTTTGTCTAGCTAGCTTTTTCTATTGGAACTACTGTGGCGAACGTCGGTTTTTTGAGAATCTTGAACTAGTTGCAGATATTACAGCTTTAGATGTGAATTTAATTAAGAAGTTTGGCATTATTCGTCGAACATTGGCTTTTCAATTCGAAAAATGACCTTGATTAAGCATTCAAGGTCATGGTTAAGGTCGGTTTTGCGTAAAATTTTCTGCCCTTTCCGAATCTGGAATAAAAAATAGGGGTTACCATTTGAAAAAATTAAGTTGACCTTGATTTGACCTTCAAAACCACAGTCAAGGTCAAATTCAAGGTCATCATCGGTTAGTCGAGTACAATTAGTACAACTTTTGTATAAAACATTTTCCTCCAAAATGCATTCCTGAGGAGTTATTCAGGGGTTTCCATACTTTTGGACCACCCTGTATATATTTTGCACTTAAACTGTCATAAAACATCATCAGAAAGCCGTACCAAGCAAAAAAACCCAATAAATAATTTTGTCTAGCTAGCTTGTTCTATTCGAACCACTGTGCGTCGCCGCGTCGTGATCAATATATAAACGACATAAATTACTACTGCAAGAAAAGGGATAATATTTATAGCGGTGTTGCAAAGGTCTGAAAATTGGTATTTACGTAAAGAAGGGCCAATTTGGTTGAAGGACCGGGAGTAAGGAAACTGTGCCGAGAACAAGATATACAACGAATTTCTGCGTGAAATACTTATAAATTATACATTTATTCATTTGAGTAAATAATGTGTCATACATAACATTATGTAATACAATAAATAACATCTACGTTAAAATTTGACATTGACATATGTTTTCATAGTACGATTGTTTTTTTAAGATGTCAGTGGAGAAACTGTGATCTCTTTGCACAACAGTTCTCTTCGATCTATAATAAAGATCCTATCTCATGCCCTTCATCAATCTGTGTATAACAACAAACATCTTGACATATTTAAAGGTTACTGAGCGACAAGTTTTTGGAGTTTGAACAAGACTCGACGCTAGGAAAGGAGCCGGCTCTCACGGAATACCAGCTATACCTAATTGTTTGTGAAATATGCCAGCGCCCTCCTTTTCAATAGATCGCTAAGTACTGGTACCTTTCCATTTGCACGTAAGGAGGCTCTAATAGTACCCTTATTCAAAAGTGGTGACCTTAAACATGTTAAAAATTATAGACCAATCTCTATATTGACTTGTTTTGGCGAAGTCTTCGAAAGCACTCTATGTCCAGTTCTCACTTGGCATTGTAGACAGCACATAGCACCTCAACAACACGGTTTTATGAAAGCGCGTTCCACATTAAATAACTCGACTTCCTTTATCGCTAAAGGAATAGACAGAGGACATTCTTATGATGCAATATATACAAACTTCGGCAAGGCCTTCGACAAAGTTAGCCACGAAATAAGCTTTCGTCATTTGGAATAGCCGGCGCTCTCCTAGGTTGGTGGAGATCTTACCTAACAAACAGGCAATCAGTGGTTGTTGTGGGTGGACACAGATCTAAGCCCTTTATAGTTCTTTCTGGTGCCCCTCGAGGGCCTCATCGGGGCCCTGTATTGTTCAATATGTTCATTAATGATAAAGGAAAATGCTTCCAAAATTCAGAATTTTATACTTGAAGTTTTTTAGAAAAGTCGATTTGGTCGTAGATAGCACCTTACTTCAAAAGAATTGCTCGATGTCGCCTGTATGTAATATGGTTTGCACCTGTGAGTGAAGTAACACATAGCCAATACTCAATATTGTAAAATACCAATTTTACACTTACAATGCTCGCCATAGTGCTTACTTTGTATGTGTAACTCAGTAAATAAATAAACGCTATATTATAAAGGCTAAGGTCAATTTAACGAAGAAATAATTCTTACTATTACTATAATAATTATAATATTTCTTAACATATTTGTAACATATTTTAACTGGTAATTTGACTGCTCTCTATCTCTGAAATATTGTAAAAGTTTGTTAGGTGCTCTCTGTATGTTGTCTTCCATCCAGCGGTCCGGGTGTGGGGGGCGCGGGCGGTGCGGGGCGGTGCGGGGCGGCGGCGCCCAGTTGCTGCCTCTTGTTTGCCCAAACGGTTAACCTTCCCGGATGGATCGCTTGCCATGTAGATTGTAGTGTTTACTCTTTTTATTATATAAAGCAAGTGAATATGTTAAGGGCGATGGAGTGTGGGCCCGTGTGTGTTCAGGACTTAGGGATGTTGACTAATTTTAGTATTCAATTTAATTTTATAGATAGGACCTTAATATTCACGAAAAAAATATTATAAAAATAATAATCTTCAATTTAAAAACAAAAATTGATAAATAAAAATCATTATCAAATCCACCAAAAACGTCATGTTACGTCACAATCCGTTATTCAATACTATCTGTCTGCTGAAGTTAGTTGAATTTGCATATAAAATACTTTCAATGACGTCATAAGCTCAAAATGGCGTTTGAGGTCACGTGACAGGGGCGTTTCTCGGTGGTCATACTATCATGTCATACTGGTATGACCAACAAGAATAGTTTGTATCGGTGGTCATACTACTTTAATGAACACCATATAGGTATATTAGGTTTGACATAAATAATAAAGTACAGTTTCGATCAAAATTTTTTATTATAATTATATACTCGTACAATACAATGGTTTTGTACCAGATTATTTTTTATTTATTATTATACAATACGGTTTTGTACCAGTTTCCTTGTGGTCATATCATACTAATTTGTCCTAGTAGTGGGACCACAAAGAATATCTATTCCTCGTTGTCCTACTTCGGAGTTAAATTATTAAATGACTAGCTGTCTCGGCGAACTTCACATCGCCTAACAATCTTTGAATGTACTTTGTTACTTTTAACTTTTATAGTTCTGGTAGGTATTACAAATCAGAGACCATTAAATTACTTCTCTCTCTCCCTCTCCTTC
The DNA here is from genome assembly GCA_963932265.1 of Thymelicus lineola. Taxonomy (NCBI): domain Eukaryota; kingdom Metazoa; phylum Arthropoda; class Insecta; order Lepidoptera; family Hesperiidae; genus Thymelicus; species Thymelicus lineola. The sequence continues at coordinate 353,403 of OZ010686.1, forward strand.
CCCTCCCTTCCCCTCCCCCTCCCCCTAACTATGAGCTTATATATAAATTTTTACCATTTTTACCTCAAAACTGACAAAGTTGCCATATTAACTTACACCCCTTTAATTCTTTAAAACGCATTACTGTTTTTTGTTTCTAATCTTGAACTAATTATGTCAATTCACATGTTTTTAACTTCATTACGAAGTTGCGTACTAAGCAACTAACTAACGATCCCCTAAATTAATCCTTAAAGGGATGATTTTCCAAAAAAATGTGTTAAAATGTATTTTTGTTAATAACTATAAACTTTCATGAAAAATTTCATGTTTATAACTCTAAAACTGACGAAGTTGGTTTGTATGAAAGTATCTTCAAACCCCTATTTTAACTCTTTAGGGGATGAATTTCCAAAAATCCGATAGCCTTCCTCGATAAATCGACTATCAAATACAAAAATAATTTTTCAATTTGAACCTGTAGTTCCTGAGATTAGCGCGTTCAACCAAACAAACAAACAAACTCTTCAGCTTTATAATATTATATTAGTATAGATAGATAAATGCCTACTACTCGTAGTTCCTCGTAGTCCTATTGGTGTGCGAGTGGATTAAGGGCTCTTTAAGTTTATCATATTTTTTCAAAATCAAGAGGGAATTTAGGAAAAAAAGCGCTCGTAGTGACAAAACATTCTTGAGCGTTTTCGTGCTTCAGTGGGCACGTAAAGCCGTCGGTCCCAGTTGTTATCATAAGACAACAGTCGTTAAGTCGGAGGCCCTCGGGTGGCAAGAAAACTTGCGACACTCGGGTTGACCACTAACCCCTCCATCAATTCGCAATGGAGCAGGGTGATGGAGTATGCTCTAGGCCAGTGGTAATCAGCCTTTTTTTCATTCGAGACACAAGCACATGTTAAATCATGCCGTCGTGGGCCGCAAAACAAAGAAATAAAAAATTTTGGTAATATGATTAATTTCTACTACAAAAGCCTGGCGGGCCGCACGTTGAGTATAGCTGCTCTAGGCCTCCTCAAGAGGAGAGACCCGTGCCCAGCTGTGGGCCATTAATGGGTTGAAGCCAACAATAGTACCTACCTAATAATAAAATTAATATGTTAAAGATTTTTATCACCAACTAATATTCTAAACATTATTAAAGGATTTATCGACTTACTCGTAGCGTAACGGATCCTCTACACTTTTCACTTCTAAATTTACAACAATTCCATATAGAGTCTCCATTTTTATAGCATCGTTGCTTATAAAATTGCATACCAATTATAAGCAACAATACAATACCGCCTTTGCGATTTATAAATTTAAATACAACAATTAAGAGTCAACAAATAAGAATATAAAAAATTATTTATTTGGTGCCAATTGGTAAATTAAATTATTCTTATGTTAGTTACAGGTGACATTGACTGTACCATTATATTTGTCAGGGTGTAGGAAAATACTATATTTTGAATTATAAAGGGGAGTATGACCACCGATACAAACTATTCTTGTTGGTCATATCAGTATGACATGATAGTATGACCACCGAGAAACGCCCGACAGTGAGTACAATTTTTTACATTTTAAATTAATGATATTTAATTTATTGTGATTGATTTCGATAAAATAGTCATATTTTAGGCCTTTAAATGATACCACTAGTATTTTAGACAAAAACTTATAGTAATTTATAATTAGTGTAAACGTCCCTATTCCTATACTGCGTTTGTTTATGGTACACATAACGAGAAAAAAGACATCGGGTTATTATTTAAAACATGCTTTGAAATAAAAAGTCTTTAATTTATTTCACAGTTTTACAGGAGAATGAAATAAATATTGGCTTATTTTAACATACTTTTGACTTATAATATATGATGTAAGTGTTGAGATAACCACGATCCATACTCGTATCAATCGCAAAGTGTAGTTGACCCCCATTTAAATACGCAAAAGATCCCATTTTTGGAATATGTGTCCGTTTTCAAATATTTTATTAACTACCTATATTTACTAGGCGCGGGGTAATGGTCGTAGCGCACTTATCAACTCGGAAAGGGATCGGCACCGGATCACCTCGCCGTCAACCTAACGTAAGCGCGTTATAACCCGCCGTCAACCTAACGTAAGCTCGGCTACGGCTAGGCGACGCCGCGCTTACGGCTAGGCGACGCCGCGCTTACGGCTCGCCGGCCGCTGGTTGACGGAATGAATGACAGCAGTTCGCCGACGCAGCGGTAGCCGCGGCGCCGCGGCGCGGGGCGTGCACGAGGAAACGGAAAGTCGACGGATAGCGTACGGTGAGACGTAAGCGCGGGTACGGCAAGTCGTCCACGCACCGTATCGCGGTTCGTGAGCTTGTCTCGAGGCAAGGCGATTACGTTACGAATCCGATAAGTGTGCTTTACAGTAGGGAGTTTCATACAAAGAATACTGACATGCAAGAGTTGATACGTTTACGTTCCGTTTACGAGTTGATATGTGTGCTATGACCATAACATTGTTCCGGAACGTTGTTCCTTTGCCGCGCCGCGTTAGTCTGGTCTACGAACGTGTCTGATACTGTGTTTCACTCACTCCACCAAATCCGCCAACGAGGACAGCTAACTAGTAAAGATATTATAGATTAGTAATTACTAACGGTTATAATCGAGATATTTCGAGACATCTTCATAATCGAATGATTTCACAAATAATAATTAAAAATACAAAATTTTAACATTTACACCTAAAACACAACATAAATCTACTTCTTACTCTTGAATAAATACCTAAAAGAAATAACTTCTCGAAGTGCTTTTTAATTTGAATTTAAGTGCCCATAGTGTCAAGTTATCAGGTTTTATGGTTTTGCTTAATACAGATCAGTCGCTAGTCGCTGGGTAATGGACGTGCGGCTACCAGCCAGACTGACTAATGGCCCATTACGGCTCGCACGAGCGCGGACGGCGACTGTACGGCCATCCTGACAACCCTTACTGAACGTCTCACATACACTATTTATATTCAAATCTCACTCAGAATGTTGAAACATTTGCCTATATTACTTACCTACCATTTGCCTACTTTGTTTCCTTTCGTACCAAGACTGCGTATTTGCTTACGCAATGTAAATTATCTTGCCGACGTAACTTTCAATGTAAAGTTACCTATAGGAATATTTACTTAAGTCCTTTGACTTGAACGGATTCGTATTAGATACAACCGGTTCGAAGAAATTAGTCGACAGCGTATGTAGATTTTATGTTACCAAATTCAGCGTCATATTTACAGTGATCGAAGAGATTATACCTGGAATGACAAATTACTTTGTTGTACCACGTGAAATATTTTTTTGTGCATCCTCACTGTTCGAAGTGAAGTCTCGGTCCACGGTTAGGTCAGTCATCTCGTAGATCCTGCATTAGCGGTGTTCTAGGGGCTGGTAGCAACTTGAAAGTATTTAAACTTTTTTGACACGGGTAACATTTTCACGGATCACCCACCGCTATTGCATCCACAATACCGCCGACATCACAATGCAGGTTGTTCCAGAATTTTGCCACTGTGAATACGGTTGTGTGGCAAAATGTTAATGGCAATGAACGTTAACATTAGAAAATATATGCCGTTTATTATGAAAACATCATCATCGCTACAATGCATACAAAATTAGATTTCACGGTTCGACAGGCGGCTTTACCGCAAATGGTTTTAATTCAATGTTATTGTGAATGTGAAATTGGTTCGAGGTAGGTCAGTGGTTAGTGGTGGTATTGCTATCGAACAAGATAATTACAAACCCTTGTCAAGCTGTAATCTTAGTGCGGTGATTGATGACGGAATACGTATACAGGAACAATTTAAAGTCCTTTAGACATTTAATACTGACAGGTTGGGCCACTAATTTGTTCTTGTAAACAGCTACAAACTCCAATGCCTTGATTTTGGCATTCTGCTCAACAGCAACTTTCTGAAACTTCAGTAAAAATATACTGTATTACAGGCATTTACTATTTTTAATTCAAGCAATGACAAGATATTGTTAGGTTACAATTGTTACAAGATAGAAAAACGGAAGCAGAAACTTTGTACAAATTTTTTAACGACAATTACGCGGACGGAATTTTTTATAATATGCAAATGATTAAAGAAATAAAAGGCAGATATAACTTTCGCAAAGAAATGCAACAAATGACGTGAAGCCACTTTTTCACTATGTGTGCATGACAATCATATTGACAACTAGCAGTGGCATCGTAGAGACACATACTTCTTCGTGTGTGTAAGTTGCCACATTGAAAACAAAAAGTCGCAATCTCCCGCTATTTAGAAAATATTTTTTGCCATATTTTCGACTTCAAATATTATACAATTAAATTGGCAAATTATTTATTATTGTATCACTAGTTATCAAAAAGTCTAGATATTAAATATGTCAAATGTTCTTTTAATATACAGTACTTAATATGTTGAATTGTTTTAATTTATGGTTTTTTCTCTTTTGGGTAGTTATTTTTCATTGAAAAATATAAAATTATAATAAAAATATAATACCTTTATTATAATTAAAATACATGAAATATATATAATATACGTCATCTTCATTAAAATGCAATGAATAAACAAAGCAAAATTTGGATGGCCAATCTTGCCTACTTTGAGGAATAATAAAATCCCATTTATCTCGTATAATAGTATTTGTCGGCAATCTGCAAAATAAAATAATTTATTGAGTAGACTAAACAGGAACTAAAATGGAATACAATATTTTCTTTCAATCGTGCATTTTATCGTAGGCAAACGTGATATTTTCAATCAACCAGGTTTACCTATGTTAAAATCCTTATTTTATCCCTCTAATCCTTTGTACAATCTATCTTACGTTTGTAATAACCCAGCGACTGGTATTTATGCATTGGCTGCATTTCCTCATTTTTAGATTTAAATAAATACAACTATTTATTTTTAAAATATTTTTTTGATATAAATTTATAATCGATCAGTGTTCAAATAACCCATGCATATTTCCCCTAATTTAGGGTAATCGATTTTCATATAAAGCTGGTATAAAATTGAATAATTGTCGAGGTTTTGAGTTCCGAGCGCACCTCAAAAATATTATTATAAATAAATAATAAAATAATGAACAGTTACCTGTGAAAAGATATCTAATTTTCTTTTGCTTGATTTTGGGAACAACTTTAGCAGTGTTTAAAATTGCAAGACGGAATTTTATCTGAGAAAATTATTTAATAAATTTTGACAATTGTGACATGAAAGCTATTTGACGCTTTCTTTAGTACTGAATCGGGTTTGTATTTGCTTTTTTAGTTTGTATTTGCTTTGGTAGCTTTACATTTTAGTTGGATGAATATATCTGCCTTTTATTTCTTTAATCTGAGTTTTAATTGTAGTTATGCCATTTTATCGACCTCCGTGGCGCTACCACTAGCTGGTGAAAACATTCATAGAAAAAATGTCATTATTATCAAAATTGAAAATATTTGGAAGAAATTTGGTTCTAATCTGCATCACCGCACCTGGGTTGATAAGCCGCTTTCCGCATAACATTTGTATTCAACCGCTTTTATCAAACATCAAAACCTTTGGATTGCTAACATACCGCCGCGCGGCTGGATTCGCTAGGTCTACAGCTTCGTGTGAGACTGGTGAGTCGTTTGATGTGCTTATCTATTATAATTTATTTTGTGTATTGCTCCGCACCGCAACGCTCCGCAGCCATCAAATTCGACTTGGCTAAGTCTCATCCCTCCCTCTGGAGGAGCTATTTACACGCTCCTTCAGTTTGCGATGTACTCCATTTATCATTGAGTCCAAGTCGAAGCTAACTTACCCTGCTGTCAGCGCTGAACATATTATGATTACACCAGGTAGTTCCTTCGAGGCCCCTGGCTAGGGCTCTGTATCTTCCCGTTTATTGCGACTATGCTCGCGCGTGCTGTGAGGGTTCATTAATATACTCGGCTATCCTTAATCTATCAAAATATTTTTGAAGGTTTTTCAGTTGCAGTGCCCTTATTAAGCCAATCAGCGACACTTCCATGTTATCTTTGGAGTAGCGAAATCACGAATGTTTGTATGAGTCTACGGGTCATTCACATTGTAAGTGTCAATCAACGATAATATTCAAATATACACAGTTGAGTTTATAAGCTCATACATTAAAGATAGAAATAGGTTTCGTCAGAAAATACTCATAACATTTAAGAGTTATTAACGTAAACCATAGTTCCCGGAAAAGACTCACGCAAAGTATTCTAATTAATTTTACATAACATAAATTTATGTTTTGCTAAAACTTGTATGTTTTCTATACTTCGAGACTTTCGTGGGCCTCCTTTTTGCTTTTTAGTGTCGATTTCAACTTTTGTTTTATTCATTTTGGTACGTTTGCTACTTTAGTTCTTTCCAAACATAACATGGAAATTCACTTTTACTTCAAACGGAAAAAGCGAATATTTTTTAGAATTTGTTTCTTTAAGTTTAGTCCTGGATTTGATTTTCAGGCGAGGCAGACATCTATGTGACAGATATTATGTGTTTGTTCGTGGAAAATTGTGTCTGATATCTTTTTGTACTTTGACGCCGAAGGTTGCCCAAAGAAATAAAACCTAATGTAATGTGTGACCATTATTAGATTATTAGATTTATCCATCCGATATTCAAGCAGTCGCAATGAAACAATTGAAACGTAAAAATGTAAGTGTATAAAAACATTGTAACTTGGCATTGTTGGTACACTTGTTATCGAGTGGCACTTGTCGGGTTATAATGTTAAATGAAATCTGTAGACGACCAAATGACGCCAAGTGGCTTAGAAAGATACACGAGCGGGGCGATGCACGACGGAACGTTAATGTTTGAGTTGCTTCCACGATGAAGGGCGCAATGGCGCGACTTGAGTCACTTTATGTTATGTTATTCTTTGTTGTGTTGTTGTATTTCGATTTTGTAAAGTTTGGTGCTCAATACTGATTCACCGTACCGCCTTGTAGTTTGTTGCTAAAATTTTAGCCAGTGCTTACTATTTCTATTATAATTTTCTACTTCTGTATCCAACAACTTATGTATGTCGAGAAACGAGTTGACTATTACTAGTAAGTGGCTTCCGTTGCCCATGGATATCGGTAACACCAAAAAAATCAGTGATGTTGACCAAAAAATAAAAGATAGAAGAAAGAAAGAAGTGGCTCCCAAAGCTCCAGCCGAAACAAGACGTCGACGTCATTTGACGGCTGACTCAAGAAAGAAGGCAGTAGCTATTTAGGCAGGCATAGTGCTCAATTGAAGCCTGCATATACTTATAAGCCTATTTTGTATAAAATTCACCTGTGCATTTTATGACAGGACGTAATAATTTATTATTGTTGACATTTCAATGCTAACCTATTGGTTAGTATTTGATTCTATACTAATATATAAAGAGGAAAGATTTGATTGTTTGCATTGAATAGGCTCCGAAACTACCGAACCGATTTGAAAAATTCTTTCACTGTTGGGAAGCTACATTATCCCCGGGTGACATAGGCTATATATTATTTTTTTTTACTATTTTGCCGAAGCGAAGCGAGGGCGATTTCCTAGTTTTGTATAAAATTCACCTGTGCATTTTATGATAGGACGTAATAATTTATTATTGTTGACATTTCAATGCTAACCTATTGGTTAGTATTTGATTCAATATTATCTTTTCGAAAATCTTAGTACGAGTTGGTAAAACAGAAAATAGTCTGTAGTTATTAAGATCGATTTTTTCACCGGTTTTAAAAAGTGGTATAACTAATTTTGCTGCATTTCATAAGATCTGGAAAGATGCCTAGATTTATTAAAAACTAACCCATTACCTACCTACTCACAGTTGCCTAACTAAAACCAAAACTGTTTGATGTTTCGTAACATGAAACAGGAAATTATTAAACAGGAAATTAATAAAGCTATGTTTCAGTGGCTTTGACATACTAAGTAGTAAAACCCACACGTTATGCTAGAGAGATGAGAGACTTGCTTTAGAGTTGCGGGCGGGGTGTCAGCGCCAGAGAACGTTACTGTCACGTCACAGGAACAAATAATGATGCAGTTACACCGTTAATCTCTGGCATGCACTATACTCGTAGCTATGACAATTAACAATACATGAGATTAAGGATGCTCTTTTAATGACACCCGATTACCGAATAAAATTCAGAGAGCAGTAACCCATTTTAATGGGCTCTCTGATACAGTGACTAAAACAAGTTGAAACCATCGTCAGTGGAGTTAGAAGGCGGGTGATTTCGAATTAGATAAGTAAAAATTGTGCACCATTTTAATATTCTTTTTTGATGGGTGGTATCGACGCCAGTGATCTCTAGAAGACGGGAATATAACGGCGTTGTTGCAACCAGTTTGAACAGCTTGCACCGCCTTGAGGATCATAATATGCTGACATGACTCTCACTTGGATTTAGTCTCTAGACCAAAGTCCTGTAAGAACTTACATTGTCAAGCCCGATTCTGTATGAAATACAACAACAGTGGGGCTATAGCTCAATACAGAGCGATCGAAACATTTACAAGGTCTCAGGTCGCCCTGTATAATCACACGGCGGAGTTGCTCGTTCACAGCAGACCGTGTAGTGTAGTGTAGGCGAGGTGTAGGTCGTGTTCCAGCCAACTGCCGTCGGGCTGCGGATTACAGAGCGAGCGAGCGTGATTAAGCTAACGTGCAACTACGGGATTAGCCGGCAGGTACGGTACACTACACACTTTGATACTGTAGCGTTACTTACCCGCTACCGAACTATGAAATAATGGATTTGTATACTAGTCATTAACTTGCGAAGTTACCGACATTCAAACTGCGAGGAACAAAATTGGTTAATTAAATGGAATTAGAGGTGTTGTTGAAAGTAATGTTAAATAATTTTAATGTATTATAATAGGACCATTATATTTGGCTTCAACCTATTAATGGTCATTTATTAATGGTAATAATCATTTGAGACAATGATAGCGTGGGTGCCAAGTTTTAAAAGCATATTTAGTAGATACAGTGAAGTAATATGTGAAAGGTCCTTCATACATTTACCTTGCTCTATACAAAGAGGTCGTCTAAAGTTTATAATTTGAAAAGTCGCGATTGTGATGATTATGAAATTAATTTATTGAGGATCGTCAATAGCGAGGGCAAACAAGTGTTGAATTATTCAAGACACTGGTAGCCTTTTGTCAAGGGCGGTGAATATTCATTTGAATTGCTAATCATTTTTACTAACTTTCTAAATGTTCAGCAATTATTTGGTTTTATAAGGGTTAATGTCTACAAGTTGTAATCTCGAGGATCACTCTTTTCTCAAGTTTTAAAATTGTAAATGTAGTTAAGATTTGCAAGATAAACACGAATTAATACGAAACCTTTTTGGCAAGTCAAGTTTCATATTTGAAAAGCTTTGCGAATTTGAAGATTAACTAAAAGAATCACTTCTAATTGAATATTGCAAATTAAGTCAGGTTATTACATCCTAGGAACCTTTATTGAATAACTCAAGAGTCCTTACATTAGTTTATTTATTTCAGATTTCTTAAATTGTAGAAAAATGATGACCCGTCAAGCGGCTTTCAAAGACCTAGAATCCAAATTGAAAGTGGCTCTTCATGAGCTCAAGATCTCAAAAGACCTCAACACTCAGCTGCTACGGGAGAGGGAAGAAAGTGAAGCTGAAATATTAAAGATTGTTGACTTGAACACCAGTTATAAGAATCAACTCGCCGAACTCCACATTAAATATATGGACACTTTGGAGCAACGAGATCAGCTCAAACATGTTGTGGACTCCTTCTATCAATGTAGTAATGAGCATGAGAAGGCTTTGAGTCGCATCACGGAGCTAGAGATTAGTCTGCATGAGGCCAACAAAACCGTGTCTCAGTTAGAACAACTGAAGGACTTACAAGAATGTGATGCTACACAGAGCCTTTTCAATGAGTTGGTCAACTACGATTCCTATAATAATAAAGAATTCCCCCCCATTATTGACCTGACATCTTGTGATAATACCATAGAGCCCAGAATTACCAGCTTAACCCATTTGACGCCATACAGAAGCGCGCGGTCCGAGTTGTCAACGACCCACGAGTCACTCACAGGTTAGAACACCTGAGTTTCAGAAGAGACATCGGTTCTCTCTGCGTGTTCTACCGACTTTACAACGGTGAGTGCTCCGAGGAATTGTTCGATTTGATGCCTACGTCTCTTTTCCATCATCGCACCACTCGCCGAGGATTGAAGTTCCATCCACATCGATTGGAGTCGTGGAGTACCACTACAGTCCGATTCGCACGAACTTTTTTGCCACGTACGTGCAAACTGTGGAATGAGCTTCCTTCCGAGGTATTCCCGGAGCGCTATGACATGGGGCTCTTCAAAAAAGGTGTAAAAAGAGTTCTCCTTCAGGGCCGGCGTTGCATAGGCGATTCCTCTGGTATTGCTCATGTCCATAGGCGACGGTAACCACTTACCATCAGGTGGCCCGTCTGCTTTTTCGTCTGCCCTTCAGGCTATAAAAAAAAAAAAAAAAAAAACTTTAACAGCAGCAATAAGTTGAAAAAATACATAAAATTAAAAAGATTTATTGTTAAAACCAAAAAAGTAATAAAACACAAAAACTGTATCCAGCAATTAGGCCATAGTAAAAAGGAATGTATTTCCTTAATTAATAAAATTAAAACCATGCAGACCGAATTAGAATATAATAGGTCTCTGTATGATACTGAATCTCTGCACCTACAAAGTAAAATAGATAGCTTAGAGCAGTCTTTGCAGGATATGACCACCTTATATAGCAAAGCTCAGTTGCAAATAAATGAGCATATAACATCATTTGATCATCTGTTAGAAGTTTGCAATGAGAATATGGAGCGATTTGAATCATTGTCCAACAAACTAAATCTTGACCAGGACAATAGCTGTAAGTGCTCTGAAGCAGTGCAGAGTGGAAGTCTCAAACAGAGCATCCGCCAACCTTCTTCACCACTAATTAAATCAAAAAGGAAAACTATTATTATTAGTGATAGTTTGGGTAAAAACTTTGGGTCTATTATGAGTAGTAATTTGGCACATTCGGTGACAAACTTATGCTCACCAGGAGCCACTTTCCAGTACTTAGTGAACCATATAAATTGTGATAATCTTGATGAGAATACTTCATTAATTTTAATGATCGGTGACAGTTTAAATATAATGAAATGGGAATTAACTAAATGTGTTGAAAAATTGTTATTGTTACATAGAAATACTAAATGCAAGTTTACTTTATGTGCTTTTCCTTATTCCAATGAGTTTAGTGATAAACAAAATAATTATATTTATAAGTTAAACCAGAAACTGTACAATTTGACATACCATCATAATGATGCAATAGTTTATTTTGACACTAATAAATATATTTTTTCTTCCTTTAAATTAAGTGGAAATAAAATGTACTTACCTTTAAAGTATCGAAGACATATAGCTAAACTGTTAGCTTATAATTTAACAAATGATAGTGTTACATGTGTAACAAAGTCTATTGACCCATTTTATATTGATTGTGGTAGTACTACCACTATTCCTATAGTTGACAAATGTACCAGCTCAGGTACATTAATTAATACTTTAAACTAGATTTAATGACAACGGATAAGCACTTTAATATGAATATTGTACATCAAAACATACAGGGCTTATCGGGCAAAGAGTTAGAAATTGAATTATTTGTTAAAGATTATAATGTACATATTCTATGCATTACTGAGCATTGGTTAACAAGTGTAAGAAATAATATTAATGTATTCAATTACAGTTTGTTAAGTGCATTCTATAGAGAGACTGCTGTCGTACGGCGTAACTCGTACAACCAGGAGGATGATGAGTGCAGGAGCAGCGTGGCCGCAGTGAGAGTGTCGGCGGGGGGGTTTACGGAGTAAAACACGTAGCCGAGCTGACTGTGGTAGTTTATTGCACTGACTGGGAGTTAATTAACATGGGTTTTTATTGGTGTCAAAAGTAGGCAAAGTCACGTCTCGTACATGTCCACGGGCTCTGCGCGCCCAGCTAGATTCCTACGTGCTTGGTGCAAGGTCGCTGAGCCAAGCACAATGTATGAGTGTTTGTTAACTCGTACATATTGGCAACTGACACCAAAGAAAAAAAAGAAAAAACTGGATTACACAAATATACATACTTAATAGCTAAGACAATGCATTGAAAATTGTGAACTTGTAAAATCTTACAATAGTACTTAAGCTAAGTGTGGCTTATATATGATGTCCCTACGTACTAATTCTCAGTTCTAATGACATTTTACACACATATACTGTTAGATATTTCAACTATTGATTCCGAAATTGATGTTGTTAAAACTAATATTTCGTGTTGGCTTGGATGGCGGGGAGGTCGCAGCGTCTCCACCCGTGGTTGACCCCGGTAGTGCTTTGATGTCCGCTGGTGATGTTACTCTTAGCTCTTCCAGGGCAAAATTGTTGGCACCGACTGTTTCCCGAGGCGACGATCGGGTTTGTTGGTTGTTATTCGTTGGTTCCCGATGAGACCGCTTGCACCTGTAAATGATAATTATTAATAAGGTTAAAATCAAAATTATAAGCGTGCCATATATAATCCAATAATGTGTTGCGCTACTGCTGGAGAACTGTTCCAGCTCTTGTTGTTTCATGACGTTTATTTTTTGTTGTATCTTGTCAAACTCTGCGTCGTGGTTTTCTACGACGAAGTTGAGTGGCAGGGATGTGTTGATTAGTCCGTTTAACTGTGAGATACGAGGAGTATTTGCATCTGCATCTAGCTGCCAGTACACTTGATTCGCGAAATTATTTTGTGCAAATATTGTAAATGCTTCTCCTCTCACAACGCGGATTTAGTGTCACAAGGCCGTTGCCACGTAATTGTTTCGTCACAACGCCAGCTGGACATATAATGCGAACGCTGCATTCTGTGCAACACGAGAACAGCCATGAGTCCTGAGAGTGTAATTTGACCCATCGGTCAACGCATGTTTTCACTTCCGACTGACAGTATTGCGTATCTTCATTGTTAGTCGTGATGTGTATGTTGCAAATGGATTCCCCAACTGTCAGTCTATACATAGGATGATTCAACGGGCATAGTTTTACATTGTTATTGTGATGGAGACACGACTGAACCTCCGTTTCTGTCATTGGTATGACGGCGTCCTTTTTTATATTTATTGCCAGGAATTTCGTTCGGGGCGATGCGTATATGGTATTTGGACCTCGTCTCTGAGGGATGTCAATAACTTTGTCAAGTTCGAAGCGATCACGGTTGAGCAAGGGTATTTTTATTTCCATGATTAAAAACTTCTTTGTGACTTTTGCCTGAATGTGTAATAGTCCGTATACGTCCCGAACGTTGTCAGCTGGTAGAACTAAATCACCCTGTAGTTGTCCCGATATTAATTTAAGTTCACGCTCTACTTGTTCCGGCGGTAGCAGATGTATGTTTAGCCTGCCGTGATATATGTCAGTGACAGTGTCGATCAACGCCTCTTGGACTCGCCTTAGGTTGGACAAAATGACATCAGCTGATAGGAACGACAATGTGTTGTATAGCACATGTAGCGCATTTCTTGTCTCATTTTTGATTAGATTTATCTCGAGTGCCGCGCTTCGCAAAGTGTCGTTAATAGCGATGAATTGCTGGTTCATAATGTACTCATTTCTCTTTAAGATGTTATTTTCTGCTTCCAAAACTGACGTTTGGTTTTGATATAGCTTGAAAATGTGGTCCTCCCGTTGTTTAATGGTCTCAATATCTTTTTCATATTTTTGTGCAAAACTGTCGTCTAACACCCCGAACAGAGTGTTGGCTAGGTAACCTACACCGTTTATTAGTCCTCTTCGTTGACGATCCAAGGGTTGACTGTGTAGTAATGTATTGTAATGGCGAAGTTCATTCACTTCGTGTTCAAACTGCGATATTATTGGAGCACATGTGCTATCGTTGTTGCAGGACTGGCTTAAAAACCGTACATAGTTTTCTATATTTTCTGTGCTTTGCCAGTAGTTTGTCATATTGTAGTAAACGACCATCTTCCATTGATCTTGTATAATCCGGACTTCTGATATTTTGTCAAAGTACAGGGTGTTATTATTATTCAGTGTTTTTACGTGAACCGTTTGTTGTATCGATGGTGTTATGCACGTAAAAAATAGGACTAATGCCGATAAAATATAATTTGATATGTTACGCCGGCGTTTCCGTTGTCTTCCTGGCGTATTCGAACTACTGGTGCTGTCATTTGATGAAGGTTGTTCAGGTTCTGTTGGCTCAGGTGCTTTCTGTATAGGTAGGGGTGATAGTTTAATTATTGGGCGTTTGATCTCTCCATTTTTCGTCTTCAAGGTCACAGCTCTCACATACCCATCCTTACCTGGATGGAGATCCGTCACTCTTCCTAAAGCCCATTTACTTGGCGGCATGCTATCTTCTTTGATAATCACAATGTCATTCTTCTCCAGATTTTTCGTGGGTTTATTCCACTTACTCCTCTTCTGGAGGTGTTGTAAATAATCCGCCGACCACCGTTTCCAAAAGTCATTACGCATCCTGTCGGTTAATTGCCATCTTGTCTTGATACATTGTACGCTAACATCTGAGGACGGAGGTGATATAATTGGGCTTCCTATTAAAAAGTGTCCAGGCGTTAAGTATCCATCTTCGGGGTTCTCTGATAATGCATACAGTGGTCGTGAGTTCAAACATGCTTCTATGCCCGCAAGTAGTGTAGAAAACTCTTCGTATGTTAGTTTCTGCTCTCCTAGCACGCGTCTCAAATGATACTTAGTACTTTTTACTGCTGCTTCCCATAGGCCACCAGCGGTTGGCCACGCCGGGACGTTAAAATGCCACGTTATCCCCATCTGACTGACTTCAGATAAGAAGTCTTTATTAATTATTTGACGCAATTGCTGATAATCTCTCCGCAGTATGCGCGCAGCACCAACGAAATTAGTTCCGTTATCACTGTAAACGTCTTTTGGCGTTCCTCTTCTTGCACACAGCCGCTTGAATGCTGCAAGAAATGATGGTGAACTCAAGTCGGAAACCAGTTCCAAATGGACAGCCTTTGTAGAGAAGCATACAAATACGGCGATGTATCCTTTCGTAGTTTTGATTCCTCGACCTTTATTGGCCTTAATTTCGACTTGACCAGTAAAGTCAACCCCTGTATGCGTAAACGGTCTAGAAGGAGTTACTCGTGCCTCTGGTAGATCGGACATGATTTGACTTTGTTTGTGATGGTTAAAACGGTAACACTTTACACATCTTCTGAGGATCCTTTTAACAGTTGTACTGCCCCCAATTACCCAATACCTTTGTCTTAGTACCGTTAACGTGAGGCTAGGTCCACCATGGAGAGTTTGTAAATGCGTCTGGTTAATTAATAATTCCGTTAGTTTTGAGTCATTGGGAATAATTATTGGATGCTTGGCGTCATTTGTTAAAGTAGAGTACTGTAGACGACCCCCCACTCGTAGTAACCCATTTTCGTCCAGGTAGGGATTTAATTTTAAAATACTGCTCTTAGAGGTCACTGTGCCCGTTTTCTTTATATGTATTATGTCAGCTTGAAATGTTTGTTCTTGAACGGCCTTGATTAGAATGTTATATGCATGTTTTATTTCGCTACTCAACAAATAATCCGTGTTACAAGGTGCATTATCAGCAGTGCTCACGGTGTCACATTGTTTGCAATCCGCTCCAGCTGATCGTGTCGTTACGCGATGACGCAACTTTGTTATATATCGCCTCAAATAGCATAATATTCTTGTAATGAGTGTTATTGAACTGTATTTAGTCAGCAAATTTTCAACGAAAGGGGAAGTCAGCTGTGACACACATGTTTGTTTTGCGGGCGTAAGTTTTCTTTCGATTTGTGGTATGTCAATGCGCTCGATATCCAGAGTAGGTATATCGTTTTTAATGCATGCAGGTCCATTCCACCACAGCGCGTGTTCTGTCAACTGTGGTAATGTTAAACCCCTCGTAGCACAGTCAGCGGCGTTGTCTTGAGAGTTGATGTGTCTCCACGATGATGCCGGCAAAATGTCATTTATTGCCTTCGTGCGGTTGGCAACAAACGTCTTCCAGCGGGATGGATCTCCGTGTATCCAACCCAGCACGACCAGTGAGTCGGTCCACCCGAAAATAGGGATGTCACGCCGTGGAAAAGCATTTAAAACCTTTACTAATAACTTTGTTAATAAGACCGCACCGCATAATTCCAGTCGTGGTAACGTGATTGTCTTTCTGTGAGGTGCCAGCTTGGTTTTGGCCGCAATTATTCTAGTTATCGTTTCTCCGTCCTCCTTAACTGATTTATTTATTTATTTATTTATTTAAGCTTTATTGAACCATACAAAATGTATTAGTACAAAAGGCGGACTTAATGCTAAAAGCATTCTCTGCCAGTCAACCTTAGGGCAGTTGGACAGCAATGAAGGCGGTTGCAAAGAAAAAATTATTAATAATGCATAAACTTATAACAATAAGTAAAAAAAAAATACATAAGTAAACTAGGAAATTTAAAATATATACCTAAATATATACATATACTAATACATATATATATATATAATACATATACTAATACATATATATATATAATACATATACTAATATAAATATAATATAAATAAACTAATAATAGTACTCTATGAAGACGATGATGACTGAAAACCACTGTGATGATGAACCAAATTACGAAAATGAGCAAGAATTTTATTTTTGAACGAGTATTTGCTGGAAGCCCGCCTAAGCACAACGGGTAATGCGTTCCAAAGTCGAATAGCTTGGATAGTAAATGAATAAGAAGAAAAACCAGTATGGTGAAGAGGAGTATGAAGAACCAGAGTCTCTGTAGAACGAAGCTGCCGATCATGAGAATCACACAGGAATTGAAACCTATGTTTTAGATAATCGGGTGCAAAATTATCAAATAAGATTGAGAAAAGTGTTGTAAGTATCCTGACTTGTCTCCGTTGACGAATGGGTAGCCAGTTAAGCTGAGAACGGTAATAAGATACATGATCAAACTTACGAAGACAAAAGACAAATCGGATACAGTTGTTGATAAGCCGATCCAACTTAGCAAGGAGATTCTCATTAAGGTCAGGGTAGCACACATCAGCATAATCAATAACGGGGAAGATGAGAGCATGCACCAGAGTTATCTTTACCTTGACCGGGAGAAAGTTTCTCAAACGATTCAGTGCATTCAGCTTAGAGATTACCGATCCACTAACTTTTGCAATTTGCGTAGACCAATTGAGATGACTGTCAATATGAAAGCCAAGATTTTTAACAAACGGCGAATATGGTATAATAGAACCATCAAACGTGACAGATGCAACAGTGCTCAAAACTAGTTTGTGTAACTGACGAGAACTACCTATAATTATAGCTTGACACTTATTAGGATTAACATGAATACCAAACTTAAGAGACCATTCATGTATTTTAATAAGATCTGAGTTAATCTTGTCAACTGCTATATTTACGCACTCGGCATCAGCTTGAGTGTATATTTGAAGATCGTCAGCGTACAGATGGTAAGAGCAAGAAAGGAAGGAAGAGATGAAGTTGATGAATATGGAGAAAAGAATAGGAGATAGGATACCACCTTGTGGTACGCCCGAAGCCAAATTGCACCAGTCAGAAATATTATGTCCATTTCGGACTGCCTGTTGGCGACCACAAAGGTAGGAAGAGAACCACTTTAAAGTAGAAGAGGAGAAATTATGATGTTCCAGCATAGCAAGGAGGATATCGTGATCGACCATATTAAATGCATTGCTGAAATCGATCAGTACGAGTACTGTTATCTTTTGATTTTCCATGCCATCTCGAATGTCTTCAGTGACTTTTAAGAGTGCTGTGGTGGTGCTGTGTCCGGGACGAAAGCCCGATTGAAAATTGGAAATGAAGTGGTTGTTGTAAACAAATACAGACATTTGTTGGTGAACGATCGATTCCAGAAGTTTTGATAGGAAAGGTAAGATAGATATAGGTCTATAATTGCAGTGTTGCGAGGGGTTTGTAACTTTAGGCAACGGAATAATAAGAGCTTTTCGCCATAAAGTGGGAAAAGTCCCCGACATCAGAGAAAAATTGAGAATGTGAGCAATGACCGGGAGAACCTGATCGAGAATTGATATAAGCATGCCACGACTCACATCGTCACAACCCATTGCTTTCGATTTAATGGATAAAAAAGTTTTTCTGACGTCGTCAATGGAGATAGAAGAAAAAGAAAAGTTAGAGCATTGAGGTTTTGGCAAAGAGGAAATAAAAGAAATTGTATGAGATTTAACTGTAGTGGAAAGAGTAGGAACACTGGAAAAGAAAGAATTAAGGTCATTGAGGGGAAAGTTGAGAACGCTTTTCGTTAAGGATTGTTTGCCAAAACCAAGAGAATTGAGAAATTTCCAGATATCGGCTGGAGAAGAATTTGAAATGTTCTCTAGGAAGTATTTGCGCTTCGCTGCTCTTACCATCTGGTTACAACGATTTCGAGCTGCTTTATAAAGTATCCAAAGCTCCTCACATCTGTCACGTTTGAAATTCCTGAATGCTTTGTCCCGCCTCGACATGGCCATACGGATTCCTTTTGTAATCCATGGTGCAGGAGGCCGCCTCAGTTTTACAGCTTTGACCGGTGCATGCACATCAAACAGCTTTAACAGCATTTGGTTAAACATTGTGATTTTGTCGTCTATTGTTGACGCAACAAACACCGGTGAAAAATCAATATTCGACGCGTCCTTACTCAGGGCAGCTAGGTCCATTCTGGCAAAACTACGTATATAATAAATATCACGCTTAACTTTTGCAGGTTTTAACTTATACGCAAGGTAAATTAAATCATGGTGCGAAAAACCAGAAGCTGACAACTGACCATGTCTGGCAACAAGGTGAGGTGAGGAGGTAATAATAAGATCCAACCATGTGTCGGGAGAGTCAACATTGTGATGAGTAGGAGAAGTGGGAAGGATGGATAGATTAACTGATGCCAGGATGTTTTGAAGCTTAACAACTTGAGTGGAAGTTTTAAGAAGGTCAGTATTAAAGTCACCCATGATTAAGTGATGTGTGTACTCTGAACAAAGAGATTCCAAGACAGGTTCAAGACTGGGGAAGCAATCTAAATTTGGAGGGCAGTATACTACTCCCAGCACGACCTTGGAACGCCCCACACAAAGCTCTAAAAACAAGTATTCCGCAGAAGCTGAATATTGAGAGGGAGACGAGGCAATGATAGAATAAGGAATATCATTACGCAAGTAAATAGCGACGCCTCCACCCCCCTTACCCACTCTGTCGTTCCGTATTAAAACATAACCGGGTAGACTGTAAGAAAATGACGAGAGTGGTGGTTTCAACCAGCTTTCGGAAATTAGAATAGCTTGTAACATAGAAGCAGAATAGGAAAAGGTATCAAGTAAATCAGTAAAATGTGAGGGTATGCTTTGCGCATTTAGGTGGCAAATATTAAAAAAATTAAGTGAGTGTTGAAAAACATCTTCCAAGCAATTACGAAGTGTGATTGGATCTTCAAAAGAATCAATACTCGTTGAAGAATCACATGCAGTGTAAAAAGAATCATCATCGGACATTATATAAAAATAAATATATTAAATATATTATAGGTAAATACTATAAATTATAAAACAAAAACTATATCAAAACAATAAAAAAAATATAAAAATGGATTGGTGCGTTGCCAATCCCACCGGCTTACTAAAACAGAGAATGTCACATACTGAAGGACTCGATAATAGGTACATATTTGTCATTACGTTAAAATAAAATTAATAGGTGAACAAAAACCTTAAAAGAGAAGAAAAACAGCTAAATAATTTCGAAAAATGGTCATTGGAATGTTGACGGTACTATAAAAGCGTAACACTAGTACACCACATACCTAGTACTGAACTACACTCAAGTCATATAACACCAAACTGCAATGACGTCAGTTATTGTGTATGTACAAAGTATCAGTTACAGAAAATAAATTATTGCATTAAAATGCATCGCACTAAACTAAACTAAAAAAAATTAACATTCCAATTAACAAAACCTAAAGGTATTTTATAAAATAACAAGTAACATCAAAAAATAAGTGTATAAATCATAATTCCACGGACTTAATGTTTTAAAACTCAAAATAAACTTATCGATAAAAACAAGTAATGATAGCCTATATTCTAAAATACACTTTCAACAATTAAATTATAATAATTTAAATGTCGACACTAATACTGAGTAAGTATGAATTTTACCAACACATGGCATAGCAACACTTTAT
The DNA here is from genome assembly GCA_963932265.1 of Thymelicus lineola. NCBI lineage: Eukaryota > Metazoa > Arthropoda > Insecta > Lepidoptera > Hesperiidae > Thymelicus > Thymelicus lineola. Next base: position 373,745 of record OZ010686.1, read on the forward strand.
TTAACAATTTAGTCCGTGAGGAGACAATAATTACTAATCTGAACAGTATGGCCAAATACGGTGAGTCCGAGTACTCTATACCATAAACTAAACTATGGACTCATACTTTAAAATAACTTAAATATCTATGACAAAAAAATAAACGGATATGTGGGTAGTTGACACAAAATAATATAAAGGGAAGAAAACAAAACATAACATAGCTCGGTAACGCTCATTTCTTTGCTCGCACGGTGCGTTTTGTTTTTATGAATTCACTAGACACTGCAGCGGCCGCCACGGGGGAAGTGGACCGACGTCCTTCCCTTGTCTGCTCACTATGTTTCACGTTTGATTCAATACAGTATGTAGTCAGTTCATCTTTCGACGTAATCCGCCGCCGCAACCCGTCCTTAGTTTTAATGAAGATGTTTCCATCTGTGGTCCAGCAATTACGAACACCAACGCGACTACGAGCCATTAGAAATAGAGAATGCCGCTGCCGAGTCAGGAATTCAGAGACAGCTACAGATGTGCCCTTCAAAGACGTTTTCTTTCTCCAGATTATTGATCTAAAAGAGGAGTCAGAAAAACGCACAAGTACCGGACGACACTTGCCTTCGATTGACTGCCCGAGACGATGACACACCCTGAACTTATCGCTGCTGAAGTCAGTTAATCCCAGGTGGTTTATAAATAATCTTGATAAGTGATCAGGTAGATTGCTCTCACTATCTTCAGGCACACCATGGAACACAAGATATTTGCGACGGTGTCTCATCTCAATGAGTTCAGTGGATTTGGAGACTTCGGAGATGTTTTGACGCAACAAATTCATAATAGACCACACTTCTGTTTTAAAAGTCAAAAAATCCTCTTGTAGACGAGTCATGGAGACCGTACCTTGTGACGTCGCTGGATTCAGCCGAGCTTCAAATTCGTTCAGCTTCTGGAGTAAATTAGCTTCAATGGCCTGCTGACTCTCCAAGATAGCATCAAAGGAAGCCATTTCCAAACAGTGAAGTGAAGATAAGTGATGGACAAGACAAGTGTATTCCTGAATCAACAAGTGAGTGGAGCTGTTAGCCGGTAGGATAGTGCAAAAGCAACTGTATTTAGGACATTAGAACTGTTCCTGATATAACACTGACAAAATACGTAAGTAATTAACTATTAAATATTAAAATAAGGAGTTATTACTCAATTAAATTAAATATAATCAAATATTATTTATGGAACACAACGTCTACTTTTTACGCCTACCGCCGAAAAAAAAAAAAAAGCTAGTTATTACTGATTTTAATGTATTGTGTTGAATGGATTTTAGATATATGACACATGCATAAGCCTTTTCTGATGCGTCACAGAAACCGTGAAGTTCAATAGGTGACATAAGATTTCCGATCCACCGGGGAACAACAATCTTGTCGATAAATTGTAAATCATGACATAATTTGGCCCATTGCTCTTGTATATCACTTGTTATTACAGCATCCCAGTGGAGACCTTCCTTCCATACTTGCTGGAAGAGGATTTTTGCTCTTATAGTGACGGGTGACAGCCATCCCAAAGGATCATATATTTTGGATATCTCCGACAGCAGTGTTCTCTTTGTGAACTTTGTAGCCGTATGTTGTTTATTATTGCAGAATGTAAACGTATCCGTAACCGGATTCCAACGTACGCCGAGTGTTTTGTTCGAGTTGCTATTGTTAAAATCCAACGTAGTAGGGTGTATTTGATCTTCATTTAAGCCGGACAACAACTGCGGACTGTTACTAGACCATTTTCTTAAATTAATGCCTGCGCCTCTCAACATGTTAATTAGCTGCCTTTGTATTTCTTTTGCTTCATCGATTGAATTGCTACCTGTCAACAAGTCGTCGACGTAAAAGTCTTTTAATAATATTTTTGAGGCCAAGGGATAGTTCTCTGCTTCATCCAGAGCCAACTGTTTCATTGTGCGCATAGCCAGGAACGGTGCAGCCTTCATTCCGTATGTAACCGTACATAATTGGTATTCTTTAAGAATATCTCGAGGACTGGCTCTCCAAAAGATTTTTTGTAGATGTTGTTGATCCTCGTGTATTTGTATACACCGGTACATTTTTTCACAATCCGCGGTGTATACAAACTGGTACGTTCTCCATCTTAGTAGTAAATCCTGAATGTCCTGCTGCAGTTTGGGGCCACACTCCATGAGATCGTTTAAGCTGTGTCCGGACGTAGTAGGACTCGATGCGTTAAAAACGGTGCGCAATTTCGTAGTAATGGAGTCTTCTCTCATGACCCCGTGGTGCGGAAGATAGCACATAGGTGTTTGTTTTGTGACGCATAATTTCATGTGACCTAAGTCATAATGTTCACTCATGAAATTTGCGTAAAGGTTACGTAATGTTGTATCCTTTCGTAACCTGTGCTCCAACTGTTTAAATTGCGCCAGTGCTCGCGATTTAGACAACCCAAGTTTGTTTTCAAAATTCTCCTTCATTGGCAGTCGTACCTCATACCTTCCGTCGGGTAGCCGACGAGTTGTTGATGCGTATAATTGTTCACAAAATTGTTCTTGAACGGTCATGTCGTTGTCATCCAGTGCGATGTCTTCCATCTCCCAGAAGTTAGCGATGTCATCTATGTTATTAATTACCACATTACAATTCAACGAAGGTGTTATATTTCCCGATAGAATCCAACCTAACTTCGTTTGCTGAGCAATGGGTTCGTTGTCAGCTCCTTTAAGTAGGCCTCTCATTATAATATCTGAATATATTTTGGCGTCGAGTAGGATGTCAATAGGTTGAGATATGTAATATTCAGGATCTGCGAGTGGGATATCCAGTAAGTGTGAATACCTTTTCTTAGCCATGGTAGTGTTGGGCAGGTTGTTTATCAGTCTAGGCATAATTAGAGCGTCTGCCGTGAAACTATAATCGTCATAGATGGATTTGCATTTCATTTGTACCTTTCCCTTGCTTTTTCGAGTTGTGGTACCCACACCGGTTACAGATGCATTCAGATGCTGGCGAGGGAGGCCCAAGCGTTGTGCCGCATTCTCCGAGATTAGTGTGACTTGTGACCCCTGATCTAAAAGGGCTCGGAGCGTGATGTATTGTTCATTATTTCCCTGGACGCGTAGTTTTACTGTTGTTAGTAAAATCTCATTTCCATCGCACGTGACATTGTTCGACTGTTGCTGTCTCATGTTTGGCTGTCGACGATTAGTAGATGACACGGATTTAACAAACGCTTCGTGCAGTAAAGTGTGATGGTCCTTGTTGCATAGTCTGCATCTTTTGTCGGATTTGCACGCACTGTTTTGATGAGTGTATAAACAATTTCTGCATACGTGATATTTTGTAATAACTCTTATTTTCAAGGTTGCTGGCATTGCCTCGAATTTTCTGCACTGGTAGAGCGCATGTTCGTCACTATTACATAATACACAGTGCATGTGGCTTGACACTGGGTATGCAAATCGTTGGAATGATGGTTTTCCCGCTCCAAATGTAGGTCTTCCTCTGGACTTATAGTGCGAGTTTGATGATAACCCTTCCTCTCTATTCTTTCTGCCATTAACAGGCTCGAGCGCGGTAAATTTTGCTTCTATAAACAGGATAAATTCATCAAACGATGCTAAGTCCCGAGGCATTTTGCGGGACTCTAAATATTCGCTCCTTGTTATAGGATCCAACTTTTTTAATAACAGATGTACTAGTATTGGATCCCACGTAGTTGTATCCACGCCCAGGTTATGGATAGCGTGTATACTTTCCATAGTGACGTCATGCAGCTTTTGTAACTCGGCGGACGTTTGTTTTGATATAATGGGTTGATTTAAAAACAATTCAATCTGTTTCGTGAAGAGGACCTGTTTGTTGTCATAACGATGGTTGAGTATTTCCCAGGCGGCGTCATAATTTTCAGAGGACACGTGTAAATGTTGAACCAAACGCTGAGCTTCACCCCGTAATTTTCCCTTCAGATGCTGCATTTTTTGGCCTTTGGTTAGTCTAGGGTTGTCATGGATCCCGCTCTTGTATAAGTCAAGGAACGTAGGCCATTGAGTGTAGTCCCCGTGGAATGTAGGAATTTCCATTTGTGGCGTGGCCTCGTATTGATGAGTTGCAGCTGATATCTTTTGGTTAAGTTCCTTCTTAGTCATTTTAAATTTGTGCTCGTATGCAAAATATTGATCCTCGTACTCCTGGTTACTGCCTTGTAGCATGCTGTCAATTTTTAAATGTAAGGCGTCAATATTGCCCCACCGCGCTTGTAGGCTACGCAGTCCATCCTCCAATTCCCATTTTTCCCCTGATTCCGCAGCGTTAATATCGTTTATCAGTCTAGTGAATGCTCTGAAGTTCGCTCTTTGTTCGCTTATTAACTCTTCAGCTGGAGAGGTATTGCAAACTCCACCCGTTGCGTAGGTTGTTAGAGTTTTGCGGAGGTTAAGATATGTAGTTTTCGTATCTTCAAAAATGTTTTTTACAAAATAATCACCAGTTTGGTCAGGCAGTAATATTAACTCGTTGTTGTTCATTTCAAATTCTTGGAATAATTCGTCTAGACTTTTTACTCTCTTTCTTATGTATTCCTCAGTTTTTCTATAAGCGGAGTCCTTGCTAAAGTTGACTTGTATTTGCTGGATCAATTGAATGATTTCCTTTTGGCGCAGGAGGGTCTGAGCAGCGTCCGCCATTGTTAAGGAAGTTGAAGTGATTTATAAGTGATATGCTTTTTTTTCCGAGATAAAGACGTCTTTCCTAGCCCCGCAGTTAAAATTTCTTGTGCTTTGTTCTTCAGTAAGTTGTAGATTACTGGCAGTTGGGTCAAACACAAAATCAATGACTCGTGAGGTCTTAAAAATAAAACATGTTATATTGTTTTGAAAATCAGCCTTTAATTGTAAAGTAATATCTAGCTATTCTTAATCATATTGACATAGATCAGTCTTTCATATTTTCTCGGAAAATCACAATTTTATTTTTTTATGGCCACAGAAAAGATCTAATTGTCTACAGGTAATAACATTATCCTCACTTTAGTAATCAATCAACTATAATTTGTTTACAGAACTTGGAAAAAACTGCTGAAAATATGCGTTACATAACATCAAAGTCAAAAAATTATGAAAAATTAAATTATTATAGATAATAAAAAATAATTCACAATTGTCCACAGATTGGATAACTTTCCTGTAGAAATTTTACAGCAAAGAACTAAACGTCTACAGAAAATAACATAATCCTCATTTACGTTATCAATTTATGATAAATTGTTAACAAACCTATAATAATCATGATCTTAAATTAACATTGATTTCCCTTATAGTCATAATAATGTTTATAAATTTACTTATATTAGAAAAAAAAAATTATCATTATCTGTCTACAGATTGGATATCACTTCTGTAGTTTTTTTTAAAGAAACATAATCAGCATAAAACCCAAATATTTTTGGAACAAATAGAAAAAGTCATTAAAAAACAAATCTCAAAATTTAGACATATGATCTAAAAAATGCTTTCGTCCTCAGAATCATCGAAAAAATAAGCCATTCGGCGTTTTTTAGGGGCAACTTCGTCGGAAGATTCAGAATCTTCTAAATTGAGACGAGCGCGACTTACGCTTTTATTAGGCCTATAATTTTGCAAAATAACATTTTCTATATCGTCGGAAGATTCAGAATCTTCTAAATTGAGACGAGCGCGACTTACGCTTTTATTAGGCCTATAATTTTGTAAAATAACATTTTCTATAGGATTATCTGGTGTAAGCTTATCAGAAAAACCAGGTGATATTGGCTCTGTTGACGCAGAGCTAGTCCCAGGACTTTCAGGTAAGTTTTGTTCAAACAACGAATTTTGGTGATTGGAAGGACCTGCTTCAGGAGACGCAGGCTCATTATTAAAAGTATGGTCAGATAATATTGATTCAATAGGAGAATTTGGAACTTTGAAATCTATTTCTATTTGTCCTATTTCATAATGAGGACATTTTTCATAGGCGGCGCAATCCAAACAACTTAATCGTCTGGCATGGATGATATTAGGATTTTTTGTATGCCATGTTATCTGATGAATTTGAAGCGTCCCTTTGAAGGGACGAGTAGCGCTCCTCTTTAAAAAAAGATCAATTTCAGAAAATCTCGATTCATCGATTTTGAAAACCTCGATTCCTTTGCAATTAACGACTAAGCACGCCATCAAATCATCCAAATTAGACACATCTTTACCCTTTGCAACGTGACTGTCACAAATGCGCTTAATGCATCCTCCGACACCGTCGGGTGCACCTTTCCCATGACCCCGTTCACTAAAATGCCAAACAATAGATGAAACAGAAAATTGTTTACTCAATAATGAGGCGATTAAAAAAAACATTGACTTATTGCGATATTGAGTAAGGGGACCATCGCTTAAAATATGAAGTGTTTGAAGATTAGGGGAAAGTTCCTTAATTCTTTCTATCAAACTCAATAAATGAATGCTAATAGCAACTGGATCATGGCGCAGGTTCTCCGATGCAGTGCAGAAAGACGTACTATTTATATAATTGTTGGGGGGATCTAAGTTGGTATTATAATATACGCTTGTATGTAGCGAAATTTGCGCTTTCGATCCCCCAAAATGAGCTGACTGAACCTCCTGCCCATATTTACAGTTATAATTTTCTGAGAAGTCTATGTGCAGTAAACCGTCGACAGGAGACATATTTTGCTTCACGCATTGTATTGCTTTTATTTGATGAATCATAGTAGCAACGTGTTTTTTTAAAATTGGCAAATTTGAAATAAATTTTTCAAATAATCCTTTTTTTGTCGTTTGCACTTTTTCCTTAATAGTTTTACGACATTGTTTTGTTAAATTTTTAATAACTACAGGAAAACTTTTTGTTATCCATCTTTCATATGATAATGTGTCATAAGCATCAGAAATATTGCATTGCAAAGTTTTGTCCTTGCAATCAGAACATTTGTTTTCCAAACAAGTCAAATTAAGAGTATTGTTACAGCATAAATACTTAAGCAATTCTGTTATAGATTTATAAGGAAAAATTTTAGCAGTATGAAGAGCTTGAATCATAAAATTATTATTTGCATGAATGATGCATAAGCAAGTATTCCTAGAGTCAACTTTAGGGAACAGAACCCAAAATGGGCGGAATCTACGGAATGTTTCATACGAAATTATAATTCCTGACTTGTTTACAAAAGATTTATGTAAGTTAATGAGCGAATCGTTTAAAAACCTAATCTGCTTCTTAATCTTTTTGAAGTTATACTTCTTTTGGCGCGATGGTGAAAAATGATGAGAGTGAATTTCTACGATGCGCGCGCACACCGACACCTAAATTCTGCATCGTGAAGTTAGCTAAATTCTGTATTTTTTCTGTATGCAAAAAAGTTTTCATAGTATTTACCTCATTACAAACGATTTTATAATCGATTGAATTGATTCATAATAATCGATTGATGGAATATAATAATATATTTTATGTATTATTTGTTAATTATAATTATAATATTAATTTATTTCTTACATGTTTTCGTATTCCATATATATTAAAACTATGTAATATATTTAGAATTACCATTCAATCGTTACGCTAATTTTATTAAATTACATTTCGAATATTTTGACATCCATTAATCGATTGACAACAAAGATGATGTAATCCCTAATAATGTCATTTTGGTAACCATAGTATTTATAAATAACACCACTGTACTGTCATATTTGTCATCGATCTTTCATGTTTCTACGCGTGGTTTTTTGTATTTTTCTATTAAATATTTTCAGCGTACCTATTTGGAGTCCTATTTACTCGTACTATTGAAACTCATCGACACGCACACAGTTATTTTAATTTACTGTTGAATTCGATTTCGTACTTGTGTTTTGGTGAATGTGTTTTCGCAGTTTCGCTACAATTTCTGGCAAACCAATACTATATGAATATGGACTACTTAATCGCCTGTTTTGTGACTGACAAAGGTTCAGAATAAGTCCTGAACACTGGATAACGTACCCTATACATCTTTAGAAGATCAGTAGTTTGCTGTGGCCATACTTACAATGAGTATGTTATGGTATCTTGATTGGGCAAGGTACTAACGAAATATAGCGCCTCCTGCACAACTAGACGAAATATTAATATAAATGATAACTAATAAAATCTGTTGAAATATGCAATAGCTTTTATTATACAACCTTTTTATGACATTCGTTTTGGGTAAAAACCATTTAAGTAGTAGATAGTATAATAGACACCCGCCAACTTAGTTTTAACCATTAAACTCGTAGATTCTATTGGCAAGTCACGTATTAATTTTGGGATTTTATTATAGAAATGTACACCAAGCCCTATGAAAGATCGTTGCACTTTACTTTGGCGGAACGAAGGCGTAATTATTTGATACATTCTTTTTGTTTGGCGATTATTAATATCAAAATTTTGTTTATACGCGTTTATATTCTTCCTTATAAAAACTACATTATTAATTTATTAAGTTGGTTAACCTTAGCTGTGTGTTGTAATGTTTAGTTTGTACGATTCCCTAACATGAAATATTACATGTTTCTTCTGATGTATATAAATATTATTTACTAGGTTGATCCAAAAGTAACGATAGTAAAAATGATACACGTTCAAATAAAATAATGTATTATTTTATAGTCTCCTAACTAATCAGTTCACATTCTTGGTAGTTATATTAAAATAACAACAAATTGAATTGCTTTAAATTGGGTTGGCATACGAATGATCCAAACGCACGCCTACTGATAAATAATCACTATCGGACGAACATGAATCATCAAAACTGCTCTCAGATTCCGTATCACACTCGCCTTTCAATTCTATAATAAATTTATCAATTTCCGCGTCTAAGCTTCCATCCATTTTACAAAACTTATCCTCAATATGTCGCACATGTTTTATACGCAGTCGGGTTTTTTGTATTTTTTAATTTTTTTGTGTGTAATAGACCTATCATTGATTCAGTTGGAAAAATTATTAGAACACGATTTCGTGAGCCATGACCACGTTTTATGCTATAATATTATGTACCTACGTTTGCCCAAAATTCTTCTGTGTTTTCATTGAGCGACTCAGTTTCTTTTGTTTTTTGTATTTATAACACTATTTTCTATTTTAATTTTCAATATTATATTACATTGGTAGAAAATGCAAAAAATTGGGAGAAACAGTCGCTAAAACGGGATATCGGGAGACGATAACCAAAATCAGTAGATCTCCCGATAAATCGGGAACTTTTGCAACACTCGTCACTTGACAGCAAGTAATGCTAATCTAATGGGAAGGTAATGACAGCTTGTCAGAGGTAAAATAACTGTGAACGGACTGTAGTAGTAAATAGTAATCGATACTTGTCTTTTGGACTAGGAGCACATTCTTTTTCTCTCCTTATCTGTATTAAAGTTTAATGCCTGTCGGAAAATAAATTATTCTTCAACTGAACTGAATAAAATCTTTCATTCCCTCCCCCCCACAAAAACTGGTTTTACAGCATGGTATCGTAATAGTTCTCGTAATAGAACATAGATGGTGTTTTTACAATTGTAAAAACAGAAAAAAAAAGATTTACAATTGATTTGTTTTTGCAATTGTAAAAACACCATCTATGTTCTATTACGAGAACTATTACGATACATAGCAAAGTAATATTAGAATATACTACAAAATTAATCACAGATGGCGCTTAACACATATAGTTTGGCTATAGAGATTCGTAAATTAAATTATTTCAAAATATTATTTAATTTTTATTTTTAGTATTGCTGTTTTTGAATATTGTATTTTGAACAATGTTTTTTTAATATTGTTTTTTGATTTTTTTTTCATGTCAAAGAAGTATAACTTCTCACGCGCGTACAAAAGTACACGCACCCTTTTTTTTCTTGTTATTGTATCTTTCTTTCCCGATGTGAGTGTGCTATTTTCATCTTGAAGTAAAAAATCTTCTACAGCTTTCTTTGTTTCTTGTACTTTCTTCAATTTTCTTTCTGAACTTTTATTCTTGTTCTGTTTTATTTTGCTAGATCTTATAGCTCTCATACGGTATTTTGCCATTTTAGATTCCAGCTGAAGTATTCTTTTTTTGAGGCATTTATTTTCCATCCGTAATTTTCGCGCATTGCGCTTCAAAGTCGCATTGCCGACATTCATACGCGAAAAAGAGGGGCTAGATGGTGGAGTATTCCGTTCAATGAAACGGTAAGCGTTTTTGTCATTTTTTATCTTCTGACGTCTCAATTTCGCCTTTTCCCTCCATATTTTTCTTATATGTCGTTGTTCTCTAGGCGTGTAGTCTTTTATAGTTTTAATTTCACCCCGTTCCTTCTTGAGATGATATCTTTCCCTGTCCTGCCTTCTTCTTTCTTCTAACGCTGCTTCATCCATTTTAGCGCGTGCACGGCGAATACTGAGCTTCTTCATTTCACGCCTACGATTTATTTTCTCTTTGTCTGAAAGCTGAATCCTACTTCCAGAGGAACGTGGCATGATGACTGTAACAATCATATAATAAATTCACATGCTTCAGCTGAATTGACAGAGTTTCAAGGATGCTTATTATACCAACTTTCAGTCCCATACGTATTATCAATAATAAATATACCTAAATAAATTCAACCCAATAGTGAAGCTTTTCCTGTAGCCCCCTAATTATAGGGAAACATTGTAAAAAAAACCGTAAAAGTGCATAATCATGCAATTGTTAGTGTGGGGTATAGGTGGAGCCAGAAAGTTTAAAATTATTTCATCATATACCATCATGTATATCAATTTGGTAAGCCTAAAGCAAAAAAATAGCATTAAAAAAGTGTCTGGTATAAAATCTTATCTCTTTGGCCTAATTAACGTACGTTTTTAAGACTATTATAATAAGGGAAAATAATAAAACAGACTTTTTAAGAGAGGTAAAAAATAATTTTACTAACAAAAGAGAGGTTTTGCATCTCTTCAGTAGACAAATGTATTTCCTGTAGACACACGCATACACAGAAAAGACGTCCACAGGAGAGATTTCGTTTAAAAAATATAAGATGGCGGACAATGCGTCAAGGCTAGCATGAAAGCATAATCAAACTTGTAAACCTATCTCTAATTGTCATAGAACTTCGCGGTCTATATATTTATTTAGTTAGTACTTACCAATTTACGCAAAATACAGGAAAGATCTTCAAAACTCGACCAAAATCTCGTGTATCCTTTTAAATTGATGTAGTTCACTAACACAGACGCCATTACTCATAATTATGGACGAACGAATGACAGCTGAAGCAGAAATGCCAACATAATAAAATTTATCTTTTGGCTGCGTTCAGAATACTTAAAAAATTTGGCTTTGTACGTGTCTACAGAAGAAGACTGCAAATATTGTAACAATATGTTTATATGTCTTAACTAATAATCATTTAATGGTAATTTATTGACCTTTCATATCTGAGAAGCTGTGTCATTTCTACGTCTATAAATAATGATTATAATATAATTGCCTTTGGGAAATATTTTTTTATATCTTTTAAAGTGAACGGCTATGTATCCGAACTGTCTACAGGAGAATACATTTTGATACTACGTAGGCCAAAGAAAATTTTTATTTTACCATAAAGAGTAAAAATAGTTAAATCTTGTATAATCATGATGCAGTGTATAAGTATAAAATAACAGGTACTTTTAAAAGGAGAACATAAGGACTCCATGTAGGCTGAACCATTTTTTTTTCGTTTTTGTGTTTGACCCAGTTATGTTAAATTGTTACTGAGATAAGGATGTGTACCTTGATCCCGCAGTTAACGTCGCGTGTGCTTCGTTCTTCAGTAAGTATAAATTACTGGCAGTTAAGTTTCCTGAGATAAGGATGTGTACCTTGATCCCGCAGTTAACGTCGCGTGTGCTTCGTTCTTCAGTAAGTATAAATTACTGGCAGTTAAGTTTCCTGAGATAAGGATGTGTTCCTTGATCCCGCAGTTAACGTCGCGTGTGCGCTTCGTTCTTCAGTAAGTGTGAATTACTGGCAGTTAAGTTTCCTGAGATAAGGATGTGTACCTTGATCCCGCAGTTAACGTCGCGTGTGTGCTTCGTTCTTCAGTAAATGTAAATTACTGGCAGTTAAGTTTCCTGAGATAAGGATGTGTACCTTGATCCCGCAGTTAACGTCGCGTGTGCTTCGTTCTTCAGTAAGTATAAATTACTGGCAGTTAAGTTTCCTGAGATAAGGATGTATTCCTTGATCCCGCAGTTAACGTCGCGTGTGTGCTTCGTTCTTCAGTAAGTATAAATTACTGGCAGTTAAGTTTCCTGAGATAAGGATGTGTACCTTGATCCCGCAGTTAACGTCGCGTGTGCTTCGTTCTTCAGTAAGTATAAATTACTGGCAGTTAAGTTTCCTGACATAAGGATGTGTTCCTTGATCCCGCAGTTAACGTCGCGTGTGCTTCGTTCTTCAGTAAGTATAAATTACTGGCAGTTAAGTTTCCTGAGATAAGGATGTGTACCTTGATCCCGCAGTTAACGTCGCGTGTGCTTCGTTCTTCAGTAAGTATAAATTACTGGCAGTTAAGTTTCCTGAGATATGGATGTGTACCTTGATCCCGCAGTTAACGTCGTGTGTGCTTCGTTCTTCAGTAAATGTAAATTACTGGCAGTTAAGTTTCCTGAGATAAGGATGTGTACCTTGATCCCGCAGTTAACGTCGCGTGTGTGCTTCGTTCTTCAGTAAATGTAAATTACTGGCAGTTAAGTTTCCTGAGATAAGGATGTGTACCTTGATCCCGCAGTTAACGTCGCGTGTGCGCTTCGTTCTTCAGTAAGTGTAAATTACTGGCAGTTAAGTTTCCTGAGATAAGGATGTATTCCTTGATCCCGCAGTTAACGTCGCGTGTGTGCTTCGTTCTTTAGTAAGTATAAATTACTGGCAGTTAAGTTTCCTGAGATAAGGATGTGTACCTTGATCCCGCAGTTAACGTCGCGTGTGTGCTTCGTTCTTCAGTAAATGTAAATTACTGGCAGTTAAGTTTCCTGAGATAAGGATGTGTACCTTGATCCCGCAGTTAACGTCGCGTGTGCGCTTCGTTCTTCAGTAAGTGTAAATTACTGGCAGTTAAGTTTCCTGAGATAAGGATGTATTCCTTGATCCCGCAGTTAACGTCGCGTGTGTGCTTCGTTCTTCAGTAAGTGTAAATTACTGGCAGTTAAGTTAAGTTCTTACTGAGATAAGGACGTCTCCTTAATCTCGTAGTTGATGTTCTCCCTCTCGTTATGAAGGACACCAATGATCAATGTTAATGTTGCGTACGCTTCGTTCTTCAACAAATTTTAGATTGCCGGCAGTTAATTTGAATGAAGATGTTCTTCCTGAGATAAGGCTGCACTCCTTATCTCTCCGTTGATGTTCACTCCCTTGTTGTGCAGCAAATGATTAATGTTGCGAATCCTTTGTTCTTCAGCAAATTGTATATCGCTGGCCGCTGGTCGCTTTCAGTGCTCTCGCAGCTTCAGTACGGGTTTCGCGCCCTTCTCAACTCAGCTGGGGAGGTCCGCTTGTGGAAGGCCAACTGAGCCGATACGCTAGCCGTAAAGGAACCGCTAAAACACCGAAAGTAGTGCTCGAAGGACCAAAATGTCGTACGGCGTAACTCGTACAACCAGGAGGATGATGAGTGCAGGAGCAGCGTGGCCGCAGTGAGAGTGTCGGCGGGGGGGTTTACGGAGTAAAACACGTAGCCGAGCTGACTGTGGTAGTTTATTGCACTGACTGGGAGTTAATTAACATGGGTTTTTATTGGTGTCAAAAGTAGGCAAAGTCACGTCTCGTACATGTCCACGGGCTCTGCGCGCCCAGCTAGATTCCTACGTGCTTGGTGCAAGGTCGCTGAGCCAAGCACAATGTATGAGTGTTTGTTAACTCGTACAACTGCAATCCATGGAGGATCACTAATTTTAGTGCACAGCAATATACCTTGTAAAGATCGAAAGGACATTGTTAGTCTTTCTATTGAGCGCACTATAGAGCTAGCCTGTGTGGAGCTGGAGCGGTTTATTATAGTCTGTATATATCGCCCCCCCTCTGGGGATTTTTGCCTATTCGAAGATACTCTAGAGGATGTCCTTAAACGGTTATTTGTGTCGAAAAAAGAATTAATAGTTTGCGGTGACTTTAATGTTGACATTTTAGTAGAATCTTCTATAGCTGCTAGGTTACTCGCATTGTTTAAGTGTTTTAATTTAAATCCTTCGTTTACTGAGCCTACCAGAATAACTGCAACTTCACGTACTTGTATCGATAATGTATTTTGCAATTGTGAGATATTAGACAAAGAAATACTTAGCAAGTTGAGATCAGACCACTGTGGGCAAAAAATAGCGGTACGTAACAGCCACGATAATAAGAAAAAATAATAAAATATAGACCCGTGACAAAGAGAAAAATATCACTTTTTAAAGAAAAAATTCAAACAAAATTGCGTAAATCAGTGTATTCTCAAAATGGTCATCCTATTAATCTTTACAATACATTGTCTAAAAATATTAATGACGAGTTTAATCGAATATTTCAATTCAGATACATAGAAGAAAGTAAAAATAGTAAATTTAGCGACTGGGCTACTGTAGGTATTTTTAAAAGTAGAAACAAATTATACGAGCTTTATGACGAAAAACAATATAATTTTTCTCCCTCATTTCAGGAATACGTAAGAAATTACTCGAAAATTTTCAAAATCATCTGTACTCAAGCAAAGTCAATGTACATAAAGGATAAAATAGTTAATTCGGATAATAAAATAAAAACCACCTGGGATATCATTAAAAATGAGACCGGCAACTCTAAATCTTGTGACTTTAGTTATGAAATAATGATTAATGGAATCAAAATCACTTCTGATAAAGAAGTGGCAAGCGTTTTTGAAGAGTTCTTCCGCAACATTCCCGTTAAATTAACTAGTACACTATCCTCTTCTTCAACAGAAGCATTTTATCTATTAAGAGATATTGTTAAGGAATGCAATGTGGTATTTGACTTTAAGCACATTACAATCAGGGACATAATTAAAGTTTTCCAGTCTCTGAAAGTAAAAAGTACGGGTGATCTCTGGGGTATTTCAGTAAAAATAATTCGTCACATAATAGATATTATAGCTCCTTGTTTAGTTGTAGTTTTTAATAAATGCATAGATCTTGGTGTATTTCCAGATCTAATGAAATGCAGTAAAGTTATACCATTATTTAAAACAGGTGAAAAAACGGATATTAATAATTATAGGCCAATTTCTATATTACCAACACTCAGTAAGATCTTCGAAAAGATCATACTGAATCAAATGCTAACCCACTTCAACAATAATAATTTATTACATCCGGAGCAATACGGTTTTACTAAAGGTCGTAGTACAACAGATGCCGGAGCCAGGCTCTTAAAGCATATATATGAAGCATGGGAGTCGTCGCAAAATGCTATAGGTGTATTTTGTGATTTATCAAAGGCGTTTGATTGTGTTGAGCACGATACATTAATATCTAAACTTAGTCACTATGGCGTGAAAAACAAGGCCCTTAGCTTGCTCGCATCTTATTTAAGTAATAGGATACTAAAGGTTAATATAAACGATGAAAAGTCATCAGGGTCGCCTACTGTGATGGGTGTTCCGCAAGGCTCGATCTTGGGCCCTTTTCTTTTCCTGGTGTATATAAATGACTTACCACATTATGTTAAAAACCATGCGAGCATTGTGCTGTTTGCAGATGATACATCATTAATATTTAAGACTGATAGGAATAAAAATAATTTTGACGATGTTAATAGTGCTCTGTCGCATGTCTCACATTGGTTCACTATAAATAATTTACTTTTAAATGCAAAGAAAACCAAATGCTTAGAATTCGTGTTGCCAAATGTAAAAAAAGTAAATAAATCTCTTAAATTAAATAATGAAACATTAAATATAGAGGAATCCACGGTTTTTTTAGGGGTGACCTTGGACAGTAAACTGCAATGGGGCCCGCACATAGCATCTCTCACAACTAAACTTGCTAGGGCTGCTTATGCTGTTAGAAAAATAAGGCAGCTCACTGACGTCGACACTGCTCGGCTTGTTTATTTTGCATATTTCCATAGTGTTATGTCTTATGGCATTTTACTGTGGGGCAAAGCAGCCGGTATAGAACAAATTTTTGTATTACAGAAAAGAGCCATTAGAGCTATTTATAAACTAAAATCAAGGGAGTCCTTGCGTGTCAAATTTAAACAAATAGGTATACTTACAGTAGCTTCCCAATATATTTATAATAATTTAGTGTTTATACGGAATAACATAACTGCATATAAACAAAATTGTGATTTTTCAAATCGTCAAACAAGAAGGATGCATCAATTGGCTACCTCTTCGTACCGTCTTTCTAAAGTGCAACGTTCTTTTATGGGACTAGGTACAAAATTTTATAATAAAGTCCCAAAACAAATACATGACTTACCGGTGCAATCTTTTAAGAAACGTGTAAAGGCTCAGCTCTTAGGCAAGGGCTACTATAGCATAAATGAATATTTAAATGACAAGGATGCTTGGAAATGACTAGCTAGGCAACCAGTTCTGCACAGGTTAAAGAATACCTATTTTTGTAATAGATATAAGTTTTATTTTTAAAAGATGTGCTGAGGAGTTTCTTTACGGCTTTTCTTCTCCTCCATGACAAAGCACCTTTCCGAAAAGCTGGTAGATTAAAAAAATGACGTGCATAAGAGTATCAGTGATACCTACATGAATAAAGATTATTTCATTTCATTTCATTTCATATTATGTACTGTAATGTAGTATTATTAATTAATAAACCAAAATTTAGTTAGAAGGCAACTAATTACACGCAGAACTTGTTGACATATTAAAACTTTGTGGCTTCGTTACGAGGAGTAAGGAGAAGTTCTTTTTGTGACAAATTTTTAATTTACAAGTTCCGCGCTGAAAGTTGGATTGAGTACAAACAAAACAAGCGAGTGTTTGAAAGAAACGTAATCCAGCGTTTAGGTTTAGTGTTGCTTCGGTCTCCGCTCGCCGGTTGCCGGTCGCCGGTCGCCGGTCGGGGGAAGTCGCTGACACTTACATTTACTTACTGAGCTTGAAGCTCGACGGGCCCTCGCTTTTGTTTTAGGATTATCTACACATGCGATTATACGAGTACATGATACAGAAGGGTTAACTTTGTAATCGTAACTAGTTGATAGATTTTTATAATACAATATCATACTTATTATGGTTGTCCAGAGATGAGTACCATGGTTTCGTCACGATAACGTACCGTACTTAGAAACTTAGAAACGAAACGTGACTCGGGTGTAGCGTGGGCCCGGGACAGCAGTGGCGTGGGTGGGACACCGCTCCACCAGTGTAGGCGATAGTTTCATATCCATACTGGTAGTTTTAAACTCATGGACATTGTCATAACTTGCTGTATTTTTACGACCACCTGCAGCGGCACGATCCCAGCGCGACACGCTCCGCTCCAGCAGTAAGTACACTGTACCATGCAAGGCTGCATCATTCTGGTGCACATGGCACATGGCACCAGCGCTGATTGTAGATAACGGTTCCCAATCGTGACTTCTTGCACCACGTCTTCAAGGTCCCTCGACTGTAGCTGCTCATTTCAAGCATGGCATCTCCGTAGGTACTTGCTATCAGTCATCACGCGAGCATTACAGTAATGTCTTCTAGTATTGTTACAATAGATTTGAAATCAAATCAAATCAATTTATTGTGGAATATAGGTACACAGGTAAATATTCGTTATATTTATAGGTACATTATCGCTATATCCACGCCACATATGGATATACAATAATAGTTCAGGTCAATAATAAAATAAGTCATCCATCCATCCATCTGTGGTGAGTGTACCAATGTATCAATGTATGCAAATGTATTGTAGTTTTAAGTGAATCAAATAAATTAGTATTACCGCAACCGTCTTGTCTTTCACTCGTCTCCTCGTGTCATCACATGGCGGCCCTGCCATCTGAAACTTGAAACGCGCGCCGCGTATAAGACTTATACATTTTCCGCTAAATCAGCACTGTCTTTGTCTTGTTGCGATGGAGGAATTTATTAATCGCGCGGTGCGGACGTGTGATCAAGTGACCGGTACATCATGGGTGGCTCCCAAACAATAGCCCAAAATTCGGGGCCTGGTGGTGTTAACAGTGCTACCACCCAGCAGCTGCAGCAGCACGCAGCTACAAACATTATTTTGATAATCATATGCACCATATTGGCTGTCGGCATCCTACTCGTTGCATATAAAATAATCAAGAAATGTCAGGACAAGCATATCCAAAGGCGTTTGAATGAGTGGACCCTGATGCGGTACTCCAGCATCCTCCGTCGGCAGCAGCCCAGACCCGCAGACAATGGCGTGTGAAAAAGTGCAGTGATGTGGTAAAGTGCAGTGTGCGGTAATCGTGAGTTATGCACCATTATATACTTCACCGCAGATAGCCCCTCCATCGAGCTATCAAAATGATTTTAGATTAATTTTCTTTTTACATTAGATATTTTTTTTAATCAACTTTACGTATAAATTTTTTGTGTTTACACTGTTATTAAGAAATTTAATATTATACAATTTAGATTTTATAATTAATATTTGTAATTTAGAATTTATTATGAGCGATATTATTTTTAATATGGAAATAAGATTTGCTGTTGTGATTAAAGGTTATGGCAGAAGACTTAATTTTAATTTTGAATGAATTAAAAAATATAAGAACTTATTTAATAAATATAGGCTCTGGCCGTAGAAAAGGGGACATTTTAAAATTAAAAAGGGAAGAAGCGATTAAAGTTCTAATAAAATATAATAAGTATATAGATGTCTACAAGTTAAAGTCGGATGAGTTTTCTCCTAAAGAAATTTCCCTAGTGCATAAAATTTGTGGGGAATTTAATCGTTTATTTTCGGAAATAATTTTATTGTGTTCTGAGAGTTCGGACACAGATTCTAAGAAATCGAGTGAAGAATCTAGTTCGAAAATCATGGCCGGGGACACTTTCGATTTGAAGACCGCTTTAAGTCTTCTCTCTGTCATGACTGATAATGATGACAACACAAAACAATTAATTGAAAATATAGAGTACTATAGTTCCGTGTTATCTGGACAGGAATGTAAGACTAAATTAATTCAACTTGTGTTAAAAAGTAGGTTATCACAACAAGCAAAACTTAAGTTGTTACCTAGCTACCATTCTATCGATGAGCTTATAAAGGACATGAGACGTTTACTATTGCCACGGAAAAGCCAAACTGCTTTGCAAACGAAGTTGCAATATACTTAGTCGTCAGAATAATAAATCGATATCGGATTTCGGGAAAGAAATTTCTGAACTTTTTGTGGAGTTAACTATCTCTCAGGCGGACGGTGTCTCTACCAATTATAATATTTTGCGACCACTAAACGAAAAATTAGCAATAAAAAGATTTGCCGATGGCCTGCGAGATCGTCGACTGAGCACGATCATAGCGGCGCGTAATTTTGATCATTTGACAGATGCTATCCAGGCAGCCCAAGATGAGGAGATGCAGTCTCGACACTCGGTGGAAGAGTTTATAGGTACGTACAGGCCTTATAATCGCTCTAATTTAGGAAGGAGACCACAGCGAGTCCAGTACAGAGGTTTTCGTGGTCCTGCGAGTGGCTCGAGGGGGCCCATGCAGAATTCACGTGGACGCCCTCCTACTCAACAGTTTCAGGTATCATATTCAAATAACAATTACCGTAGAAATAATTTTCGTTCAAGAAATAACTTTGTCAGAAACCGAAGAAATTGCAACGCACGTAATAATTTGAATATGTTATTCTCGGAAAACGACACCGCGGTTGCTAACGCTGATTCGAACACAGGTACGCTGAGTCAGTTTTTTCGTGAATAAAGTCGTGTTGTCATGTAACAGTTTAAACAAAATATCATTTACGATCGACAACAAAGAACATGATTTATTAATTGATACTGGAGCTTCTATATCAGCGATCAAGTATGAGTCGGTATCGAGTTTAAACGTGCCTTTCCATAATAGTGCAGTCATTGAAGCGAAAAATACGGTGTTACCTCCGAATTTTTTTACTGTGAACCGATTTGCATGAAATTTTGGAATTAGGCTTATCTAACCCTTAACTTCAAAAGTGAAAATAATCTGAACTCCGCAAATTATTTTTAAGGGGTGTAAACAACCCCTTAATGGAAAAATTAACATTGAGCCATTTTATCGCTAGAAAACATGTGTAATAGTAAGTTTTGAAATTGTAAAGTGTTCTAACACAATTACCTCATATTAAAATCATTTTCAACCCCTTGAAATTCTTACAACCCTTGCTAACAACCCCTAAATTAAAAAAATCACAAAAAATTACTTTGGTATGACATAAAAAGATGTAAGTATAGAGTAAGTATTATTTTGTTCTCTATAATAATAGTCAAATTTTTAACCCCCTTTCAACCCTTAAAAACAACCCCTTGATAAAAAATTGTTAATTTTTTTTTTGATTAAATGAAAAGGATTTAAATATTATTCTACACTCTCGAAAGTGATTATCATAACATTCAACTTTGCTACCCTTAAAACTACCCCTAAATTAAAACAGTAAATATATATGATTACATATTTAAAAATAATTTAATTATAGAGTAAAAAATTGCCATTTATTGAATAAAATATTTACAAATTACATAAAATACTACATAAAATACATCGTACCAGATTATTAAAATATATTATTTTTCATTACTCAATGTCGGAGTCGCTGTCACAATTAATATCTGGTTGAATTAATGGGCTATTTTGGCAATTATCTCCACTGCACGTTCCGCATGTAGTATTACAGAATAGGCCAACTCTTCTGCACCCGCAAGACGTTCCACATCCTTTTTTGCAGTTGCAAAAAATCATTTTTAGGAGTTCTTGTGGTGCGGGTGGATTTACAGACTTAAGTGGAGTCAATAAGCCGTCACTCATGATCCACCCCCAATCCGTTGGACAAATGTTTTTATTACCAAGCCAAATCTGGGTTTGCAGATAAACTCTCTTGGTATGCTCATCTATGGCACCAACGGTTGGAACTAGCGATGACAATTTTACAGCAGTGTTTTTTGTAGCAGCTTTGAGAAAACTTGCTCCAAATATTCACACTCCGAAATTTTCAGTTACTGAGTAGAAAAAAATATGATAAGTTTTTGGACCATAACTCCTTCAATTTTCATGCTATCACAATTTATAATAAACCATTTTAAAGGTAATTAACAGAGCTACAACATCCTTCATTGCAATATATAGTAAAAAACCTTTTTTTAAAACGGTGAAGGGTTAAAGGGCTTAAGAGAGACTGTGATTGCGCTGCCGCGCGCTCTTTAAACAATCATATCTCCGTCAATTTTTGTTTGACAGAAATAAAAAAAAAACCAAATTGTTCGTCAGAAAAATACCTAAATTTTTTATCCCTACACTTTTTTACGTATCTGTCGTCATTTTTGAGATATTATGAAAAAAGGGTGTTTTTTTTGTAAATTTGAAATTTTGTTTTTTTTTAAATCTTGATTTTTTTTTAAAATATGTGTCCTGAAGCAGCCAAACTGATACAATCTATCAAACTCTTCATAATAAAGTTATTTCTAGGCGGAATACGATTAATTTTCATTTTGGCGGAAATGGCACTTATGAAACCCATTGATTTAAAAGAAAAAATATTAAATAGTCTTCTTATTTTCAATACAGCTCACTTATTTTACGTGCAAAAGACCTTTAACAGTGCTCATTTTAAAGCTTATTTCAAGCACTACAAAAACTTTCTTTATGGCAGAATGCATAAAATGCATCTGTTCGCCGCTAGATGGCATTGAACACATAGATTAAATTTCAGACAAAATAAAAAACGGCTTTGATCTTCAATATCTAGCTTAATATTGCACTTAGAATGATTTAAAAAAAAACTGAATTGTTCGTTTTTTTATCTGCTACAATTTTGGTTCTTATAAAATTTTCGATAAAACATATATTTTTGGAGATATTTGCAAAAGACCGATGAAAAACGTGAAAAAATTGCGATTTTTCAATTGCCAATAACTTGAAAAGTATTGGATTTTTCGAAAAACTTTATAGGTGATTTTTAGCTTAAAATTAGCCTTTTTATCGATATCCGAGGTTATTTTGAAAAAAAAAATGTCCACCCCCGAGAAGGGGTGGCAACCACCCCCAGGGTGAGTGCGGAGTTTAAATCATTTTCACTTTTGAAGTTAAGGGTAAGATGAACCTAATTCCAAAATTTCACGCAAATCGGTTCACAGTAAAAAAATTCGGAGCAATAATGCTTCAATGACTGCACTATAAGGAGAAAATTAGTGTCAGCGGCATAGGAGGAGACGTGATGTCGGAAGGTTTTGTTTATTTGAAACTTAAATATAATAATCGATATACTTTTACACAGAAATTTTGGATCTTTAAGAACTTACCCTGTAAAACTAACGGAATTTTAGGACAAGATTTTCTTAAATATTACCAAGCTATTTTGAATTTTGAATTAAATACCTTACAATTAACTGCCGAAAATTATGAAAGAGTAACATTACAGTTTAAATATCTGACACCGACATCTAGTTCTTACCTAGTAGTTCCGGCGCGTTGCGAGTTATTGCACTACATCAAGTACGAAGCGAAAGAGGATTGTGTAGTAGCTTATCAGCAATTGTGTGAAGGCGTATTTTTAGCTAATACAGTTTCCAAACCAGTTGACGGAAAACTAGCCGTACGCATCTTGAATACTAGAGAGAATGACGTGACATTAAATTATTTCCAGATTAGTGTTAGTAAACTAAGCGAGTACTATATTTGTCAATTCGATAGATCCGCTAAGAATAATTCTAGTAGAGTAAAATCATTATTTTCATCATTAAATTTAAAGCATTTAAATTTGGAGGAGCAGAAGTCAATTGAAAACATTTGTGCGAAGTTTCCAGACATATTTTATTTACCGGGGGATAAGCTCACTACTACACCTATTTACGAACATACTATTCAGTTAAAACCAGGTAGTAATCCGATTTATACCAAGCCCTATCGCATACCGCAAGCACAAAAAGCAGAGTTAGACAGACAAGTCGAAAGCATGTTACGTGAAGGTATAATTGAGGAGGCTAGAAGTCCATGGTCTAGTCCTTTATTACTGGTACCGAAAAAATCAAATTCCAGTCAAGATAAGAAATGGCGTGTAGTAATAGACTACCGTAAATTAAATAATCAGATAGAGGATGACAAGTTTCCCTTGCCCAATATATCCGACATCTTGGATTCGTTGTCAGGAGCAATGTACTTTTCACATTTAGATTTATATCAGGGGTTCTACCAGGTTCAATTACACAAAGATAGTAGACCATACACCGCATTTACAACAGGAAAAAATCAGTTTCAATTATGTAGATCACCGATGGGTTGCAAGTCCAGTCCAAATAACTTCAGCAGGATGATGACAATAGCAATGTCAGGACTGAATTATGAGAAATGTCTAGTATACCAGGATGATCTAATTGTTTTTGGAAGAAATTTGGACTCACATAATCAAAATTTAATGGATGTTTTCAGTAGATTACGTAAAGTAAATTTAAAACTAAACCCCCCCAAATGTCAGTTTCTGCTAAAAGAGGTTCTTTACTTAAGTCACATTATTTCTGAAAAAGGTATTCTGCCCGATACGGAAAAAATTAAAGTTTTGTTAAATTATCCACGACCACAAAGCGTTGATGAGGTCAAACGCTTTGTAGCTTTCGCTAATTATTATAGAAAATTTATCCCTAATTTTGCCGAAATAGCCCACCCCTTAAATAAAATGTGTCGGAAATATGAATCGTATGTTTGGACGGATGATTGCGAAAATGCTTTTCAGTATTTAAAATCAGCTTTAGTAAAACCTCCTGTATTACAGTACCCGGATTTTTCGGAACATAATGAATTTATTTTACAAACAGACGCATCTGGTAAGGCTATAGGATCGGTTTTATGTAACAAGGACGGGAGACCTGGGGGCTTACCATGAACTCTTAAAACAGGCCAATATTAGCCAATAATTGATCTGTCCTGCTATATCCTACCATGAACTAGCTAAAGCACAGGTCAGCCAGCGATCACGTGACCTTAACCGGACAGCGGTCACGTGACTTCGATAATCTTCTTCTGCCCTGCGATTTGTGTACCATGAAGCGATTGTTGACGTATTGATGTCGGAAAGCGGCCTATGTCAACGTCAAAATATTACAGCCTACCGAAACTAACTTTAGTTGTCCTGTTTTGGCTGTTTCGTTTATAATTTCTTTATAACGTAAGTTATTGTTATATAAAACAGTTTAAATATAAATTTGTGATATTGAAGAACATTATTTGGTGAATATTAGCTATCGACCAATCTACCTTGCCTACAATCTAATCTCTACAAGCTGTTTGCTTCATGTCTCGAGAAACGCCTTGCTACATACACCGAAGAGCATCAGCCAATAGAGGAAGCAGGATTTATAAGTACGTATTCAACTATAGACCACATTCAAAAAGATCACATCATGGAAGGCAGCTATAGGCAAGAGAACCAGAGGCAAACCGGCCACGGCGGAGACGAAATTTTGTAAGCAGCGGGAAAAGAATAGATTGATAAAGCGAGTGACAGAATTATGTGGAGAAAAATGGAGGAGCCTTTACTCTATAGAGAGAGTATAATATAAAAAAGTAATATAAACAAAGAAATATATAATAATGATTATTGAATTAAATTTAGTCAAGAATTAAGAAAAAGGAAAGGATTAACGAACCCTAAAAATTGCTTTAACTTTAAGTTGAAGACTTTTTATATATTTAAATAATTTATTTCGAAATCACAGATAGATTCTCCAGTTTTATTATTTGTATCGAATATAGATTGCATTGCATGCTTTTTAGTCGTTATGAAATTGTAAATTGAATTTTCTATTTAAGAAATAAAAATGTCTAATTATTATTTTTTTTACTATACTTAGTATATTTTTATAAACATATACCATATATTTTTATATAATATGTGGATGAAAAGGTATTATATGATAATGGTAATTCAATAATACTCCGTTTGCTTTGCACCAAGTTATGTATATTTTCAGTTATCCTAACGTTCACATCGATAACAATCTCTACTACTCCGTGATCAATGATAGAATTAGAATATCCTACGTATTAGGTATAATGTTCTAAAAAAGTGACATATTCCATATTCTAAATATTTAGTTTTTCTTCATAACTCTTCTCGTATGACATCATCAGCATCTGTATCAATCGATCGTTGTAGAACCAAAGAGGTCGCTCGCCGGCACGGCTATCCTGACGTGCGCTCGTCCTCGAGCGCCTCCGCCCTCATGTCTCCAGTGGACCCCTTTGATCGCTGGGTGCTCGTCATCGAACGCATTTACTTCTGATGTAGCCGTACACTGACACGGCTTCAACAGCTATCTTGCTCAAGTTCCCATCTCCAATCCAATTCAACATAAATAACATATTATCACAGTAGGTAAATATCCGCCTCGATTTGTACATGACCTACAGGCATTCATGAAAATGAAAATGCACCACCATCACAAAATAAATATCTTTCATTTCTTTGAAAGTACGTTAAAACATTCAAAATTGCACTTAACAATTTTAAATTATTGCTCCTAAATCACACATTTTATAAGACATTTGGACATGTCACTGTGTCAAGTGTCAAGTGTTGTAAGATTACGTTCAAAAATGTAGGCATCATATAGGCATTATTTTTTTGGTAATCTTAGAGAAAGAACGGTTTTTAAGCTTAATAAATAACGACCGATAAGTTTCTATAACAAATCTCAAAATCTTCGATTGAGATTGTTATTTTAAATTTTTAATAACATCAATATTACTCATTGATTTGAAAACCGGTAAACCGATAAAACGCTCTATTTCCGAACTTAAGTAAAACAAATTTTGTACCGTGCACAGAGTACTTAAGCACTACGTTGTACCGCGCAGGTCATAGACTAAGATGCCGGACAGAAGTAGAGGCATTGCAGGCCATCAGATGAACGTTCATGGTACGAAATATACTCCTGTCAGGTTTTAGCTACAAGCTGACCTGTCCTGAACATGACACGTTTTATTAGAGTTCATGGTAAGGCACCTGTAGCTTATGCTAGTCGAGGTTTAAATAAGGCGGAAATGAACTATCCCACCATTGAGAAAGAGCTCTTGTCAATAGTGTGGAGCGTTAAGTATTTTCGACCTTATTTATACGGCAGACGGTGTAAGATACAGACCGACCATATACCACTTGTTTACTTATTTGGGATGCGTGATCCTTCCAGTCGATTATTAAAATTTCGACTTCAATTAGAAGAGTACGATTTCAGTGTAGAGTACTTAAAAGGAAATCAAAATTCGGTTGCTGACGCGTTATCGCGGATAACCATATCATCTGATGATTTAAAACATATGAACGAGCACACGCTTAATACGTACGTGATGACTAGGTCTAAATATCGCGAAGCACAAAAAAAGGAGAGCGGAAATATCGGTCGTAATGACTCGGTTGATAATATAGACACGAACTCGGGGCCTGCGCAACCCAGGGTTGTGGATATCATTAGAAAACCGAACCATTTCACCGAAATTTCTTTAATTAGCGATAGTAAATTAAGGGAATTGATAAGTAGTGGAGTTGTTATACAAACACATGGATATTTATATTATGTACCCAGTAAGTCAATTATATATGTGAAGACAACATCTCGATCACCAGTAACGCGAGACGGATTGGTGAGAGATTTGTCAGATCTATGTAAAAAATTAAAAATTGAGGAAGTATGCATACTTAGAAATGAATATAATAAAGAATTTATCGCAGTACTGAGCGAAGAAATAAAAGGGTACAAAGAGTGGTCCGGACCACGCATATGTGTTGTGAGTAACGTTCAACGTATAAATAATTTAGACGACAGACGCGTAATATTAAATGATTTTCACCTATTGCCCACAAGTGGCCACGCGGGCATTAGGAGAATGACAAATAATATCAAAAAATATTATTTTTGGCCTAGCATGGTCAAGGATATTACTCAATTTGTTTCAAAATGCGAACACTGTCAAAAACAAAAATATTCTACCGGAACTAGGCAACCTATGGTTATAACAAGTACTGCTAATTCAGCGTTCGACAAAGTATTTCTAGACATAGTTGGACCCTTGCAGAGGGATGCTCAGGATTATAGCTACATCCTTACGCTGCAGTGTGAATTGACCAAGTTCACAGAGGCATATCCACTGCACAATAAAGACACGGTAAGTGTAGCTCGTGCATTTGTAGATCATTTCATTTTAAGATACGGCATACCTCGTGAAATAGCTACAGATAGAGGTACAGAGTTTCTTTCAAGTACTATTCAAGAGATATGTCGACTCTTAAAAATAAATCATCTCAAGTCTACAGCTTACCATCACGAGAGCATCGGAGCATTGGAAAACTCGCATAAAACTATGGGTGCGTATTTACGGATTAATTGTGAAAATAGACCGAATTTTTGGAGCAGTTGGGTACCGTATTGGTGTTTTTCGTACAATAATACGGTGTACACTGAAACTAAATACACACCACACGAGTTAGTTTTCGGCAAACGTTGCGTTTTGCCCAGTAATTTTAATTCTGGTATTATAGAACCTTTATACGCTCATGATAGTTATCCTTTAGAATTAAAATATAGATTACAAGTAGCTCAAAATGATGCTAGAAATAACTTGATTAACAGCAAATTGAAAAGGAAGGAAACATATGACAGAAAATTAAATCCTGTGTATTATAATAAGTTGAATCCTAAAAAAATTTTTTTTTTTAAACGCTTTTATTTCAATAATGTTTAGTTTATAAAATTAGCTACAAGTTGTGAAAATTTCAAGTCTCTACGTAAAATAGAACATAGAGAATTATGCGTCTAAAGTCTGAAAATCGTTTTTTTTAATTTAACAACAAATAAACAATGAAAATTAGTTTAAAATATGATTTTCGTGTATTGTCATCGGAAATACACATGTCTGCCAAATTTCATCAATTTTCATTAAAGGGAAGTCATTCAAATTAACGTTACAAGATTTGATGCTTTGAAGATTTGATGCTTTGATGCTCCGAAGTGAAGCTAAATAAAAGCGTTTAAAAAGGCGATTATATCCTAACTAGCTATTACCCGCGGCTTCGCCCACGTGATCAAAGGGAATTAACAATCAGTTGTTTATCAGACATGACACATTTCTGGTGGATAAATAAGAGACAGTTCCACGATTAAAAGATACTTAGAGGAACCAGAGGTAATGTTGACCACACATAAAGTGTACATACACTGACATACTGGAGCTTTAAGTTAACTTCGATAGAAGTGTGCTGATGAAGATTAATGCAGGATCCACCCATCCTGCTTACGTGTACAGCCAATTCTAAAGTGGAGAGCGCATATAAGTGTAATTTGTTTTCCAAAAGGGGTGTAATTTTTTCTTTTGAAGTGTTTCCAGCCATAAACGGCTTAGGACACAGAACAGAGCACTATTTTAATATGCTACTGTAGACGATATTATGTGTTTTTCCACTTGGGGATAGAATGTAAAGATTCTGGGCACTGGACACACGCGAACATGCTACATACAATTGACCATGGGAGAAGCACGGTTTTTCTAAGTTCACCCCCGCTACCTTTAATGTTTGCCCTTGAGCTTTGTTAATGGTCATAGGGAAACTAAGCTTAATAGGAAATTGCAACCTTTTGAAGTGGAATGGAACATCTGTGGGAATTATAGGGATTCTTGGGATCATTACATTTTCACCCTTTCCTACGCCGGTTAAGATGGTGGCACCAATTATATTCCGTCCAAGTTGTGTGACGCGAAGTCTCGTTCCGTTACATAATCGAGGGGCATCTATATTTCGCATAAGCATGACTGGGGCACCTAATTTTAATTGGAGCTTATGTGAGGGTACTCCAGACAGCTCAAGTGAATTTAGAAACTCTACAGGATATGATGTGCACTGTTCTGTGTCAATGACTGTGTCTATTGATAAATATTCTGTCGTATCTCCTGCTATTTCACTTAATATGTGTGAATTTATTTTGTTTACAATATCGTTTTTAGGTGCTAGAATCGCTCTTTCACACAGATATTGATCTTCATATATATTGTTTTGTAAATCTGGGTAAACACTTGCAATAAGTTCTGAATTACTATGTACTAAGTTACAAAAATTTTCCGTTAGTGTCACACAGCCCTCGGCATCAGTTTCCAATCGCCCATCTCCAATTTTTAAGAGTGTTTCAGCATAATTTCCAGCATTCATATCATTGTACAGATGCACCCTCATGTTCGTTGTGAGACTGAATTTTTTTACCTTGTTCCATAGAGTAGACGACTTGAGACATGCTTTTATTTCATCTGCAGGTGTACCCCTATGAATCACTGGCAAAGTTTGGCGGAAGTCACCAGCCAATGAAACAACCATCCCTCCCATAACATCGATACTGCTGCGTAAATCCTGGAGCGTTTGATTTAGTGCTTCTACAGCTTTTTTGTTAGTACTTTCATCCCACACTAAGAGCTTACATCGTCGTAGCATTGTACCCTGTGCGCTATTTTTACTAAAATTACAGATAGGTGATTCTTCCTGGGCGAGATTTAATGGTAATTTTAAAACAGAATGTGCAGTGCGACCACCGCTCAGCAACGTGGCGGCTATACCGGAGGAAGCTACAGCCACAGCAATGTTTTTATCTTTCCGTACATGCGCCAGCAACAAATTTAACAAAAATGTTTTTCCAGTTCCTCCAGGGGCATCAAGAAAGAAAAGCGCACCATTCCTAGATTCTATTTGCTGCAATACTTGGTCAAAGACTCGTTTTTGTTCCGGCAGTAATTGGGGTAATAATTCGGCTACTTGCTGCTGCAAAGCTGGTATATCATAATTTGTTTCTCTTAACACTTCATCACTTAGTTCACTTTCGTTAATTCGCCGAGGGCTAATCATTCCAAATTCACTTAATCTTTTACCCACCATTGCCATTACTTTGTTTTCAATTTTTCCAAGGGTTTCGTTATAAATGTGTTCATTGTATGTCATGTCCGCGTGTGTCTGCTGTAGCCTTCGCAAAATATCTTCCGCCATATACTCTTTATACTTGTCCCATAATTCATTAGGATTAGATAGGCCGCAAGATGATATGAGGGTTGCATAAAGGTCCCTAATTTTTGCTGGTGATTGGCATTGCACGGCTTCCTCCATGGTTTCATCCCAATGATTATCATTCTCTAGCAGACGCAGAGCTTCACATGCTTCTCTACTATATGTTGCGCATTCCAGGCCATTGACCATTTTGAGATCTCTATAGCTTGTAGGACCCCGAACATGGTGCAGCAGCAAACGTAAACAGAAACATTCAAAATTAGTAACATGGACGGTGTACACACGACCAAGGGCATTAGTTGATTTTATTCCGGTTCAACTATCAACGGGTGCGCCTTGAATACGGCGTTTCCACTCCTTTGTAGACGTGTTCCAGGTATAATAACAGGGGACTTCGACGTATAACAACGTTTTGGCAAAGGGATCGTTCTGACAAAGCTGAAAAAAGGCTGTTAACGTTGTTTTGGGCGGTGATGATACTCTTTCTTGGAAATTGCTCTCGGTAAAATATATACGCTCTCCATTTTCCAAGTGCACGGCAAGGTGGGTTACTGTTGGATGTCTTTCATGTAAGGGGAAGCCAAGGAGCCGCCACGCTGCCTCCACGGCAGGGATGCACTCCATCTTCATTTCTGAGATTAAATATCGCCTGATCACTTCCTTTATTTATATACTTGCATATATATTTGATTGCACGGACAGAACTACAGGCTTCTACATTAATGTGAGCATTAAATATTTTACATAAAATGGGCGAATACGGGACAATCCAACTGTTATCTAAGGTTTCGTACGCTCCAGATCGAGTCTTAATTGTAACTTTTCTGCCACCATCTTCGGGTGCTCTGCGTCTGTATAACGGGTAGCCATTGTCACTGTGCACAGTTTCTTTTACCAGCTGTTTAGGAAATTTCTTTGTGCATTTTCCATCTTTCATGCATGGCGATGCTGGATTTCTTGCTCCACAGGGACCGTGAACCATGTTTCGGACTATAATGTCATACAATTCTTTATCTTGCTCAGGATCCAGAATCTCGGCGCTGATCAACTCATCTATTTGACTGGGCCGCAACTTCTCTTTAAGCCATATTAGAATGTGAATATGTGGTAATCCCCTTTTTTGCCATTCAATGGAATACATGAAACATTGAACCTCTCCGAATATTTTTCCCTTGGTAATTACATTCATTAATTTTTGTACTTTTAATCTAAACACTCTGGCAACTAAATCGTGTCTGTCAGTACTTTTTTGGCCCGGCATTAGTTCATCGGTTATTTCTTTCCATGAGGGATTGCAAGTGAAAGTAATAAAAAGATCTGGTCTGCCGTAAGTTCGTACATAAGCGAATGCGTCTTGTGTGTATTGGTGTAAGTAGCGGGGGCTGTTAACAAAGGATGATGGGAGAATTACCATTTTGCCTAGATCTCTAGGATTGACATTGGCATCGCGAGCAACCGCATCCTGTAAATGTATATAATTTTCAACGCGTAGTTTTTTTTGATTTAAAGAAATGTAACGAAGACGTTCGCTTTCCACCTTCACGTATATATCTACCAAAAACTGATGAAATAGTTGTCTGCACCGAGCTAAAAGGTTAAAATCATTTTGTCGTAACATCATATGATATGCATAAAAATCCATACACGATACTTTTTTGTTTGGAGTAGGCTGCTTTGTTACTGGATTAATAAGTGGTATCTCAAAATGATACCCTTCTTGTCCTTTGCAATATATCAATGGGTATTGCAGAGCATCATAAAACTTGTGTGTATCGGCTACCCGTTGCAATGTATCATCACGCGCTCGCAAGACAATGTCCCGTGAAGAAAATTGTTCACCACTTACTACGGCTGCAATTTCATTTATCAATGGTGCATTGTAGCGCCTATCATGTTCTCCTCGAGGAGTCTTATCCACATGTATGACTACTTTATAATGCTGTTCAGGTAGGTTATCTAAGGCGGTCTTAAACGTGCTTACTAAAATATTATGATCATGTAAATATCTTTGAATTTTCAACACCGTGTCTCTTTCTACTCCCTGGATAAATTGGCAGCGACGGTTTACCTCAATTTCTTCATCTCCCATAAAATATAACTGCAAAAATTTGTGTTGTTCGTTTGCAGCTGGAAAAAGTGCACCAATCCTGTGATAAATTTGCCCTTGCACTGTAAATGTTGGCGAAAATCCTGGTATCTTTATGTCCCGATCTACTCCAAAAGACGTCATTTGAAAGCAAGAGTTATATTTTCGGATCCTATTTAAAAACCCCGTGACTCATCAGCATCACCTAAAAATAGAGTTTTTAAAGGCTCCTCTGGCATTCCGAGTATGGGAAGAGAAACTTTGCCATTGCTACAGCACATACCTGCGGTCTCATCTTTCCATTTTAATGCACTGCAGAAACGACACGTCTTGTCCATCTGTCCTATAACGATTAACCTGTGATTTTTATAATCGATTATCGGATCATAATTAAATGCTGCGTCATGAAATACCAACCAATTATTTCTTTGAAAATTATGGCGATGTTCTGCTTGAAGCTGAGCGTTGGAATCTCTGCGCGCCTGTGCTTGTTCAGATGTATCGGATGCCCTCAAAGCAGCTTGTCGTTTTGCTTGTTCACCGAGTCTTTTCTGAGTTTGAGCAGGTGTTTCCGCAGCTCTTAAAGCGGCCTGACGTTCTGCTTGTTGGAGTAACCTTTGCTCAGTTTGAGCAGGTGTTTCCGCAGCTCTTAAAGCGGCCTGACGTTCTGCTTGTTGGAGTAACCTTTGCTCAGTTTGAGCAGGTGTTTCCGCAGCTCTTAAAGCAGCTTGACGTTCTGCCTGTTCTTGCCTCCTTAGTTCAACATCTTCGAGAGATTCTTGCGATCGAGCTAATCGCATCGCTTTTGCTTTAGAAGACACTCTTTGAAGACTGGACTTACGTTTGCGAGGCATTATAAACCAAACAGAAAAACTACTTAAAGAAAAACTAAATAACTACTAACTAACTAAAAACTACTAAAAAGAAAAAATCACCCAGAAATACTACTTAAACAAAAACTAAATAACTACTAAGTAACTAAAAACTACTAAAAGGAAAAAATAAAGCAGTGTAAAAAAATACAATACAAAATGTGTTATCCACTTTAAAAAATCTAAAGTAACTAACTACTAATAATAACTTAAAACTATCTAAAGTAAAAAAATCAAGTAAATTAAACAAATACAACACAAAATGTTAATAAAAAATACTAAAAAATATAATAAATATTAAAATATAATAAATAAAATAATTAATTTCAGTTTCAGTTTGGATTTGCTTGTTTATATTTTTAAATATTTTTTGTACATGACGTTAAAAAAAAAAAAAAAAAAAAATTAAACAAATTACAAAGCCAAAACAACAACAGTCAACAGTCAACAAAACCAATTCACAAAGCAAACCAAAACCAAAAACCAAAACCAAATCGTATGTCTTATCTTATAAGTTTATAAACTTATCGACTTATTCCTTTGCAATATTTTTAATTTTTAACCAAAACACATCCATCAATCCTGCGCACAGAACATATAATAAAAATTCAGAATTCATTTAAAAAATTAGTTGCCTGACTTTAGTAATTTACATGTATCATTTGATAGCGTGATTCAGAACCTGCAAATGAATTTTACTAACGCCATCTATTAACAAAACCTGGAACTAAATATCTAGGAACTAACAAAACATCGAGCTTCCCATGGAAATGAGAGGTTTTACCGCGGTAAAAAGTAGCCTACGTTACTCTCCACCCTTCTAACTATCTCCACACACAAAAATCATACCATATAATAGCTTCGTTGCGACGTGAAAGAGGAACAAACAAACAAACAAACACACTTTCGCATTTATAATATTAGTATGGATTAGAAACCCTTCAGGGGATAAGATGGACAGCATATTCGAAGGTCCATATTTAGTATTAGACGATTTAAATTGTAATGTAAAAATAATGAAGAAAGGAAAAGAAGAAATCATTCATAAAAATAGAACAAAATTGTTTAATGTACCAACTTCATCTTTTCCTTAATGCAATATTTACATGCTTATTTTAAGATTTTTATTTTTTACATATTTTTATTTTTTATACATTATTATTGTTTACTCGTCAATATTTTACTGTGTTTACTAAACATTACTTTTAAATTGTATTATCATTGTTGCAAAAAAAAAACATACTTATGTCGTTTTTTTTTCTTACGGAAAGGGAGGTGTGGTGAGTGTACCAATGTATCAATATATGCAAATGTATTGTAGTTTTAAGTGAATCAAATAAATTAGTATTACCGCAACCGTCTTGTCTTTCACTCGTCTCCTCGTGTCATCACACATCCATCAGCCCTTGGAGGTCCACTGCTGGACATAGGCCTCCCCTAACTTGCGCCACTCTGACCGGTCCTGAGCCTTCTGAATCCAGCGGATGCCCGCTGTCTTCTTCAGGTCGTCGGTCCATCTTGTCGGGGGGCGTCCTGTACTTCGCTTCAAACAAATACTCAACTTGGGCCATTGTGGCTATTGTCTTTATATTATGAAACTAGTATAGGACGCCGTACTAAATTGCAATTTACGAGCGACATAAAATAAGTATACATCAAGAAACAATAATCGTAAATAAGAATATCAAACGTTATTTTAAAACACGTTTCCTGTGTTATTATTAACATCAAGGATATTAACTTAGTTAATGTAAATCGATCTAGTCGATGTTTGCATCACCGACGCAAGCTGTCGGCCACCTGATTTCAGGCCACTCCCAAAAATTCTTTTAGCAATATTACAGAAAGGACCATTCATATGTTATCAAGATATCATCAATCAATATAACAAAATGATTTATTCAGGATTTTCGTTTGACTGTTTTAGCGGCGGCGCGACAATCCGGGGCGACCTGATTGATGGGAGCAGTTGTGCGCGACTGTTTTCCAATTGTTTGAGGCTTCGGCTCGTGAGGAAAATAAACAACGATACCGGCGCGAGAATAAACAACTAAAATACCGACGACAGCTATTCACACGAGGGTTTTTTTGCTTTGTTCTCGTGTATTATGCAATGTAGTCATAGATACATTATTTATTGAAACAATTATTAGATACTATTACTTTTTTATCATTGTCGAATCAGATGCTTATAACAAACACAGACGGACAATAAAGGCTACCAATACAAATCCATTAGCAAAATATAAAAGTTTATTGCATTAGATACAGTAAGGATACATTAAAATACATCGCAAAATTTCATCCAACCGGACTGTTAAGAATTTTTTAAGGGCTGCCTACTTATTGTTATGCACGATAACAAATTGAAGTCATCAACCTATCGACAGCCTTTCTGAGGAACATTTCATAGAAAACTGTAAACTCGGAGGCTAACAGCAAAAGAGGCTAGGCTTGGAATGAAGAGACCGATCGTACAAAATACTCAACTTGGACCATTGTGGCTATTGTCTTTATATTATGAAACTAGTATAGGACGCCGTACTAAATTGCAATTTACGAGCGACAGACACAAGAAGATGGTATTAATTTACCATAAATTGTGTCCACCTCCGCCGCGCGCTATATATCATAACTCGGTAGATTTATGCGTTGCTAATAAGTTTCCTGCCAAGTTTTTGGTCGGTTTCCGCTCCGCAGGGAGCGACGAGTGGCGAAGACATAACAACTTTCACTCTGCGAAAATATTCACGCTATCTATGCTAATAGTGTGAATGGTTGCCAAATGTTTTTAAACAGGAATTTCTCCTGCTATTTTTCAGTATAAACTACGAGTAAGTAAGTCCACGCGATATTTTGAGCTCATACAACAAGGATATGACAAATAAATTGAGGCCAATTTACATGTAGGTATTATTATATCGGCATACATATGTATACCTACGTCGGTGAAATGGCTGGATCGTGTGTTTTTTCAATTTAAATCCATCCGAATAACGGAAGATTCTGCACTAGTGGACAGAGCCTACCAACCCGACGAACCAGCCTGTCGGTTTTCTGTACGATCATTCCAGAAATATTTGAATAAAATTTCCCGATCCCGATAGGTTTGCCTCGTCTTTCGTTATGCGTACTGCGAAGAATCGTAATAGTATTTTCTGTGTGGGATTGTTGTTAAGCATTAACAAAAAAATTTTTTTCAGAGGAAGTTAATAAATACAGGCTCATCGACATCAAGTGCGTAAGTTTATTTCCATCATTTTTCTTTTTATCTTAGTATAGGCATTTATACAATGTCTGACTAAATGGAATCCAATTATGGTTTTTTTGTTGGCACGAGTCCAACTTTGTTTTCGTAAGTAGGTACTTCTCCTCGCACCATTTCAGCTAAATGGAACAGTTATGTAGTGTACGACGTTAGCAACAATATTTACATGATTTACTTATTATACTTTACATAATCATCGGGATTTCGTCTGCGCAAATAATAAAATAGGTACCTACTTGAAAAGAAAAGCTTTGCGCCGTTCGAAGTTCTCGACGAAGATCGCAAAGTATTTTAAAGGCAAATATTGTTATGTTAGTTCTGTCAGAAGTGAAAATGTAATAATATCTTCACGATCTACCGGTGGTCAACTTGTTATAAGATTTAAAGTTGTATTGTGTTGTATTGTGCAGCAGCAGCAGCAGTAACCCATTATTGTCCCACTGCTGGGCTCGGGGTCTCCTCTCACAATGCGAGGGGTACAGGCCATAGTCTACCACGCTGGCCAAGTGCGGATTGGTAGACTTCACACACCTTTGAGAACATTATGGAGAACTCTCCGGTGTGCAGGTTTCCTCACGATGTTTTCCTTCACCGAAGCAAGTGATAATTAACTTGTAATACGCACATAATATTTGAAAATTAGAGGTGCGTGCCAGGATTTGAACCCGGGCCCCCGCGTTCAGGAGACCAACGTTCTAACCACTAGGCTATCACTGCTATATTGTTGTATTGTGGATGAAAAATATTATAAAAGAATATTTACTGTTCGACACTGAAATGTTGTTCTAGTCCAAAATAGTGGTGGTTCAAGGTAGCCATAACAAAAATACATTAATTATTACGTTAACAAGTTTCATCGAGACGCGACGCGGCTGCCCGCAGCCCGGACCTGATGCTCGCCGGACTGTGCCTTGATTATTGACAAAATAACTATCAGGTAATTGCTAAACTGTACTTGAGGTCCACCAACCTGCTAGACACGATTTTATTATTGTTTCAGCTTATTAATATTGCTTTTTACCAAAGCGCGGGTTTGAGCCGATGACTCTGGTCTAACCATAGGTACTTGGAAGACCAGCTGAAGGATTCCAACGGCTGCCAGTCGACCGATAAACATGGCTTGTAGTGCCACATTTTAAGATAGTCATTCAGTTATTCACTTTAGCGCTTCCTGTATTATTCGTTCGTTTTTCTCGTATTATTTCAAACCGCATGATAGTGCGTACTTATAATATAGATAATTAATATTATTTTACTCGTACAAAATGTAAATAAAATATTAATCCTAAACGAGACAATATTCAGTATTTTTCATGGCACCTTATTTCTGAGAATACGTGAATAGGAGGATATTTCTTTGTATTAATGGTTGTTCAAAGTTTGTTTTTCAATGTTTAAAAGTTAGGGAAAGCTCAGCAGACTGTGAATCATAAACCAGAGCATCAAGTAGTTCGTGTTCGCGAGCTCCGCTGCCGGTACAAACATTTCATTATTTCCGCCACGCTGCCGCGCTGGACGACGGACGTACTTTCTGATACTTCAATTACGGAGTAAATAATAATCTCATCAAAAACATAAATGTGAAATGAGACCCTAGTTAGTTAAAAAAAAGAATTGAGATCCAAATGGATGCTAAGTTCTGTGTAGTGTAGTGTAAAATCCTAAACTTTTAGTCACAATATCATTACTTTTTGTCTAGAAATTATTAGTATTCTTGATAATTAATATATCTATTTCAATTTAAAAAAATTAAAATGTGTGCAATTCACACGTGGTAGAAGTGAAACTTTCCAAAATTTTGGTCAATAAATCGAATCTTCTACCTTGTTCCTCGCGCCATCTATGAATACAACTTAGCACTTTTTAAAAGATAACCACGAACATAAGAAAAAGAAAACAGTGGTAACTAACGCCATCTCTTAACATAATATGAAGAGTAAAATGAGCAGCTAGCGCCATCTATCTAGCAATAAAACGAATCTTCTATCTTATTCCTCGCGCCATCTATGAATACAACTTAGCATTTTTACTGTCGCGATGTCGTTTTTATTTATTTTAACTGACGAATATTTCTGTCTCATTCTTTCCTGGCTTCATCCTACACATTTTTGTATTTGTGTCTCTTACCTGTCGTTTTTTCCGTTGCATCCGGTTTGAAATCACAACGATTCTAAAGAAGTTTCACTTCAAAAATATAAACCGAAAAACATAACTTTCCTTCTGGCGCAGACGGATAAAAAGTTATACTATCATTTTTTTTGTAGTTGGGGTTTTCATTTTTTAAATTTATACTTTAAAATTTGATTTTACCACTTCATCGGAGTCAAATTACAGCAAGTAGACTACAGACAGACGAACGGACAGACAAACGGAAACTGTCGTTACGAAACTATAAGTGCTCCATGTTGACAACGTAAGAATATTGCTCAGAGTGTCAATAACTTTCTATCTGTAATGGGGTTTGAAGTGGAACGGACTGTTTGCAGTGCACAGCGGTAGTGCTGTGAACTGAATAATGGCTCGTTTGCAAATTGGACCGTGAAAACTATTCGCTTACTAATATTTCGGGTAACGTAGGGTTTGTTCCGAAACTATTCAAATAATAATTAGGATTTTGTTGGAGCTGGAACTGGCAGCGATGTATTGAGATTATAGACCCTACTCATATCTATGTACCTATATAAAAAGAGAAAAAAATGTTTGTAGGAAAACCTGTAGGACTCTGAAACCATCCAACCGATATGCTTCAAAATGGTTTAATTTGAAAGGCAATAATCCAAAAGTGGTTTTAGACCACTAGAACAATGTATTATGCACATTGGGTCCATTGATAAAATCGACTTTTCACTTTTCCCATACAACAATAATTGAACTTAATATGTAAAGGTGGCTGTTCGCCTTTATTTATTAGTTTATCATAATTAATTCATCGTATTAAATTCTAAGTTGTGGTAATATGTGTTTGTTCGCACTTCGTCGGATTCGCAGAAGGTCGGATTCTCATTTCGTCGGAATACAGTTGAGAAGAAAAACAGTAAGTACATATTAAGCATATTCCATTATTATTCTAATTATAATTCATTGTAACCGAGCACCGTGAATGTGGAAACTCTAAAGAGGCACGAGGGCGGAAGTTGAATACTCGTTTGATCGACGTGTGTATTTGATGTGAGCCTGGTGGCTGGCAGCGGCACACGCGCGGGGCCACGTGATCCGGTGCTCCACTCCAATCATCCGAGTGTACATAAACTAGATGTTAGGTGCGTGATGAAATTAAGTCCAATCTGTTATCGCATTACTCCTACACGTGACATATTTAGTGTATTGAACGAGTGAATAGACTTTAAGTTAATACGCTCTCCATCCTGGACCACCAGTTATCTTATCGTAAACTTATCGTATAAATGAAATAAAATTCAATACAAACACCTTTCGAGATACACTCTGCATTTTAACCTTGGATATATTAAGATATTTACTATAGTTTCAAGCTAAATCTTGGAATTTACCTTGTTTCTTGTTTCAATAATGATCTTGTTTTCCTTAAAACATTCTAAATTTTCAGGTATTCCGAGCCAGTTACTTTATACAATATTACAAATTACACTTCAATACAAGCTGACTCCGACTCTTTATTTCACATTATGGAAGCAATAAAAATGTTCGATCAAAGCGAGGTAATAAATAATAATGTTCCGAGCTATGGGTTCCGGGCCGAAGCAATAAGCCACCGGAGTCGTCGGACAGGGAGTTGATTGCCTCCCCACGTGTTGATGACAGTAACACAGATCTACAGTTGACATCATGCACAACGAAAAAAATAGCAACATTATTCAACTCAACATTATTTCTTGGTTGGCCTCCTGGACGCCGCCGCACCGGCACACCGTTCGATCGGTCAAAAGTTTTCTCTGTCTCGTATCTTCTGTCTCGTATCGTATAGGTACTAATGGATCATATCATCACTCACCATGTTATTTTCAATGCCATGCAGAGAAAAATGAATGTATTTTTGTTATAATAAAGTCATGAATAGATAAGATCATATTACAAACATTAATCAGCTCCAACCGCGGATGGAACATTCGTCAGATTTATTTTGGTCAAAAAACTGTCTCATTTAGGATATATGGCATCCGCAATGACGGCCATTAATTGTGTATATGATTTTAATTTACTTTTATTGCTGGCGCGAACGACACAATGTTGATGGGGCTCTCAGAATTCATTGCGGGAGTGGAGCCACTGAATCGGCGGAACAATGGCCATTGACAGTTCTTTATACCAGTAAAACAACTATCACACATACACTCAATTTTAATTGATAAAAATAATTGACAATTCATTGTGAGAATGTGTGCA
Source organism: Thymelicus lineola (assembly GCA_963932265.1). NCBI lineage: Eukaryota > Metazoa > Arthropoda > Insecta > Lepidoptera > Hesperiidae > Thymelicus > Thymelicus lineola. The sequence goes on from OZ010686.1 coordinate 414,555, forward strand.
CATTTTGATCAACTATACATTCGTGGGAACACAATTATGTATTTTATAAAATCCTATTACGTAGACTCTAGATCTATATCGGTAAATAGTTATAAATGTAAGGACCAGTTTGAGTTTAATGGGGCTCCGTGTACTTGGTACGCCTCGCTGAACAACGTGTGAGTGTGAGGCAAACGGTGTCTCCTATCGGATGTCGCTGGTGACCCTGGTACCACACATGGAAATCCCGACGTTGTTGATGCACAGTGGGGTCCACCATGCTATTTACCCACCTGGCTAGCCACCCTCAATCCAATATCGACAGCGACGTATTTCGCTCCTAGAATCCATTTCAATTGGTAACAAACGAAACAACGTGGGCGGAGCATTCCCTAGAATTCTGAATTTATATCTATCTATTACTGAATATTGCATGAAATATTAAACCACTTCTAGAATTGCAGTGAATTTGCCTTTATTAAAATTGATATAAATTTCACACTGAAACCACACACGTGTATTTCGGTCAAATATATTTGGCATTAATTCAATAGGTGAAATGACGACAGGAATTTGCGGTAGAATTCGCAAGATACATGTGTATGATAACAAATTAAACTGAAATATCACAAAATTTAGGTCGCTGGATATTTTCTACAATAAAATATACAATGGCCTACCCATGTTATCTCGAGAAACACGCCGGACGATAAATTTAAGATGTCAGTAAAACAATGGGTTACGAACAAAGCATATAAATACTTTGATATCGTTGTTATGCTAATAATACCCATATAAACAAGGGAGTTATTATATGTATCTAATCTGGCTATTACAAATTAATCTATTGTGTAAACAAAATATGTGTTATGTTAAGTGAAGTTGGTTGGACAGGATTTTTATATTCTGACAACAATTAGCGGAGTGGTGCCGCTTCGCTAATTGGTGTATGTGTGGGTGACGTGTTTGTATAATAACTAAAATAAAAATCACCGTGCGTCACATCGCGTCACATCGCGTCGCTCCCGGGAACTGGTTGTAATGACGTCATACAACAACGATAGTTTACAGCACAGATCAATTTATTGGTCTGTGGTTTACAGATTTTTGCTCAAAAATAAGATACTATTTGAATATTGATTACCTACTTTTTATTGTTAATTATACATATATTTGTAAGTACATATAAACTGGTAGCAGTTTATTCTAATAATAAAGAATGTACAGAAATCTAGGGATAAGATTTATTGCTGTACATCATTGTCGTCACTTGGCATGCGCTATCCATACGATGGTGCTGAAACATTCATATTTGATTAATTAAGAAGGAACTTGTACAAAATCCGCTTATATTAATTCCCCTCAGTGTCCTAGTCAACACTGCGGTTATGGTAATTCAAATCAGCATAAAATGAATTATTTCTACTGATAAATGGAGTCGGCTAGATCGAGGGCGGCCATTCATCATACTCGTACAGCCGGGACGATGTCATGCTTACATTTTTATTTCGTTGGAGGAGCTCAGCGCCCCACTGTTTGATATACTAGCAGTAATTGCCAGATCATCGCATATTTCTTCAGAAATAGAACGCCTGCTCACCGGCCCACTACGATTGATTTATTGAGCATTTATGAAGCGGGACTTTGAAGAATACATTGTCGATAAAAAAAATCTTTCAGAAGACTTCACTTTTTAGAAAAACTCGCAAGATATCAAGGAACAAACTTTTAAGCAAGTCTCTTTGTCGAAGGTTTCTCTGTGCTCTCTTCTATTTATTGATTGTTGAACAAAACGTCATTTATTCCGAGCCAAGAGCATTGCTACGAGCCGTAGCGCCGTAGCGCTCTACGGCATGTCGTAGCCGTAGCTCGCGCGTGCCGCGTGTCTCCGCTCCACTAATATCGCAGCGTGAGAGTGCACAAACTGCACAACGCTCCTCCTCCGACCTCGTTGTACATTTCAATTTACTCCACTTTTAATCTACGTTCGTAAATAAAATAAAACGGTAAAAGCTCCTTGTAAGTTGAACAAAACACAGGTCCATTCCCAGGACGTAGAGGACACGATTATACTATAACAATAAAGAGACTTACGGCCAGAGCGGGAAGATAAACGTAAAACTCTGTTACACGATATGTAGCAATACTCGTACGTACACAGAGAAAATACTCTGTTTAGTTCAAATGATAATTAGTTGTAATACTCTCCGAATCACCTCAATATACAATATAATATGATTTTTTTAACTAGTTGAATACATTCAGTGCAAAGTTATTTTATATTTCTTTAGTATTCCACTTTAACTAGAATGCTGAAAATGCTAGGGTTTTTAAGCAAATTCTGTTTCATATGCGAGGGGTAAGATAATAAGATTTTATATGCATACAAATAAAAAGGAGAAGAGAGCTTATAAAATACTTTACTATCCGAGGCGCGACCACGCACACCGACACACAGTTTCTTAGTTGTACTGTGTGTGACATTTATATTGATATTATTACTTTTGGATATATCACTGTAGTGCTGCCAGTACAAAACATACAAAGCTATGTTAATAACTGAATGTAGTTAACATTCAATGGCTTCAATGCCCATAATTTAGCTTACTCGTATTGGAGGCGGCTACAGACGAGTCAACTCCGGAAGACCACTTGTGCACATCTTGTATCGACATGTGTGGCCGCATGTCACCCACACCGGGCTTTTGTATGATTTCATTCGGTGATGAAATATGTGCGTTCAACATTAGACTGACACAGGACCGTCAGAGTCACCGCGAAGGCTTCCACTTGCTACTAAAAATTTAGTACTCTGAGTAGCAATAATAGCAATCTCACGCGGGATCCGAGTTTTACGAGCGCCTTTACGAGCTCGCATTAAAGTCGCCAAATATCTTTTAATGCCTCCAACTAGTTTTTTACCAGCGCCTGACGTTCTTATCGTCGAACTTTTATTCAACAGTTTTATACTTGGCTGTGATAATAATGTATTGACGTTATTGAAGTTTTATCACAGTTTATCGAGGTTTGTTAGAATATATCGTCGGGATGCAGCGTCGTGCTACAGTTGGTTGAGACCCTTCCTGTCTTGGGATAGTGTTCAGGGTTTAATCTCCGGCCCCCTGGCCCTGCTGTGATGGATGACGACGGTCCTGGTTTTGTGATGTATGTGTTTACATCAGATGTCATTCACAGCAAGTTTTTTTTTCTAGCTAGTTGCTAAAACTAACGAGCGACGCTATGTCGCGCGTCATAAGTTGCTTGTACCAATGGAATAAAGTCAAAAGTATTATATTATTTTTTAACTTGAATCAAATTTGTTTATTGCGGTGATCTACCACGAGTGTAAGCTCCAACACAGTCCTGGTGAAAGTTATCGTGTGTGTGATTCATCAGGAATGTACAATATTTTAATAAATGCGTGAATAGTAACCAACTGGTCTAATTAGAGCGGTGGAATAGTTGATGCGGCTACAGTTCCAATTAATAATAATGAATACCTGTGGTTTTCAGTGTAGTGTATCGAGCAGCATACCAACAAACTAAAGCTAAATAATACACCATTACTTTAAATGATTTGTAAATGAATAATGTGCTCCACTTCATCAAATAATGTTGTTTCAGTCACCCATCGATGTCTGAAAAGAGAGATTTTTACGATTTATCAGTAAGCTGGCTTTACCCAGATTAAGGTCTTCACACAATCAGAGGATAATGGATTTGCGTTTTCACTAATCATCAATATTTTCGTACTCGTTGGTCGGCAGTCGCTCTCGGCTTTCCATCACTGTATTACTGTAATATCGGCCTCGGACTGGATTATCTCATTGGAGATGTATTTTTTTTTCAAATTCTGTTACAAAGGAAAATAATGTTGCTTAGCACGGGATGAAATAAAATAAATTGACAGATACTGTAAATCATACTGACATAAAATCTATATTCGTCACAGAATTTTTGTGTGATAACATGATCATGTGCAAACGATCAAGAGACAAAAAAATGGATTTAATCACGTTACTGTCGAAAGAGAAATCTATTTTGGTGATGAATCATATAGTTAATGCATCAGAGGAAACAGGGTCATTAAATAAATAGGAAAGACGTTTACTTTAAAAATCGTTTCTTTTTTACTATACTTTTTAGCAACACTTTGTTAATGACATATTTTTAAACGGAGGGTTTTAATTTAATTCGAAATTATCCTTGGGCCCAGTCAAATAACGTTGTTCGCAGGGTGACTTGCTGATTAGAAGATGGGGCGAAAGTAATCTGAGATGTTTACCTTTTCAATTCAAATTTAATTTTAAGTAGGTTTAATTTTAGTGCTGCTCGGAATTTTTCTGAACATTTTAAAAACTTGTAGAATTAAAATTGTGTTTAAATGTTAATATGCATTGTTGTTCCAAAACGTACAATAATCGAATTCAATTTTGTTTGCTTTAGGTTCGAGAATATACGGAAAGTACGTGCCTTCCAGCCGAGACAAAGGATGTGAGTGTAATCGCTAAACAAACGAGTTACTTTACACGTCGCTCGCAGAACTTGCTCAGTACGACGGTAAACTTGGCGAGTCTTTACTTAGAGAAGAAATCGAAGACTTCTCTGGCCCAGGAAACTCTAAATGCCAACTGCATAGCGCTTGGTCCATTTTATCACAAATCTTAATAGGTAGGTTTCTAATCCTATTAATATTACACATGTGAAAGTATGTTTGGATGTTTGTTCCTCAATCACGCCACAACTGCTTAACCGATCTGGCTGAAATTTGGAATGGAGATAGCCTATAGGTACCATAAATTATTTAGGCTACTTTTTATCCCGGAAAAGTTCAAGGTTTCCGTGGGGTTTGTAAAAAATTGATATCCACGCGCGCGAAGCCACAGGCATCATGCACTTTATTTTCATTTGGTTGTATAAATCTAAATTAATTAATTAAAACCACTTTACCGCGAGCAAAAGCTAGTCTAATATGTTTCATCTTACTTCTCCGTGAATACGGAAGTAGCAAAAATTAATACATTCCAAGTATAAACGACGTTACGTGGCTAATGAGCCGGTGGACTGTTGTTAAAATTGTAGCGACATACTTGCCTCGCGGGGTACTTTAGCTGGGATTTAATAAATCGTTTAAGCTGCGTTAATTGGGACTTCAAAGCTCTCAAATATTTACGAATTTTATTACTAAAATCTCTGAAATTATCTCCGGCTAACCGGGTTTTCTTACGACATTTTTTTATAATCTATTTATAAATTATCTCTGGATTAGATAATGAGTCGTAGTAAGTAGTTATGTAAAACTACAATGCTGTGACTTTGACCTAGGCATCAGATTTGAGTATCTATATGTTTTAACCGCTATTTGGAGTAGTAACAGTGAGGAAGGTAATAATGGCCCGTACTCCATTGAAAGTTTATATTGTACCTTGACGCGAAGATATAGTGCGCATCGGCAGTTTCATCACCTAATTCTCATTAACTTTCTTTAATTTCACATACCTGTCACAACTTAAACTCACAGCCCAGATCATGGGAACAAACTGTCAAAGACAGCTCGCCTTGATAGGGGGACATTATTATGGACAGAAACTAATAACTGTTTTGAGGATAACTTTAAATTAATTTCGACGATATTCTTCACCGGTTCTGAGAAACTGAATACTGAAGAATCTACATAATCTCCTTTTGAACCGTCCGTAGGTTGACTAAAAATGAGTCAAAAATAAATTTGCTCTACAACTCTGTGATTTAATTTATAAATTATTCCGAAGATTGAATTTTTGTCTTCGGGAATATTTTTTTAGGTTGACCCAGGAAAATCGCATAACGCTATTTTAATAACAGTACCCGGATGACCGAGCTTTGCTCGGTTTAGTGTTGCTTAACAACGCCGTTTACTGAAGTAGCTTTAGTATTGCTTCTTGCCAATAGATGTCAGGAAGAGTATATTGTAGAAGTTTATCATTGCCTGAAAACACCGATAAAACGACATTTTCTAAAAATGAATCCTAGCTAGATCGATTTATCGCCCCCGAAACCCCCTATATACTAAATTTCATGAAAATCGTTGGGAGCCGATTCCGAGATTCCAATTATATATATATATACAAGAATTGCTCGTTTAAAGGTATTAGATTTAATAATAATGGACACTTCGTACACTGGAGGTTCTTATGAAATTTTTCAAAGCGGATTATACTGAGATTCTCATACCTAATACAAAAACTTTTCATAGTTAGAGACATGCATGCATTGGTATCTCCCGAGAGGGAAAGTAGGGTAATAAAACTAACCGCATGATTCAAATGTCACATGCTGTCCTATATCGAATTAAACTAATAAATACTGCATAAAACGCCGCACACAACTTTTGGTTTGCAACAAATATATTATATTTTAATCGGTCACTAAGTTCCAGAAGTGAAAAACATGCTACGAGCATTAGGTCTTCTGTCTACGTAGACGCAGACCAGGTAATACGCAAACTATCGTCATTGGAGAAGTTTATCATCGGCATTTTTTATTTAGCAGTTTACATGCAATCGTCAAATGGAGCACAGTGGACAGTAGGTCTCTTAACTTATCTTTGAATAAAAAACTGACGTGGTTGTTTTGCAATTACGTAATACGTAGCCGGAGGGAAGTGCCGTGTATGTTTTAAAGTATATACCATCATACATGTTAACCGCGGATTGTTGCATACTAGACTAATACTAACTTAATAACAATGGATTTCCGCAAAGTAACGCCTGATACTATTAAATATATGTAATACGTATTGTTTCTACCGAAGGAAACTTGGATCAATGTTACTTTTAAGAATCGCCGGTCGGTCGCCGATGCCTGAATTTTATTGAATGAACAAGGCGATCTTAACTTATATCCATTCCTGTCAATAGATGGCGTTACTTGTCTTCATTTTGATATTATAGGACTACTGATATGATCGCAATATTTTTATATATTATCGTTGAGATATTCATTTAATGGAATAGAATGTTGGTAAGTTCTGTGATTTGTGGACGAGTGTCAGGCGCTGCCGCTGGCACGGGGCCACCGCGGCACCGCGCCGCCCGAGGTGTCCGCGGCGATACATTCGCAGTCTGCGGGGATAAATGGACCCCAGGGGATATAAATGTGATATAATCGTGCTTTTGTTTTGAAAATAAATGCGACATTTTAGACTATTTATGGCTTCGATAAGTCCCGATTGTTAAGCGTAGTTGCAGATGAAGAAACGTGTTATGTTAATTTACCCTTCGCTTTTAAACACAGTTACGTATTTAGCCGTAGGTATATTGCTGACTTCCTAATACTGCGACAGTAAACCCCACATAATTGTAAAAGTAGAAGTAGTAGTTAGCTAGCCAGGTATACCTTAGCGACCTGATTCATCCTGAGCCCAAGCCAACCTCCAGCTCGTTATGCATTCTGCTGGACAACGCGGCAACGGCCGAGGTTCAACGACCTCTTGGCTCTGTAGTCTCTATACTGCCCGATTTAATTCCTACGATACTGTTATATCGTGGCGGTATTTTTTCCCGGCTGATTGGCTGTATCTTCCCAGTGTTGGACACACACAGTCAAAGTGACCACTTACGGTTATTCGTCTGTCTATTTGTCAGTTACAAAAATCTTTGTATATTATGTGATATGTCGAATAAATGTATTATATTATTTTAATGTCAAACGAACACCAGTTGTGTGTGGGAGTTACTGAAAGTACTCGCTTCTACAAAAGGTTCAAAATTAGTTTTCGCCTCCGCTCGACACCCACATATCAGAACCAAAAACTACTCACGTTTTATTGATTATGCGAAAATTTCAAATTCCTAGAGAGAAGCCACAAAATGAGGCGATGCGTAGGAGAATCATAATATCCGTTTAAATTACTTCAGAACAGACTAAATGTCGAAAGGCAACGTTATAGGCGGTTAATGTCGTGGGCGTTCAGGGTATTTACTTTGAACTGAATCTTATCATCGTAGCTATAAAGTTGAAGTTTGATGGCAGATCCAGGTACCGTGGATACGACAATGATCCATAACAAATCTGTAAGCTGCTGTATGCGGGGAGGTTAATAGGCGATTCAGTGTAAGAGGCTCTTGCCGTTGAAGAGTCGGCGCTGGGATTTACCACTCAAGTAGTAAAACAGAATCAATTTGTTTGTCATTTGTTTGTTTAGTTTTGTGGTAAACTGGGGAATTCCAATGGTACGGGTTACACAGATATAATTGTTTGTAATTCCATCCATCCATCTATCCATCAGCCTTTGGAGGTTCACTGTTGAATATAGGCCTCCCCTATTCTATATAGGCGTTCTGTGCTCGTTTTTCCGAGACATGGGCACCATTCGAGGACCTTTCTTCCCCAACGGTTATCGGTCCTTTGCACTATGTGGCCAGCTCATTGCCACTTCAGCCGGCTAATTCTTTGAGCTATCTCGGTTACCCTTGTTCCTCTACGGATCTCCTCATTTCTGATGCAATTACGCAATTTTTTGTAATTATTATGTTGTATTTAATGATTTTAATAATTTTACTATGATACGGTGACTGCTTAAGTCTTTTACTGACGGATGATTTTTGAGCATAAATTTGTCTTGTTACCAATTTTACATGAAATAAGTATTTCTTTCTTCCTTGCACATATTTCAAATAAGGATTAATATGCAATTCATTCGTTTTCATAGCACTAATAAATTCACTTACTACCTACTGGAAACTGGAAGCGTAGCAAATAATAATTATATTATTATTATACATTATAGGTTTTCTGGATACGGAATGTATTTGAGTCAATTTCAGAGCAAACTCATTTTATTTTGCCGCACCAAAGGAAATATATTATGAAGCTAGAAGTGAACTAATTTTATTCCCAGCACATTACAATAGAGCTGCTTTAGTAAATCTAACTAAGTAATTAATAGGTGAAAAGTGTCCGTAGTTTATCTAGTGCAACATACTTTTGTAGTAGAAACACCTATGTATATCAGATATTTATTTTATTACACATGCAACTTGTCACTTTCTCGATATAATCTTACTTCACAGAAAATAGAGTCGAAGCATAAAGTTTCACTGAGCAAACGATGTTTGAAACACGTTCGTGCAGGTGCTCGTTATTCCGTCAGCCACGCTATAGTCATAGCTACCAGAAACCACCATATGACAACTTATTTTGCATTAAATTCTGTAATAATACACATGAAATTGGGGGTTATCTATGCATCTAGCGCTCCCGTTCTTGCCTGTGCAAGAACTATACTGCTTCAAACGCTGTGTTGCTTCAAATATACGTTGTTTAACTTTGTAAATCACCACCATACTTCTTCATTTCTATGGTCCGAGATAAATTACGATGTTGTGTATTATTGTGAAGTTTTTAAAGTGAAACTTTTATTTACTTTTTGGTCTGTGTGTCGCATGTCGCGTGACTGTCGGCCGCGGAGTGGGGGTAAAGTGAAAGGTGCTCGACTGTCGAGCGCCTTTAATACCCTAAATCTTTTAATACCCTAAATCGAATATTTATCCAAAAATTTTTAGTTAATGTCTACAACACGAAAAAAAGTTTCACTTATACCTACCGTGGTTTCATAAAACCACACAATTGCTTTTTTTCTATATTTATGGAAAACATTGCACAGAGGTAACTAACAATAAGTAGACCTAACCGCAGGCCTTTTTTCGCTTTCTTCTCATGAATGGGAATGAATATCTCGTTCACTTCGCATACATGTTCCCCGTTGAAATACGTTTCATTGTCGCGGTAACAAAAGAATGCTAATTTCAGCTCTTGTTTCGTCATGAGTTACATTTAACTTGTACGAACTCCTAACCAAATATTTGATTTGCTGAGTATGTTACTATGTATAATATATCTATTACATTTTATAATACTAATTTATAACAGTTTATTCATGTAAAAGATAAATATATTATTATACATTTGTGCAACAATTGTACCGATACTAACCCTTCTAGTGGTTCATTTTTTATAGCACTACGAAACGCAAAATTGATACCCACTGAAAACTATTGAAGCAATTTCATGGTCACTTTCTCACCAATTGTGACCACAAACGCTAGTTATGAAAATACAAAATATATGGCGTCGCCGGTATTTCCAATGGACGCGGTTAACATTTTGTACACCATTATGTAACACCATTGTGTATATTCAAATTATTGAAGTAATATTTGCAGGTAAATAATGGATAAAAAACGCTTAAAAGCTTCCACAGTCATACCCCCATGGACATGGCATGGACATGTGGCATGAAAGACATAATATAATAACACATCACAATAACACCCATGACCCAAATACAAATATTTATCTGTCACATAAATACCTGCCCCGGCCGGGAAACAAATCCGCGACCCCTCGCTTCGTAGGCATGATCGCTCCTAACTAGGCTAGAGGGTCGTCAAAAATATGTGGGTACCTTATTCATAATGCAAAATATTACCTAGCTCTTAAAACACCATGATAATAAAAATATTCAAATCAAGCGAAGATCTGAATGCATTACGTTGCTGTTGTTTGTTTACAAAACACGCTGCAAATATTATCTTCAGGTTTAAAGAACGTAAACGAATACAAATCGTTTTATTTTAAGAGGGCTATCACAAAATCGAAGCGCTCAAGTTTAGGTAAATTTGACAACTCGCGGCAAGGAACGCGCCCGTGTGCGTCTAATGAAGTACGCTTTACACACATACAAACCACTATGCGTCGAACGCCAGGAACAAATCAACTTGATACTTGCTTTGGAAATAAATTAAATTAAGTACCGTACTATTTTTATAATTCGTGAAATATTGTTTGAGTCGATTAATGTTATCAGCTATCACTTATAACGGCTTTTTTACTATAATGTAAGTAAATTAATGCAATGTAATGTTGTTTCTACAGTTTGAATAATGTTGATACAGTTTGGTTAGTAGTAGGTATAAAAGGCATGTGAAAAAGACATGTTAAAAGGGGTAGTTCAGTTGGTAATTATGTCATAAATGCACATTTAATAACTTCATCACTATGTATAAAACCCTTAAATGTGTATAGTTCGAGATAACGTATAAATGAATAGGTACAATTGGTTGATAAAAACAAAGACTGAATAAAAAGTATATTTTGTACCAAATTTTTCGCCATAATTGTCAATTCAAAGTAATTGATTCATAAAAAAATTAAAATTTATAGTTCGTCTTCCTTCTATGTCTAGATTTTCCTGAAACAAGGAAAACCAGAATGTAGATAGTTAAAAAAAAGTCAAATATGCAAGCATGTTTCGTTACAAGATAACAAGAAAATACTCACCATATTATTTGTACTTGTATCAGATTGAGCCTGATCATCTATAGTTGAATTAAATATGGTTTCATTATCCTGTAAGAATTAAATAAATTCATCAGTTATGCAATAGCTCTTAGATCATTTAAATTTAGTAAAAGTAATAAATATATTACATGATATCAAAACGTAATTTATCTGTTAAAAATTATAAGAAATAAGTTATTATTATCACCATGTTATTTGTATTTCTGTCAGAATGCACTGTAGAAACTGTCGCTGTATCAAACGTCCTTTTACTAGCCTGAAAAAGCAAAATAGTCCGATAAACATTCCTATATACCTAATATTAGAATATAATAGGAATATGCTTATACATTAGAATCATAACATAACTAAAAAAAAAATACTCCCTTGTATCAAGAAGTGTTGGTTGCGCTAAATTCGTAGCGAATTTGGGGTATTACGTGGCGCACAAGGTGCCAACAGCGAGCGATACATCCTTCCTTCGTAAGCGCTTGGCGCGGACTAAAGCTAAAGACCGCTCGTTCGGAGATTTATATTGATTTACAGGACTGCATACAAAAATTGTTTAAAAATATTATTTTAATTTTGAAAGGACTAAATTTTTTTTTAAAGCAAGGTGACATAGTAACCTTAGTTATTAATTACTTTTTATTTCAATTTGGATTATATTTACATAGATAAAAAATACAATTTCAGACCAATAATTATCAGTAACTCTTTGATTTACAGAATTATTTTAGGTGCATTACTGTGTGAAACAAATTAAAGTGAATTAAGCATTCCAAATTAGAAGATACAATTGTATCATAGACATTTTTGTTGATGCTTAAATTATTATATCTTCGATATAACAAAGCATCTAAAGATGGTCAAAAGTAAAATTTTATGAAACATCATTTGCAAAAATAAGGTTTTTACTAATTTATGTAAATAAATTGAAACATTTATTTAAAGCACTCCAAAGAAAAATAATCAAACTTTCTCGTGCATGTATTTTTTTTTGTTTTGGTGATTTATCTAAACCATAATCACACTTCAAACACGAGTCAAAACGCTCAAGTTTAAGAAAAAGTGTGATAGCCCTCTTAACATAATAGCTTTTTACTAGGACGGTACATAATGAGCTTAGCGCTTCGCAAATCGATGTGATCTCGAAGGTAGGAAAGTTATTATACCCGTTTTATTTAATTCCAACAAAGGAAATTTAATCGGATTAGTTTGAGTACCGCTCAACTTTATACGGAGTGAATTAGAATAGAGAGAACTCCTTGATGAAGTGTGTGACGAGTGCCGCTGCCGGAGCTCGAGGGTGTTCGCGTCGAGCAACTCAAACATTCACATCGTCGTTAAACTGGATAAAGTTAAACTTCCTGTGATACAAACTAACGATGTAGATTAATGGAAGATTTAAAACCTTCTTCTGTTCTGCTTTAGCACTTTCAACTTGACGGTGACTTTATTACCACAGTCACATTTTTATTAAATTATCTTTTATTCTTTGGACTTGACTAGTTTACCTATGTGGTAAGAAATTACATAATACAAACAGTAAACCATTATCACAGGTTATTCATTATTCATACACCTACTCGTAATTTGTTCACTGACACTTAGAATACCGGAACACTTTGCTACGGTGAGAAATACAACCGCGGCACAGAGGACATACTTAAAGCCCCGGTCCTACTAAACGTGTTATAAAATACAACGCTAATACGTTCTGTCCTTACAGCAACAGAAACAGATATTTTTCTCATTTCATTCTTCGATGATGAAACATTCCCCTCGATGGACATGTCCCAGGCTGTCCCAGTTAGACGAGGGACCTTATAAATAATAACTCTTCATTACTTTATATTCTCACCACCTCGCCTCCCTGCCGACCACTTTGCGTAAATGGAAAACACCGAATGTTTTCCAATTTCAATATTGTAAGTACCCAATGTATCAGTTTACGGGTATGACGTAAGCGCCCAATATCTTGCAATTGTTTTAGCGGACAATAGTGGGGAATCAATCCACGCGTATGGCGGCGCGGTGTGGCCGAGTGTAGCCGCCTGTGTCGCTCCAGCCAAGTGATGGATGTGCTATCCTGCAAATGGATGGTTCTGCGATGGGTGGCATCCTCCCTAACGTATTTTTGTCGGGTACCCTTATTTATTTATGACGTTGATAGACCGCGTAGACCTAGCAATCTAGGATCCGTTGAATAAATTTACATCTTTGAGAAGGTCCATTTTGTTGATAAATTTCGTTGAGGATGAATTAGAATGTTGTTTTTGGTTTAACTTATAAATTTAAATTGGATTTTTATACGAAATCATTTACAGGATATTTTATTTTACAGATTTCGAAGGAGCAACTACCTTGTTTACGTTTAAAATTTCTTCTTTAGGTGGTTTCACCTTTTATTGCCGTATTTTCTTACAAAAAAGTGAGATGTTCAACCTCAGTAGGTACTCAATAACTCAAAGGAATGGAGTGCGTTAGCGTTCCCGCCCACTGAATGTACCATCAATGCTCTTATTACATTACTTACTTCTGGATATTTTGTTACCCGCTATTTTCTATCTGGCAGGATTGTAGTGAGCGACGTGAAACTCAAGACAAATTAGTAACTACTGCTGTTGGTGGGTGAAAACAAAAATCTGCTCACGGTAAAAATGTTTTAAAATAAATTCTGCGTTTATAAACTATTATGGACTCATGTACATTGTACATAGATCATAGTAATAAGCATACATCTTATAATGTACGTAAAAACTCATTATTTTCATTTTCTTTTTAAATGTTAATAAAATATTATTAATTATCCAAAGAAATTTAAATAGCTTTATTTTAAGTGATACCGATATGTTTGCACTCCAGTAGTATGAGATTATGTAACTCACAAGGTACTCGACTATCATAACTTTTGGTTCAACTAGACCCCGATCGATTGTAGGTAGAAGCTATCGTGTAGTGCATGTATGTATTTTTATGACATAAGACATTAGTGCAACATCTACAAGTAGATATACTATTAAAATACTACTAGCATTCCGACTCAGGAGACTGTAATTTTAAAGCCTTCGCTACTACCACCCGTGGAAGCATTGTAAATGGAAGCCCTGCGAGAAAACTGGAACCCGCGATGTTTGTGTCGTGACCTTGATTAATGGGAAACGCTGTCGTGAAAAATTCAGTAAAATCTGTCTCATAATTTCATCAGCTCCGACAGTATTAGCATAAATAAATTTACCCTCGATAACAGCTACCCGGAATACTTTTGTTGTTTACGACTACGACTCGTTCACTCCACGCGGCCACGATGCCGACACGTACCGACCTACAACTGCAGTATGTAGTGGAACAGTCCATCAATGCATAAGTACTGAAGTAAGTACTGAAGATTGTCCATGTTTTTAAACTTATATCATCGAACAGTTACTTACGAACCTTATGATTCGTATTTTATAATGCCGATATTTCAACCTAGTTACATGGATCGTGGTCACAATAAAATTAACCATTGCATTTAAAATATAATCTATGTTTATTTATAATCCTGATTGTTTTATGATTTTAAAAGTATACTGTAGTTTTCTTTATCAAAATATCCGAGAAGCAGTTATATTATATGAAATTAGGTATATTATAAATATTATATTTAGCAGCGATTATGATTTAAATGGTAATAAAATAAATCTACAATGCAAAGGAAAGCGCTAGGACTTTTGTCAATTCATGCAGAAAGTCGTCAAAATTAAAGCTTGTGCAGGTCCTCGGCTGCTGAAATCCATTCTCTTAATCGGTTTTTGATACATCAGGCTTGTTTGCTTCGTCTCTATCTTTATTTTTTATAAATTCCAGCAAATTTTTCTTTGTGTCGTTATACTTCGTTTTTTGCCTTAGGTCGCAGTGCTGATAACATTTTTTGTACCATAAATATCTTTGTTTCTTGGGCCTTAATGGAAGATTTTTTTGAAGTAATCATAGCTTGGAAGGACGTTGACCTACCTACTGGTAAGGTTGCCATTTGTACTATATTATGCTATATATATCGTGTATATTTTAGTCAATTGTATTCTATGTTATGTTGTGAAAAATAATATAGTACGAATAATACTATATTTTCATCGGTAATTCAGTTGTCGAGCTTTTTGTAACTATGACTGAAATGTACCTGTAACGCAGCATTGGGAATTTCAGAACGAAACGCATTCACGTCGTTAGATCATGGATCTACGAGTAAATTGCTCAGATTCCTATAATTATTTTAAAAATAATAAGACTTTGTTAACCAAAACTAATAACAAATACACATGGAAAAATAAATAATTATATTATTAAAAATAAATGTGTACTCAATTTTTCCTTGAATTTCCCAATAGTACTATATTTTCTGAAATGTTTTGAAAAAAGTACTATTTTACCTCCAGAAAAGGTGCAACCCTAACTACTGGTACAACAAAAGGTACTATTTTTAGGCGCTTCTATGTTTACCTGTGCTTCCGAGGGCACATAAAGCGTACAATGGTTAAAAAAATAATTAAAATGACATAAGAAACCAGAAAATCAAGTTAAAAGCTGATTACAGTGGTACCTACTTTAAATACAGAAAATATTTTTTTAAATACAACTAAATACACGTTCCTATCGCAATTGCTCATAACATAAATATTTTTTTTCTCTGAGCACACGCGGCAGCGTGTCCAGCCTAAGTTAAAAATAAAAGGGTAACTGCTAACGCACCTAACACCTCGACTCCAAACATGATCCATAGAAACAGTTCAATATCGGTTTTAAACGTTACCCGAGTCCCTCACCGCCTGTCCCCCTCTGAGGATACAATTTGAGAAGTCGCCGGTGACGCACCAATTTTCATCTTATTAACTTCGACCTTGCTCACGATATCCGATAAATTAGATTTTGTTTCGGTGTTTAATATTCTTCGGGCCCTAAATATACTTAAGTTCGTTACGCAAGGAAATGATATGATAATTACATTCATTTAAAATGAATTGAAACAAAACACGTAATGGTTTATAAATTTAAATGATCTACCTTCGCAAATTTTGTGCGTGACTAGATTAGAATTATCAAGAAAAAGTCAAATAGCAACGAGACCAAACGGTGCTATCGTAATACCTTGTAGTGCGAGAACGCAAGGAGCTCTAAGCTGATCACTTATATTCATGGTGCACCGATGCACTGCCCTACTCAACGATGGACTACGAATGGCCTCTGTCCTTCTTCTATCTAATGCTACGCTCAAACCGTGAAAGCTACATACTCGTACTATACTATTTCAATAGGGATGTTGACACTAATTATAAATTAATATAAATTAATGTCTAAAGTACCAGTGGTAACATTTAAAGGCCTAAAATATGATTCTTTTATCGCAATCAATCGTAATAAATTAAATATCATTAATTTAAAATGTTAAAAATTGTATTCACTGTCACGTAACCTCAAACGCCTTTTTGAGAATATGACGTCATTGTTCCTATTTTATATGGAAATTCAATAAACTTCAGTTGACAGATAATATTGAATATCGGATATTGATGTCACGTGACGTTTTTGGTGGGAAATTTGATAATGATTTTTATTTATCAATTTTTGTTTTCAAATTGAAGATAATATAATATATAATATAATATATAATAATATATAATATAATATATAAGATAATATTTTTTTCGTGAATATTGAGGTTCTATCTATAAAATAAAATTGAATAATAAAATTATTCAACATCCCTATTAGTAATAATAATACTCGAAAATCAATCATGAAATATTTTTAAATTGCGTCTATCTCAATATCGGGAAGCCAGTTAAAAGGAGTTTCCTTTCTAGCTGCCAACGCATCGGTGATTCTGGTGTTATGGATGCTCACCACCCAACTTTAGAGGCTTTATCCGCTATGTACATAAAAATCCTTATAACCTTTATAAATAAATGGTATAGGTAAATATCAAAGATCAACCTTTCCCTGTAGTAATGTTGTAGAAATTCCACACAGATATCTTATAGATGACAATGTTTACTTGATTAAAAAAATGTTTACATTCTCATATACCTACCACACCACAGCAGACATAGATGCGTGTCTGTGTACTATACAGTCACGCATCTAAGATCTAAATTAAGATTTTAAATTTCACAAAATTTATCTCTTCAAGCTATTTTAAGTGGTTTTTTTTCGTATTTAAAAGGGGTTAAATTAATCTTAAAGGTGAACCTGAAAATGTTAATAGTAACGCCCTCAAATTTTGGGTGACGTCAATGAGAGGTCACAACCTAACCGGTTCTCTCTCAATAATTTATTTTCGGATCAAATAAATAATAGAAGAAAGGTCAGAAAGCGTTTATCTAGACGTCATTTTGCCATTAGGCACACACAATAGAAAAATGCTAGTGACAAAGACACATCCCAGACTCTGGTGGAGGTGAAAGCCATTGTTAACTTGCACCAGGGGTCAGCGACCTCACATGCCCCGTACTTCACGTAACGTAACAACAGTGATTGTTAATGTCCCGCGAAACGACATAATGTCCCGGACCGTTTCACAAACTTTTACTGTAGTTTATAAGTATGTTCTTACGTATAATTTTGTTGAATCACGCTACTAGCGTGATTCAGAAAGTTGTACAGCGCCATCTCTGTACAACTTTTTGAAACACGCTAGTAGCGCCATCTCTGTAAAACTCTCTGAATCACTTCAAAAAAAGTGTCGTCATTCGTAAGAATCAAAAAGTGTCGTATTTTTCAATGTAGCCCCCTTTCACAACGCGCGATAAGGAACTTCGTTCCAATTATATTGATGATGAAAATTACGTGAAGCGTGATTACCGGAGGTACTAGGTAATTAAAATCCAATAGCGATAATATTTATTATGTTTTACTAATCCCCGCTCACGGCTTCACTCGCTTGTCATTTATGAAATGAATCACAAACGTTCAAATCATCACAGGACCATACGACCGGAACCAATATATCCTATGCTGAGTGAAAAGTTAGCGCGTGATGGAAGTCCAAACATCTTCACATTTTTTGTAATAAATGAGAACTTTTACGCCAAATGCACTCTGCCTTATAACCACAGATTACTGCAAAGCACAAAATAACTAATGAGAAAATACCACGATACTAAGAGTAACGATAACACACCACAATACCAGTCCATTACTGGACCAAAAACACTCAGCACCGAATATTATTGTTATTACAGTGAAAAATGTCGCCCTCAACACATTGGTGTGGAGAAAAAATATCCTAACGCAACTTATTATTAACAATAATACAAAAGTATAACATTTGGACGCACTTCGTTTCGTGTCGTCATAAAAGGAATTTTAGGTTTTTAAAAGCGTTATCTTGTTTTTTTTTATTATAATATGCCAGTCGTTACACCCAGTGAGTAAGAATGTGACAACAAAATTAAAGCCTTTAAGTATGTAGTTACTTTAATTACTTACTTAGAATACTAACCCCAATCCCATGCCGCTGGTGTTAGGGCCCATCGGAGGGATTATGTTGGTAATATTGATTTTAAATGGTATTAATTATACCATTTTTAATATTATTATTTCTCCATGGGGTGTGCCTGGATAGCTACCATCCTTGAGCATCAGTCAGACGCCAGACGACTCGTCGTGTTCCGCTTGGAGACTTGGAGCCAGTTCTTTCTTTCTTTTTCTTCTCTCTTTCTTGGCCGGCAACGCATCAGTGATGCCTTTGGTGTTACTGATGTATGTATGGACAGCAGCATATGCGGCGGCATATGTCATCCCCATCGGGCTCTCATATGATTTCATACAAATGCGGCGCGTTCGGCGCTTACGGGGCGGACATACGTACTATTAAGTGCGGTCAGCATTATCGTGCAAGCTTGTATTTCAGTCAGTCAGGAGTTAGGTTAGGTTAGTCAAGAGTCAGGAGGTATCAGTGTTCTATAACTGTTAATTTGAGTACGGGAGTTATAGTTTTATTTGAAAATACCTTTAAGAATACTGTATTTGTTGTATTTAAAAATTAGTTTTCCTAAAATTCCATGGTTTTTCCCGCGTACATTTTATTTATTTTCCAAAAAAAGCATCATTACTGTGTGTTTCGACGTATAATTTAAAGGTGGCTATTTCAATAGAATGTCGGAAGACCTAATAAGGGCGCACCTACCTCAAACCGTGACGAAGGTAGACCATTGTGTGTCCCAAGTATTGGTCTGAACTAAGTAGGTAGTAAGCATTGTGCCCACGTAAAGCCTTTGTTGAAAGGATACCTATGAGCCAGTAAGCAATTAATATTATACTTACAAAAAGGTTTGATTTTGCTTTGATCATTTTTATTGATAGCAATTCTGAAGTCCATGCGGACGATGTCGCAGGTAGAAGCTAGTTATGTGATTCAAATCTTTATATTTGTTAATCTAAAATACACCAAAGAAGTTGATAATATGGAATAAATACCAACTTTGTACAATTTGCTTATAACAAAATGTGTATCGATTGTACAGTAATATTATTACTAGCTTCACACGCAGAAATTATGCTTATCGCCTATTGCCTATTTCACCCCCTTGGGGGTTGAATTTTAAAAAACCCTTCGTTAGTGGATGTCTACGTCATAAGAGGAATACGTGTGCGAAATTTAAGTTTCTAGCCCTAAGGGTCTAACCTGTGCGTTGATACATCAGTTCAATCACTTTTGCCTTTTCTATATACACAGATAATAGATCGCATAAAAAGCCCGTTCTTCACCCATATGGAAAACATAGGCGAAGCACGGCCCCGGGTCCCTTTAACTTAGTAAAATCCTAGTCTCTTTTGTTTTGAAGTCTCACTTAATAATAATGACAATAATACCTAAAAAGTAGAAATATAGTTACATACACCCTTCCTTATAGTTTGTTCTTATAACTTTACTTTTCTTTTAACTAAGTCCTCAGTCCGTTGTCAATTCCTAGCTTTTAAAAGATAAGTATACGATGTGGTCATCTTTCAGGTCAACTTATAGCTGATTCCAGCTGACTTCATTATTATGGAAATATTATGAGAATGTTTAATATAAATGGAAAGCTTTTGGGCGCTATTTATTACATATTCTGAATAAAATAATGTTCGGAAATATCTGTATTATTATATTTATTTACAAACAGTAATTGGCTACGCAGCTTCGGATAAAATAAACTTGCTGACGACATTGAACCTTGAAAACATCACTTCATTTAAGTTTGGAATATTTTTATTATTGTTGGAAAACTATATCTTGAGTAGATCTCGTAAAACAACAAGTTTTAAACATTCAATTACATTAACTATCTTTGCGTAGTTATTTTAACTATCTGACAAAAGTCGTCTTGCTGAACCCACATTGGGTTGACGCCTTCACAGAACCAGTTGACAGGTTCATGGATGTTGCTTGCTATCCAGCGGTTAACAAACTCCATTTACCCTGAGGGGAACTCTCGGCTACGCTTTTTACAATGTTTTCTTCAAGCAAAGTAAGTGATAATATTTATTTGTCACCTAATGTGTGTATTTAATTAATTTTTCCATGCGATATTATAGTTATTTTCCGTCTATATTGATACACTTCAGTTAAAATCTATATACTCAATGTTTTAAAATAAGATATAATAAACCATAAAAAGAATATTATACTACTATGTAAAATAACATGTTCCGTAATAACATAATAATAGCGAGCTTCAAAATGGGTTTTATGGAAAATGCACGAAACTTTCGTCATATTCTATTAAACCTTTCTTTTGAGTTTGTTTTTGTTCTGAATCTCATTTCGTAACTATTCAGGTACTCCCTTTCCGCACACTATCTAAGTCACATAAATCAACGTCTCGTATGCCATGCCAGCGCGGAGGGCGAAGATATAAAGTATGAAAACAGCGCACCGCCATCGCGCCAGCGGGGCCACCGGGCCAGCCACCGGGCCGTCACCGGGGCGACCGGTGCCGCCGGGCCGCCACGTGCCTCGAGCGGGACGGGAGCGACAGCAACACAAATATATCGTGCTCTTCGCTGTATTATTGTTTCATGATATTGCGAATGCCTGTGAGGGCAAATATTATGAAGGCAGAGAACTCATCGCAATGTATGCTAAACGTATAAAAATATTGAAATAGCATGTCAAAAGATTTTTCGCAATTTTTCTTCCACCAACTGTGTTTTTACTGATATTAAAATAGAAAACTAGGAAAAAGTACAGGCTTCTATAATAATTCAAAACATTTAACATTACAGGTACATAACAGTGGAACCTCGATTATCCGGCCCTTAGTTACATTATACGGATTCCCGATTATCCGGACTAATAAATCCCGATCAAGTATACATTTATGAAATACTTTAACCCCTTGAGGTTGAATTTTTTTAATAAACATTGATTTTTGGTAAAAGTTTTTTTTTTCTTTTTAATAATTTTTAATATTACCTAACATTAACATTATTTGTCGTGTACAAAAACCTCCACTATATCTCAGGTGTGGAGCTCCCCGTTATTTACCGTTTGTTTATTTACAAAACGATTCAATAAATATTTCAGAAGACGAAAAATAAAATGTATTGTGTACGGATTTTCGGCTGTTAGACTCGTCTGGCTGCTGTCTCGACGTAGGCTTTTTGCACGCAGACGAAGATTAGGGAAGAAGGTAAAATACCAACGTAATTTATACCAATGTCGTAGACACCGACTATTAACTCAAATAATAAAAACTTGTAAGACATTCGCAGTGGACTGATAGATGAGGTTATTTCAACCAAAGTAGTACCAAGCTAGCTTTATAAGAACTAAATTAGAATTTCTCAAAGTACATGCGGAAAGTGATGAAACTTTACATTCGTCTGGCGGATAATATTAATTCGTAATAAATAAAAACTAAAGAGTCCGTTGTGGATATTTTATTATCCCTTAGAACATTACGTACCGAACCCTAGAATCACGAAGCAACAGTAAAGTCAGTTATGTTATTAGCCGAGTCCTCACGAACTTATATTGTACGAGGACCGTTTCTGTGACTATGATTGATGATGGATTTGCAGTAAACGTTAAAGGTGGTTTCAACCGCTTTCGAGGCTGATATGAGAGGCAGATGTGAGCATTTTGTGAAGAAGGACTGGTCGAAGTATTTGATGTTGGGTTTTGGGAATTGGAACTAAATATAAATGGTATTAACGACCAATATCACCTAGTGAATATTTTATTTCATTGTTACTGTACGAGTAGCTTGAGTCAAATACTATTTCATTTATTATTGGATATACAAGAGCGAGCAGAATTTTGGGTTTCGTGTAGGGTCTATCTCAGGTAAACTATAGGAGAGCGCGCCAGACGACATGGATTGATAACTGGACACGTTTTTAGATTATAAGTAAAAAAGAGGTAGAATTGTCACTAGCGCGCCGAAGATGAAGATCGTAAGAGCAGTCAATTGACCTCGTCTGCTCGTATTCGCTCTGTCAATACAAGACGATAGGCAGTGTTGTTGTTGTCAGCTAAGTGCTTGAGATTTGACATACAACGTTAAAATGCCTTCGTGTATTATTGTAGTGTGATTGGTGTAGTGAAACAAAAGATAAACGTGTGTGTGTTGTAGCTCTTTTCGATAAAGATTTTTTGGTTGATTTGTAAGGGCATGACGTATCTATAGTTTGTAAATTAATCTCCAGTAGTGCAACATGTCGAAAATAATTATTGTTGTTGCGTAGTTACAAAACTGTAACGCAGTGATGTACCTTTTCAGAGTTGACTTACCTAGAACATGGCTATGTCATCTCGTAAGTCGAACGTTTTTGAATAACACAACAAAAGTGTAATGTGATCAATAAGCCTGGTGGTGGATAAGGGCAAGGTACGTACGCACATACATGGAGGGTGTATCTACTACTAAGCAATCTTCCTGCGACCTACTTTTATAATAAAAATATGTGCATTAAAAATGATGGTCTAAAGGTGCAGTCACACGAGCAATTCAAGTTGCTGAATTACCGGCAATACTAGGCAATTTTGACGTCACGGCCACATCGAGCAATTTCTACATTGTCCTTAGGCGAAGTTACATGACCGATTTTTTAAGCAATTATTGCCCGGTGACAATTGCCAAAGGTAATGGAGCAATTATAATTATATGACGTGTTGCTTGTGTCGCCGGCAATAAAAAAAAAATTGAATGAAAAACATAACTTCCTGCTTATTCATTTACTAAAAGTAGTATTTTGTACGCCAATCAAATGAAAAGTTTTAAGTCGGTGCCATTATTTTTAAAATTACAGACATTAATTTTCTATGAGTTATCAGTTTACCTACCCTTCGCGCGACCGTGATTTCCCCTGGGCGAAAGGGGCGTGTATACACTGGCATATGAGACAGATATAAAAATTGCCTTGAATCAAAGATGTTATAAATACAGATACGTTATGCCCTTACAAATCGACCGAAAAATCTGTTCCGACCGAGCTATAACACACACACGTTTATCTTTTGTTTGCCTACACCAATCACTAGTACATTGGCAAATTATGTAAAAAGGATGGCATTACTAAAACCATAATAGTAAAAAAGACAGCTAGTGTTTGTCGCTCGCGTCAATCTATATAGGCTACGGTCTGTAATCTATATGGCGTCTTTGCATGAGTTATTAGATTGTTTAGAAAAATAATTGAAATAGACTAAATAATCTAAGTATCTTAGCGTACTCAAATGTGGTATGAGATTCCTTGTGTTTTGTTGACCTTGGAGTCATAATTGGTGCACTTTCGAAACACACACGATGGCATTTTGATTTATTTTCGTAAGGACGTATGAACCTACGATGCGCCACGCTCATGATTGCGCTCGACGCAGACTAATCACAAGAGTTCCCAATTGGGAACTTTTTGAGTCACACAACGCGCGCGGTTATAACGTATCTGCCTCTTCTTAATATATAATATCTTTGCCTTGAATATTCTAAACGGTTGGATATCATCCATTCATTCATCAGCATTTGGAGGTTCACAGCTGGACATAGGCCTCCCCTAACGGTTGGATATGAATTTATATAGAGTAATTAGAGAAATAGATGCCGA
Organism: Thymelicus lineola; assembly: GCA_963932265.1. Taxonomy (NCBI): domain Eukaryota; kingdom Metazoa; phylum Arthropoda; class Insecta; order Lepidoptera; family Hesperiidae; genus Thymelicus; species Thymelicus lineola. Next base: position 438,930 of record OZ010686.1, read on the forward strand.
AATCATTGCCGAAATATTTTCAGATTGCTCCAGATTGCTCCAATAATTGCTCCATTATGTTTGGCTATTGTCGCCAGACAATAATTGCTTAAAAATTGCTCGTGTACATTTGTTTTACCAACGAACGTTGCGAAATAGGAGATGCGAACAATTCTCCACGGCCTAATAGAAGTTTTCTAAAACCCATTTGTTCATTCTGAGGACGTTGTTCAGTCGTCCACGCCCTTTCCGGTAAAATATCCTCCCAACAGGGACATTTGGTCCACACGCTTTATTTCCGTAAAAAGCCCTTTACGAGAAATTGTGTTCTCAAGATGTTTGACGCTTTCATTTTTTTGTGGTTATAAACGAATATGGTCTAACTCTATCTGGTTTCACTCATATTATCAAAAATTTTTGAAGATTAATATCATTCATCTTGAGTTTTTTTATCAATGTTACGAGACGAAAATTATACATATTTGATGTTTTATGTATTGTATATTTTTTAAATAACACCGAAATATGTGCAAATAAATGTTTTATATTCCATTCCTGTAGACGGCTGAGTATTAACTACCCAGTTTTATCCCGACGGTACTTATAAATTGTGGTAGGACTTTATTACCTTCAGACGACAGAGAAGAGAAGAGATCAAGAATCCTTCTTAGATTCCCCACCTTTATTAATGTGTTTCGGTTCTAGCGTCGTAGAGCCATTATGTTAATAATACTGTACCTCATTTCCTTCGTGGCCAGCGACTAGGTGTTACAGACGACCATAGGCGGCGGTGACTACTTACGGTGACGACTAGCATTAAAAAACATTCGAAAAATTTCGTAGTTCATTGTTAATATCAGAGTATGAATATGCTTGTTATGCGTGGCACTGAGGTTGGTCACTCGTTTACCGTTTACTGACTTATGGTGACGCAGTATCGAGAAGTACAGCCCAGACCTTCGCAATTATGAGAAGATGCAAAGATAGTCATAGCGGATTGTAATGCAATTAATTTACTTCGTCACCTAAGGGTTGACTTTCAAAGGCTCATTTAATGGGGTTGGCTTACAAGAAACAATTATCCTGTTCCAATCAGCACTCATACAATAGCAGTCTTCTGGTTTCAGGTTTAATTTGCGCCATCCTTTAATTGCATGTTGTTTATTATACGCTGACCCACATTATATTGAAAAATAATTGAAGCTTGATATCTTTTATGCACATTGTATAATTATCGTAAAATGATATTATTATATTCGGATGCAGTTTCACAATTAATATAAAGTGGTCAAGTGCGCGTCGGACTTGCCCATGAAGGGTTCTGTAGAAAATGTCAACTTTGATTGCGAGTTTAGGTAACATTGTGCTACTCGTATAAATTAGTATACGATACTCATGACGTAAGTAGTCCATTATTGCACAGCGTTTAGTACTTTCGTTACGCTCGGAGCGGCTCGGGTGCTAAGTTTACACCAGTGCAATAATATACTACATTGTGTATTGTATCATGTGTTTCGGATATAGAGCCAAAGAGCCCCCTATGCTCGCTTCTTGATGGAAAAAGTTGTTGATGATGTTGTGTGTGGTTGCCTAAGGGGGTGATGACCACTGACCATCAAGGGCGCGACTGTCCTGTTGTTGGCTTCTGACTTAAAGCTACGACAACATCGACGATCACTTATTTACAAACCAAGTGTATCAGATCAAATTGAAAGCTGAACAACGCAATAAAACTTGTAATGGAGCTGGTGCGGGGGACGTTCTGATTTGATTAAGATTGTCCACGATGATACTGTTTGTGCCAAATGATGTACATTTGAATTCACTCTGTCTGTCGTACTTAAACTAGAAAATAAAATCGCAATCTCGTCGGAAAGACTCGTCTTTGAGTGAAATTGTCCCATCACGGCCCCGACGTGTCTTCGTTGTCGAAACTGATGTGCAAGGACTTGAAACAATAGGTGGCCGTGACTTTATTTTTTTGGAGAATAGTAGAAAATTCTTTGGATAAAAATCAAGATAAGCAAATAAACAAAAACAGTTCGTAATAGTGATATATTTCAAATGTTACATGATATGAATACACAAGGAATAACAACCAAAAGGGTGAATATTTATCTATGACATACATTTTATGCCCTCCTCTCTTTGTCAAACCTACTCGTAATAAGGTCTAGTCTGTTCCCTCACAAATCAAGCTAACCATAAAAGATAAATTTTGCAGAAAATTTCTTCAATTTACTCTAAAATTGAAAAACGACTTATGTAAAACTTAAATGAAATTATCAGCCTCGCTGACGATGCAGCACGCGCCTCCGACAGCGAGACGTGAAGGTCGTGACGTATTTGTCAGAAATTGAATCAATTAAAACTTTAGGAACGATTCTAAAGTCGCCTTGTTCGGGGTTCGGATGAAATTAAAGCTTGTTTAGTGATTACTAATTGAATCAGTTCCAAGGGTTTCATTTAAATTTATTTTGTAATTTGAGGAGTCCTGAATCACCGGAATTTATGAAGGATTTTGATTTCATGACTTATTTTGTTTCATGAGAATCCCTGTGAACAATAACGCTGAATGAGCTAGACAGGGGAAGGGGCTCATTGCGAAATGAGAAGAGAAAGCGAAATTTATGGAGACGTAGACACAAAATATAATTACTTCGGTGGTTTAGTAATCAATTTAATTGTGTAATCTTAAGAAAAGATCCAATCTTAAATTTAATAATACTCGACCGTTCTGAAGCCATTCCTCATTGGCGCGGCCTACTGAGCCAATTGCGCCCGTCCGCGTCGGCTGAATAGACAGCCATCATTCTTCATTTAAGTTATTATAAGTGACACACTGCCGCCATAGCGGACATACTGAGCGTTTAAATTCGCTGAAATTTAAGTGTAAATTAAGTGTCGAGTTTATAGTTGCCTAGAGGGAATAGGTATTCTTTAATTTTGATAGTAAACAAATAATGTGACAAGCCCTTTCAATCCATTTTCCATATGAAAACAACAAGTTCCTACTTATACATACATACAATGTTACTGTGTGATTTCTTTTACATGCGCTACGTTACCGAAGTAAACTAGCGTATAGCGTATTGTTCCATAAATAAATATTTTCTTGTACACGTCTTGTAGCTACACTTGCAACAAGAATAATAAAATAAAAAGTAAGCAGACTAGTAAAATAAATGAAAAAAATATTAATGATTATTTATTATAGTAAGAATTTGATCACTACTCCAGTTGGCCACTAATTTAATTGGTGATCTAGGCATCCTCAATCAGTAGGAAAGATCCAGGCCTTGAGGTGGGCCGGAATGTATCGAACTCAATTGATGGGTACTTAGAAAAAGGTTTGAAATGTTTGTGATGGCTGTGGCCACCAAGCACCATCGCACCTACTAAATTGTTAGAAGCATTTATCTTTAAACATCCCTCTCAGTAAGAAGGGAGTCTCGCCCAGTAACACTTAAAAGATGAGGGGATCATTAAATGAACATCAATCTCGACCTTTGTTATTTATATTTTCTAATTTTTCTTGAGAACCATTGTACTCGCTTACAGCATTTTAGTGCAGTTATTTCATTGTGTTTAAGTGCATACATATATTTAAAGTTTAGTATTATCAAATATGGTGTGCTACATTTCAATTACCATGTTAGCAACTGTCTACACATAAACATGTGTTTATCATATGTATCTGTTACGGTTACGAGCTCAGTGTGCACTTTCATATGCAATTTGTAGTCTTTCATCACCACATTAGAGGGTATTAACAAACTTGGTTATTTGCAGCCTCGTATCGCCATCTGATGTGTGAAATATTTGAGTAAAAAACGAAAATTTTCTACTACGAGACATTCATAAGTAAATTGTTACAAAAATCGAGTCCAACCTTGTGGGTGCAAAAATTTTGACACTAAAACATTTTGGTAATTCAACATTACCTTGAAGGGTCCTGTAAAGTCTGCTCTGGTTATAGTGAGAGAATTACCCAGTGCTGGTCTCAAACAATGGTTTAGAAACCTTTAAAAAAATATTCATTATGGTCGCATGTTTGGTTACAGTAAATCAGTCAATAAAATCACTCAATGGAATACTGACAAATCCACAACCCATATTTTAGGCATACTACTGTTACTTTGACTGTGTATAATTATGTATTGTTTGTTATTAACAGTTAAGTAAACAATAACGAATTTTGGTGTAGGTATGATGAGCACTACACAATAAAACTCCATATATAAATGACGAATTAATTTTATTCCAACATTAAGACAATTGTATTGTAATATTTACACGATATGTACATTTTTACAGGATAATTATTTAAGTAACGGTATACAAATTTAACATTAATTAGTCGCCTTGCGATAGAAAATTACCTAGAGTTAGTAAATTCATTATAATGCCCGTCGGCCAAAAAACTCCACTTATACCTGGTCTGCTGTCACACAAACAAACAAATAATGTAACGTATACAACTATCACAACACTCGCGCTCGGCAGAGATGGAGTCGACGCGGCGCGCGGGCGGCTCGCGGGCGGCTCGCGGGCGGCTCGCGGGCGGCTCGCGGGCGGCTCGCGGGCGGCTCGCGGGCGGCTCGCGGGCGGCTCGCGGGCGGCTCGCGGGCGGCTCGCGGGCGGGACAGCGCGCAGACAGGGCTCGTGTCTGCGCGCTGTCCGGATGTCCGACACAACACTCTTTATCCTAACACATTAGTCTATGGACACGATAAGCGTGTCCTCCTCTAGCACGGCGCTTGATTGCTCGCGGCGTCGGCGCGAAGCCCGCACTCAGAGTTTCGTGTGAGACAACCCGTTTGGGGCTATCAGGGGGGCCAGGGTCCCCGGCCTCGTATCCATCGCAAAAGCCTCGCTGACCGCCACCGATCGTGACGTCATTGCCGTCGATGCCTCAGACTTGGATCCGCCGGCCCCGGGGGGTGCCGTCAAGCCGCGCATTTCGGCATTGCGTGCCTGGGCCCGGGACGCTCCTCCACCTTTCTTCCTCGGTATCACGCTGTTCTCCACGTTCAATGTCACGTTGATATCTTTGCTGGCGCAGGTGCACGCCTTCAGGAAACTCTTCTTGAAGTTGTCCGAAAGGAATGCGTATAGAATAGGGTTCATGGCAGAATTGCTGTAGCTGAAGCAGGCGGCGACGAGGAACACTGTTATAGTAATGCGGCTGGCGCAGGCCGTCGGCGGGGAGTAGATCAGGGCCACCTGGAACGCCCAGTATGGCAACCAGCACAACACATAAACCGCGATTACCGTCAACACCAATTTAGTAACTTTTCTATGAGATCTCTTCTTTTCCTTGGATTTATTCTTGGGCCCCACGGTTTTCAACTTCCTGATTACGAGGCAGTAAAACACGAATATTAAAGTAAGCGGTGCGGCGAAGCCGAGAGCGAAGGAGTAGAGAATAAACGAAGTTTGCCCCTTGTTGAACTCCTGCTCCGGCCACACGATGTTACAAGATGTCGAAGAACCATTTTCTGATGTGATCAACGTCGTGTACATGAATATGGGCGTCATCACCAGCACGGAGGCAGTCCAGGCGGCCGCTGATACTATTCTCGACACGAACGGCGTTCTCAACCTCGGAGCCGCTATCGGATGGCAGACGGCGATGTAGCGGTCCGCGCTCATGATGCAGAGAAAGATGCTACTTGTGAACTGATTGATTCCCGTCGAAATCATGTATGCTTGGCACATCAACTTCCCGAAGGGCCAGGAGCGCAAGTACATCGTTATGATTAGAAACGGAATACCGATTAGGAAGCATTCATCGGCTATCGCTAGGTTTACGATGTACATATTGGTCACCGTCTGCATTTTGGAGTATCGAAGTACGACATATATCACAAGAGTGTTCCCGAGGAGTCCCACCACGCACACCAGCGCGTACAGGATCTGCGTGACGATGTACACGACGGGCAGGTTGATGTTCGGACAGTAGTCGAAGGTGTTGTTGAAGGTCATGTTCTCGTCGTACGTGAAGTTGCCGTTGCCGTACATTTCCACGTCTTCTAGCTCCATTTTTGTCCGTAAGTTATGCCCGATGATCTTCTCAAAAACTGCGTTTACCTGAAAATTACGAGGTAAATAATATAATCAATCTGTTAAATAATATGTTTTGTATCAATTATATACTTTTTAACGTTTAAGATTCACTCAAATCACAACTGTAAAAACAAAAAAGTAAATAGACAATCTCAAATTGTGTTCTTATAAAAAAATTAATTGTAAGTTTAAAACGTGACGGTTTGGTTTTAAACTAACGACGTTGTATCGCAGTATGTTGTATTGTTATAAAGAAGTTTACTTTCGCCACGTATACCTACCGTTGTAAACTTTCTTTCTTTTTCAGATGACCCATACGACTAACCTTTACCTACTGCGGTTTTACTATTCTGAAGCCATCGAAATGCCTTTTCTTAATTTTAACATAAAACATGTTGGCCATGACCAAAACTTTCAAAGGGGTTGTAAGGGTAACATCCCCTGGTCGTGGGTGTACCCTGCTGAACTTCAGACGAGGGTACGATGCACAGGTCCTTTCGGTTAAAGGTTAATTTCTACGATACTTGATGGTAGGGTATGTTCCCCGCTAGTTTATCATCGTTTATCTGTGATAATCAACTGTGAAATGTTTATTATGTGTTTTCATCGGGCTGTCAGGCTGCCGGGTTTTGAATACGCTTGTTGAACCAGTAAGGCCTGTTAACATCCGTCTGTCTTCTCAGTGTTCATATAGGCAATATTATATATAAATTCGACACTTACATTTTGTATCAGCAAGCAATTATCTCCCGAGCACTCCTCGCGAGCCCCCCGCCTCGCGTCTGAAACAATACAAATCGTTCAATAAGTTGTTTGTATCACGAACTATATTTATTACAATAGCGCGTCTGTTAAATCGTTTATCACCACGTTTATTCGTTTCGGAGTGGGCAATCTCCTGTCGAGGTGATTTGAAAGATCGATGGCGAGTTGTCGTGAACGATGGGTTTATGGACGTCATAATAGGAATTTAAGGAACCGGCTTTTGTGGAGCGGAAACGTTTTCTCGGAAAGAAATAAACTGCTATGTATTATTATATTAATTGTACAATTTTATTCATGTGGCATTTTTGGTAACATTTTCTTGAAATTCAATTAATAGATTTAAAGAAAACAGCCCCTAGTTTGGTGGCGCACCTATAGCAGTAGTAGTATATTAATACGACTGCACTGCAATGAGCAATTAAAGCTATTATTAGTTAGGATTATGTTATTAATATTGTCTTTAAAATATTATTACTGCGACTTGTGACAAATCCTAAGTGATCGACCGACTGAGGCAACAGCGGGCGCGGACGGTAGTAGGATGGGTGACCATTAGTGGTAAAAATTTCTTGAGTGCTTCGCTTCGCTATGAATTAAGACCCTGGGCTATGAGTGCTTCTATATTTCGAAAAGAAACACAAGATGGCTCAAAGCAATAAGCTTGATGTTAGTTTATCGATAATTTTATATATCTTGGGCTATATGTCCAGTAAGAGACAGTATCATTCTGCAGCGATATTTAATTCGCTTCGCTCGTAATTGACCGCCACCTCACCAAGCATGTTTACACTGGTGTGATTGGTAGCCTCTGGAGAGAAATAGAACATTGTTTAGATGTTCCTCTATGCTGCGTACACACTACACACGGCGTGTTATGATGAACGGATTTAGCCACGATCGCGCGGCGCGCGCGCAGGTTGTCGACGGCCGTGTCTGACACACTGCTGACATAGGTTTTTTATAGCTATAGTAATTTTAAAAGCGTGGTGTATTTAAGACTTACGTTATTTTAGTTCTACTAAATGTATTCCTTGTTTCCGGGGTAAAATTGTTCATAGCAAGCAAAAATACTTTAGATGTTCTGTTTATTACAGGCGCAATTAATACTTGATTTTAGGAACGCTTTCGATGTGGTAGATAATGACGTACTTCTCAAAAAGTTGGCAGTAGCAGTAAAATTGTTATAATAAAAAAATAGATTTTTCCACGTGATTAATAGCAAATATCTCAATTTTTAAACAACTTGTAGGTCGATTTTTAATAACGCTAGAGTTTTATAGCTGCCTTTAAATCTTTTTCGCTTCAATAATAAACAATTTTAGGCGAGATATTTATGGTAGAAAATAAAACGTTCAGATGATTGACCTCTCCAGACCGAGAACACTTAAAGCGCAGAATAAAAAGCCTAATTTGCGCCGAACTGCGGGCTCAATGGGCTTCGACATTGACAAGCGAGTGACTTGCAATTAAATGAAGCCATTTTCCATCAAATTGATATACCATTTATTATTAGCTATCATCTTCGTAATATCGAAACGTAGTCGCTCTTCTAATTACACCACGGGTACATGAATGTATATTACTTATTATACAGAGGGGAACTGTAGACATAAATATATCTACATACACAATTACACACACATTCAGTTTTCATTGAAATCTGCTAAATGAGAAGGCTTAATATGAGGAGATAATTTTCTATATTAGTCCTTAGTCATTAGTGACGGTTAGCCTTCGATTGCTGTATTATTGTTATTTGCCCCTGCTTGCTGGCCGGAGTTGCCGGGTTTATATTGCACTCTAGGGTAGGGCAGACAACACTACGTGGAATCGGTTTTGCAGCGATTCGTTTCTGTCACTAACGTTAACGTTGAAAAAATAATATACAAAACAAAGTAGACGTTTCTAAATTACGAGAATATTATACGTTACTTATAGATTTTGAATATTATAGTACCTCATTATACTACTTGTTTGTTAGTTCAAATGTTAAAAATAGGAAATATAAAATTATATTAACGAATCGTTATATACGTAGTTTGTACTTATGCTATTCTATCAATTGTTGCGCACCCTAAAAAAGTGCTACTGCACGAATATTGTTCACAAAGTTATATTCAAACAGTTCTATAACATTAACTTATCGTATAAAAAAATAATAAAGGAAACAGGAGAGTAAAAGTTATTTACTTTCGGTAGGCTGTAATATTTTGACGTTATCACAGGCCACTTTCCGAAGTCAATACGTAAACAATTGCTTGGTGGTACCACAGAAGACATAATATGTAGTAGGTACGTATAGGTAGTACGTGTAGGTAGTATAGTAGGTACACTAATTGCAGGGCAGAAGAGCATTTTCAAAGTCACGTGACCGCTGCCCTGCTAAGGTCACGTGGTCGCCGGCTGGCCTGTGTTTTAGCTAAATCATGGTAGGATATAGCAAGACAGCTGAATTATCAGCTAATATTAGCCTGTTTTAAGAGTTCATGGTAAGCACCCAGGTCGATAAAGTCTGCGAGCATACTGTAGTGGGCAACTCAAGTCGAACCCCCATCCACAGTTCATTACAAACAATTCCATTAAGAAATAGCGTAAAAATCATTAAGTACTCCCAAACCTACGCAAGGAATATGTCTGTAATGTAATAAGTAGTTTATGGTAAACATTCATTGACAAATACCAACATAACTGGAAAAAGTTCGACCTCCCATCCCAGCCCGTGCTAAACAGCTTGGGTCGCTATCAATTTTATTGAGCTACTGATACGATACATCTTTGATTCCAGTGAAGGTAACATTATATTGTGTTTTCTTAACAAACATTCAATATAAAACATAAGTGATAAAGTATCACTCTCCCGTAGTTTTGTTTGTTTATTCTCGATAGAAGCTCCATTACGGTATTTGGAACACCAGAACAACAAATGGCCCTAATAAATATGTAGAAGGAATAAAGCAAAGACAGTTTCTCACTAACACGATATATTTATATTGTATTTTCGCAGCTCTATCACCGTGAGTACTATACATAAATTGTAAATTCTCTCTCGATTGATTCACGTAAGAGCGCATTTCCACATAAATGAATTGTTTTTTGTAAATGAATAGTACCTACCTCGTATTCAGCTACTTTGTTCTTAGTACGAAAATTATATAATAACTAGCAATTAGAACAATTTAATTACGGGTGACAGCACCTAGGTACCAATACCCACGCGAATACGATTCGGGCTAGACCCGATTTCATATTTCGATACAAATAATTGATGACGAACATTCAACAATTAACTAACGATATCACAAAGTAGAATATAGTTCTGTTTGGTATTAACAAATCTAAAATTAACTTCAACGGAGTCAAAAACAGATTTCCAGATACTAAATTACTGTCAACGAAATTAACCTCATCCTGTCTGTATTCTGGAGCTATATGACGTACATTAATAACTTTATTTAGGTGATATGTGGCTCAGGCGCGCCTAGGGCGGCAATATGTGCTAATAGGGAAATTAATCAAAATTTAGATTACCTGCAGACAGGCGGCGACACTCGCATCACGCACGGATCTGGAATAATGAAACACCTCGTTAGTTATGCGGCATGCTATACTGAACTCCTTGTGGGATACAACGATTTTGCGTCATTAAAATAAAAAATAACGCTACATATTAATAGACCCACACTGGGATTCCCTGTGTCGTAGGTGCCAACATATAAAGACAAGAACATACACATCCAGATCGAGAACTTTATGTTTCAAAGTCATCATTAAAATATCCGTCTCGCTGGGAATCGAATCCAGGACCCATGGCACTTCGATAGGGCATGGTAGCTGCGCCGTACGGGTCGTTATTTTCATTAAGCCTAAGAACTTGAAAATCGAATCGAACGGAATAACTAGATTTATTTTAGTGACAATACACAGTGTACGATTCCTGAACGGAGTGTTGTTCATGCCGTTATCTGTTTCGAATGATCACTGGGTGAGTGGGTGTTGTGTGTAAATCCAAGCCCCCGTGGTGCGGTCACGTCGCAGCGTCACGTTAGCCTCAGTCCGCAACCAATATTCGAAATAAATTTGTCTAACAGCTCAACCTATGCAATGATTTACCTGTCAACAATAAATCAAATGGGTGAATTTCAACAAACACGAATTTTGCCTAATTACAGTGGCGAATTTAAATTAGCTGTTTTTGATAATTTTTTTTGGCCAAAATAATAGACAAAGAGTAGTACTAATTAATCATATACTAGAGATCGAAAAAAAATTATTAGTTCATGAGATATTTCCATTTGAAATTATCAAATGCCACCGAAATTATTAAAGGACCACCGGAATTAAAATCCAAGCCACCGAAATTGATTAAATTTAAACTTGCTGTTTCTAATACACTTTATTTGGCATAAATAATATGTAAATAGTAGTAATAATTAGTCATATAGTAGAGATTGAAAAAAAAAATATTTGTTCCGGAGATATTATCAAATTACACTATTAAATGCCACCGAAATTAGGACCACTGGAATTAGAATTTGATCCACCGAAATTGATTTATGCCAATGAGAAATCATAAAGGCAGGATCATTTAATACTTTAAAGATATGTACATTTTGAAGAATAGGAGTCTAGATGAACGGACTCCTTTTGGCGGTAATTAGAAAGGCCCATTGCACTTCTGAGTCACGTTTACGAGTATAAGCTGTTTTCGAGGGTCCTCACAAATCGATTTGCACGCAAGCTTGACGACTTCCAGCCTCCCGAACAAGCAGGATTCCGAAAAGGCTACAGCACCATAGACCATATACACACATTGTGGCAGATTATACAAAATACCGAGGAGTATAATTTGCCGTTATGTATAGCCTATGTGGACTATGAGAAGGCCTTTGATTCTATCGAGATCTGGGTGGTACTAGATTCTCTCCAGCGGTGGCGGATCGACTACCGGTATATCGAGGTGTTGAAGTGTTTGTACTCATCCGCCATCATGTCCGTCAGAGTACACGACACAGCAACGAACCCCATCCAACTGAAGAGAAGTGTCAGACAAGGATGTCATATCCCCAAAACTGTTCACCGCTGTGTTGGAAGACGTGTTCAAGCTGATGGAGTGGAAACAACATGGCATTAACATCAATGGCGAATACATCACACACCTGCGATATGCCGATGATATAGTCATCCTGGCGGGTTCCCTGGAAGAACTTGGTACAATGCTCGGGGACTTGAACAGCGTCTCACAACGGGTGGGTCTTAAGATGAACATGGACAAGACGAAAATCATGTCGAATGTCCATGTCACACCCGTATCGGTTGTTGTTGACAGCGCTGCTCTCGAAGTTCTAGACGAATACCTGGGACAAGTGATCCAGATGGGTAAGTCTAACTTCGAGAAAGAAGTCACTTGTAGAATCCAACTCAGATGAGCTGCGTTCGGGAAACTCCGTCATATATTGTCGTCCAAAACACTACCTCAGTGCCTGAAGTTTAAGGTGTTCGAGCAGTTTGTGTTGCCAGTGATGACATACGAATCCGAGACGTGGTGCTTTACTATTGGCCTAATCCACAACCTCAGAGAAGCGCAGCGGGCTATGGAGAAGGCTATGCTTGGTATTTCTCTACGTGATCGCATCAGAAATGAGGAGATCCGTAGACGAACAAGGGTAACCGACACAGCTTGAAGAATTAGCCAGCTGAAGTGGCAATGGGCAGGCCACATAGTGCAAAGGACCGATAACCGTTGGGTAAGAAAGGTCCTCGAATGGCACCCACGGCTCGGAAAAAGGAGGATAGGACGCCCCCCGACCAGGTGGACTGACGACCTCAAGAAGACAGCGGGCATTCGCTGGATTCAGAAGGCTCAGGTCCGGTCAGAGTGGTGCAAGTTAGGGGAAGCCTGCAGTGGACCTCCAAGGGCTGATGGATAGATGGAGACACGCTTGTGTTTCTGTGGCCTATACTTCCCTATACGCTTTGATTTACCACCGGAGCCACCGAGATTGCGCCACCGGACTTAGAATCAGAGACAAAACTTGAGTTTTAAAGAAAACTTTTAGTTACAGGTTAACTTTTATTTCACAATTATAGTTGAAAACCGTTAATGGAACCCTCCATAAAATTTCTAGATAATCTGCTTTGTACTTTTACTAATATACATGACATCGGAATTGGATGATTTTGTATTCCTGTGCCACCGCAGTTAGTACTTACGTGTTTGGCAGGAAAATTACGCAGCCAGTCGGTCATCCTAACACGCAGTTTGCAAGAGCACAACTGAACGGTGCGGGGAGAGCCAGTAAGGTGTCTTCCAAATCGTGAAGTAAAAAGTAATGAAGTATACAAAATGCGCCACCAGTATTGCTTTTTTTTGTAGGACATTTTTAAAAGATGTTTTAAGAGCTGTTGTTTAATCTTAAATTACTCCATAAATATATATTAGTAGTGTTATTTAATGTATTTCTAAAAAACATTCCCTTTCAATGAAATTTATTTACCAAAAAAAATTTAATTAATAAAATATGTAAATAAACGCTGTTTGGACAGTACACCGGAATTAGATTTTAGGTCTTAGATATTTTTTTATTAAGAATCTATGTATTAAATAGCTCTGAATACTTCACTATCATGTAGATCACTACTTAAACTACCTATATAAAATTATGCATAATTGTAGTTTACCTCCACACATTAATTTTCAACCTCGCCGTCTCAAAAATGCGCTTGGGAAATTCACCCAAATGATTTTCCAAAATATCGTGTTTTGAGTGTATGGATTGAAGCCACAACGTTATTAATAATAATGACATTCATAATGAACAACGTTGTACTAAATGGCATAATTGCTGTTATGGATGAAGAATAATTTGAGTACAGCACGTGTATTCTAGGATGAAAAATCACAAAACATATTAACTGTCATGGCAGTCGGAAATGAAAAATGTCTGGAAAAAATCAAGCTAACTAATTTGCCTTCACCCACGCAGCATACGTTGAAGCATAAACCTTCCTTACATAAGTTTTTGAAAACGAAAATGCTTGCTATCAATATAAAAGAATCTCGCTTAGGTTAGGTTGCTAATTTATGATTATGTATTATATAATACAGTTGCTTTTATAAAATGTAAACATAATACTCAAACCCCGACTGTATCAGAATAATGAAAAGGAAAACAGGATTTCAAATTATCAGGATAGGAAAACTGAAAATAACAGTTCATATAATTTCACTTCCAATGAATTATGATCAAAGACTTTATCCAACTATTATACTTAATTAACTATACACAAACACAATAGTTAATTAAGAATTATAATTAATATATTGTTACATAATGAATACGGGTAGCACACAAAGCGATATTTACCTCAGTCAGAGCCTTTGTAATACATATTCAATGTCATTCCGTTTGAACCATATCCTGCCACCAAAAACAAACTATGCAGTAGTTAAATCATGCGATGTAGGCGTAACACTAACTCATTACATTTGAAATGAAACAAGCTGAATCTACACTGTAATCTATGAATTTACACTTTAAACAACTTTTAGAAGAGATAAATAAAAAGACGACCCTGTTGCCCAGTTGGTAGCGACGCTGCCTGCGAAGCGAGGGGTCCCGGGGTCGATTCCCGGCCGGGGCAGAGATTTATGTGACGGATAAATATTTGTACTCAAGTCTTAGTTGTTCTTATTACTGTGATGTGTTTTATGTGTTGTCCATGCCACCCGCGACACAGGTGAAAACCTACTGCGGGGGTATGAGTGTGTAAGCGTTTAATATTATTGAAGTGAAACTTCTTTAGAATCGTTAGTGATTTGAAACCGGATGCAACGACAGGTAAGATAATATAACCGCTAATTTCGTCATTCAATTTAACTTCTGCGTAGCTCATTGGTCAGGACGTAGATACACAATACCTGATGCGCAGGTTCGCGTCGCACAATATTTCTTTTTTTTTAGTTTTATTTTTTAGTTTTATTTTTATACTGTTTTTAAATACTTTCAAATGCTCTTTTAAATATTTTCAAAGAATTTATCAACAAAGAATAAGAATTTCATTCTTTCATTTTGTCGATCGACCTAACGATTATACAGACAGTAAAAATGCTAAGTTGTATTCATAGATGGCGCGAGTAATAAGATAGAACATTCGTTTTATTGCTAGATAGCTTTTTAAAAAGTGCTAAGTTGTATTCATAGATGGCGCTTCGATTTATTGCTTTAAGATTCGATCTATTGCTTTTTCATCTCATTATCTTGAAACCAAAATTTTGGAAAGTTTCACTTCTACCACGTGTGAATTGCACACATTTTCTTTTTAATTTATTAAATTATTACACTACATTATATTATAGCTTCAGCTCTTGAGTAAATCTCGCTAGTAGTACTCGTAATATTAAATCTAGGGACAAGTTAGGTGAATCTCATAAAGTATTTTTGTCCCTCTATTAACTTTCACAACATTGTAATATGTAAGTGAGAATATTTAAGGTTCAATCTAGAACATCCTCTTTACATTCTAGAACATCGTACTTTACTACGACGATATATTATGACGTTTTTGTCGCAATCGTTAATAAGCACGATGCATCCTAAGCACGGGAAGTAGCTTGGATTAAAGGTTTAATAAAAATGAATCACTCTATTGGATTATTAATGAATGTTGTATATTTAGCTCCTATTTAATAAATAGGTACGATGAAGGTCGTTATAGACACACTATATCTTCTAATAACGTATATTAAGTACACGAGTTATTTAAACAAAATTTAAAACAATTTAACACAATATTTAACGCCAAATTTGAAAATTTAATTATCTAACATGCTGTTTATTTTTCCCCAAACTCGAACGCTTTGTGAACGGTACCTGAAATTTTTCAAGTACCTTCAAATGTTCATGTGAATTGTTCCTGAATAGTCTAAAATTACAATGTTGACTTTTAACTTACAGTCGTTTTGCTGTTATGTTGTATTTAGTGAACACTCAATAACAATAACTCTTAAATGTTTTCAGCAATGCATTCAATGTCGATGCCTGTTGTAATTTTAGTCACTCGGTTAACAAGCGGTATAATTAATTAAAATTACAACTCACACATGATTTAGTTAATTCCTCCGTCAGCGTTTTTCGTCGAACAAACGACGTAAGGCGACTCCTACATTTTAGGCAATCCATTCTTTTGCAGTGAACATCCTGCCGGTAATGAGCTTTGTAAGGTAATTACATCGACACGGCTTGCCTCGTCTTCATTCCGCACGCCGCGAAGAAGTGGAATACCTTGACTACGTCGAATTCCCCGCCCGCCTATAATGTTCAGGTTTTGTCCGAATCTTTAAGAAAGGAATAAATAAGTTTACCATATTGAACGTTATCGCCACTTATTATCATATCGGATGTGATCTGATATGCATAAAAGTAGAATTTTTCAGCAAAGGTCTTTCAAAAATATTGGTCTGAAAAGACCATTTTTAGGATTCCATACGTTAAAACCAAAATGGAACCCTTATAGGATCACTCATGTGTCTGGCTGACACTCCGATTTACTTCGAAACCTCTGGACCCAATGAGTTGAAATTTGGTACTCATGTGCTTTTTGTGACCCAGAGACGAAGGTATAAAGTAAACAACTAGCATTAAAAAATAATACAAAGATTAGTTCTTTACTTACATATTACAGGAAAAGCTATAAGAGTTTATGTTTTAAAGGAAAACGGTAAAAATAATTACATTGGTCCAGTTTATACGATTCAAATAATTCAGAAGGCTCAGGACTGGTCAGAGTGGTGCAAGTTAGGGGAGGCCTATGTCCAGCAGTGGACCTCCAAGGGCTGATGGATGGATGGATGGATTCGATTCAAATGTGTGCGTTAAAGCCAAGCGTCTCCCCTCCCTGTCAGTTAAATGGTAGATGGAAAAGCATCACGGCCAGGTTAGCTTATGTAGGTAATGAGTTGATCAACTACGGATCCCTACATTAATAATAACGCTGTACACTCATAGCCCCACACTAGGATTTTCTGTGTCGTGGGTGCCATGGACAACACAGAAAGACAACAGACAAACACCCAGACCAAGAACAGAAATTCAAACTCATCATTCAAATTTACGCCTCGCTGGGAATCGAATCCAGGACCTTGGCGCGGCAATTCGGCATGGTATCCATTGTGCCACACGGATCGTCAAACATGGCCTGACACCCACTTGACCAGTTTTTATATTAGATATATTGCAGGGAAACTATGAAAACAGTGATTTGATCATATCCCGAAGGAATTTGATTTTGATTGAGATTTCTTCATTTTACTACAGCAGTTTAGGGAATTGAAGAAACTGAATTTCTCTAGAGAAATGACCCAACGGAGTTGTTATTTTATCATCGTGCGGGATTTGATCAAATCTCGTTTTTCCTAATTTCCCTGTGACATGTTTGTGGATAATGGCCTCTAAATATAAAACTTTGTCGCTTCAACTTTATAATAAAGCGTCCTACGCTTTTCAAACTCAGCTTACTGACGTTAACAAGGGCTAACTTGGAGACGTCACATAATATAATAATGGGTATCTCATACTGAACAAAGTTATTCTGTTTAGGTACAGGACTGTAGGTATACCTACTGCTGGCGACGGAACCGGGTTCCTTAGTTAATTGGATTATAATGTAATACATTGCGATGATTTCGAGTTACTAACAATGGGATATGAAATGGAAGAATTAATTATTGAATTAATAATTTCGGGTTGTAAATAAAATTATCAATTCAAACGTACCACAATGATACCAAAATCATTCGACTCGTAGAGTAAACTGCTCACTTCCGCGCTCGCCAGTGGACTTGCACTCTGTTTATATTGTTTTCCGAAGTAATCGGAACCTTTATAGTTTCGTCATGTCCGTCCGTCGGTCCGTCGGTCCGTCCGTCTGTCCATCCGTCCGTCTTGCCGAGGCTCTTAGTTCTAGAAAGTTGTAATTTAGCATGGATATACATATCATTTATTAAAACTCCAGAATCATAGAATAAAATACTGAAAATAATTTTTTTCAGGGTACTTCCTCTACAGGTAACGTGAAGATGAATTTTTTATTCGTCGCGTATCCTGTAGTGTGGCATATCGTTGAAAAGGTCTTTCAAATATACATATTATGGGTCTTCTAAGACCATTAGGAATTAGTCATCCGTTTGCAAAATATTTGGCCATAAAATGCTAATTTTGGTTAGAGTCATGTGTCCCCCCCTGGATAAACGGTTCGAGTTGGACAAGTGAAAAAATTCTAAAAAATAGTTTTTATGATGAATCTACAAGGAAAACTATCACTGCTATGTTATCATAAATAGTTAATGAGTAATAGACGATAAATTTACTACTCTACTCTACTTCGGAACCTTACATTGCGCGTGGCCTGACACGCACTTGCCCGGTGTATTTTGTAAACAATCCGCCAACAAAGATCCTATGAGAAATCAGTAGGAAAACAAAGTACCCGAATACGACGCAGCCGCGGCCCGCACCTACCTACATAATAATAACCCTATTTCGCGTCGATAAGTATGTTACATACTTATAAGCCGCGCCATTAAAGAAACTAATCTACGTATATAGTGGCGGAAATTATCATTCCCCTTCACTCGCACGTTATTCCTGTCTTTAGCGTGCGAGTGAGGGGAATGATAATTTCCGCCATTATAGATTAGTTTCTTTAATGGCGCGGCTTATACACAAACCGAAGTTCTTATTAGACCCTTTTTATAACCTCATCGCGGCTGCTACTGTTTTCCAATCTATTACTGATCCATTCAATGTTCCTAGTTCATTTTTTGTCTAAGTTATGAATTGTAATCATTTGCACAGCGTTATTTTTAAAGGCATTGAAATCATGTACTATTTGTAGGTACACAACTATTATAAGGCACTAGAAACAAAACAACGTATCTATCAACGTACAATTATCATGAGCTTTGTCAATCATTCCTTTTATTAAAAGCATGTTGTTTAATGCACCCGAGCGCTGCCAATGAACATCAATCATCACTCTTATCTAGGGTTGCCATATGGCAAGACTGAAATATCTGGACAAAACTTCAAAAAGTCGGGATTTGTCGGGACAAAAAATCTTCTTTGGAAATAAAACGAGCTGACGACGGTGCGGAGCGCCGCGGTTGCCGCCCGCGTTCTGTTGAATTGAGTGAATTGTCGGGAAATTTTGTACTTTGTCGGGTCGCTGAACATCATGTGAAATGTCGGGACAATCCAGACGAATCCCGACCATCTGGTAACCCTACTGTTATCGCTCCAGATACTACGAGTATGTATGAGTATGATGCTCGTAATGTACAATAATAGTTGCCAATGTTCATCGGTGAACTCCGAGCGTTACATTACTAGGGCATTACATTTATCAAGTACACGTAATTCCACTTTTAATATTAGATTTCAAATTATTATGCTAAATAAATTGCAATCTTGTTAATTCAACTGTTGCATCAAGCAAATCACAGAATAGAACACACGAAAGAGTCTTGCGGAAGATTTTTTGACTACGGAACTCTATGAAATTGGTGAAGAAATATTCAATGCTGTCGTTATCAGGGTTATTTAGAGATGTAACATAAATATCAACAATGTGAGTCCCAAGGAAAAGGAGAGCACATACATGCGGATAATCCAGTTGTCAATGTTATGCTGCTTTGTAGAGAATATATTCGTATTACGGGATGATTACATGGTCCCTTTGCCGAATTACTCATTTCACGTTCGAGATTATTTTCTACGCACTTCGGATTACTAAATACGGTCAATTGGTTCATACCACTTTAATTTTGTTACGCAACGACCGAGCATTTATTATTTATAGTTAGTACCATTTGTGTAGCATCGCCACTTAATAAAACATTAATATAGTTTTACATACAAAATGTTTTTTTGCGTTTCTGGGGTAACAATGTTATTACAGCTTATCGAGTTATTTCAAATCAAATCAAATCATTCTTTATTGTGGACAATAGGTTTGTATAAAAGTGTTACAAAGGTTATAAAGTAAAACAAAGACCTCTATGTCCTACCTTAAAGGCGTACAATTTGTTAGATTGATTAAATTTTTATACAATCATTACACATTATAAATAAGGAATAAAGTAAAAACGAATCGCGTATAAATCGGACCCAAAATAAAATTAAAATTAAATTAAATATAAGAAATTTAAAATTAAGAATTCATTCTTTATATTTTAAAATTTCTTATCTAGAGAAACTAATTTCGCTTTGTTCCCACTAATTCTACTCGCTAGTCCGATCGTCGAACTAGTGGAAAATTTTCCTCAGTAGTTCGATCGTCGGACTAGTGAGAATATTTTTTCTCATTAGTTCACTGTCAAAATAAATAATATGTTTTAAAATAAATCTATTCAAAAGGGTAGTGCGAATGGATCATCCTCTCATTTTCATTCTAGGTCATTTTGAATGAAATTCTGAATGTAAATTCTAATGAATGACTGAATATAAATTCCGAGTAGTTTGACGATCGGACTAACGAGTAGAACTAGTGGGAACAAAGCCTAATTTCCGCAGTACTACCGATTTATCTGAATACTCCAATTGAAATATAAATATTCCTTGGCAATTATCCTTTCTCTGGCATCTCCACGTTGAGGAGAAATTTAAAGAAGGTTGCAATTTGCGGGACGCACAAAGGTCGCGGGGGCGCGGAGTTGACGTGAAATATGCGTCTGTCCTGCCTACAAGAAAACGGGTAACTTAAGGTTTTTGTTCCCTGACAAAAGAAAATAAATGAATTAGGTGAGCATCGTGCTTTACAGATTTTTATTTAAATTAGGAGTTTAATTACAGATTATTAACTAATATACATAATATTCACGATCTCTTAGATTTTGTTTAGCTGTTTGCGATTTGGTGGTAATTTTTTTTTTTTTTTATAGCCTGAAGGGCAGACGAAAAAGCAGACGGGCCACCTGATGGTAAGTGGTTACCGTCGCCTATGGACATGAGCAATACCAGAGGAATCGCCTATGCAACGCCGGCCCTGAAGGAGAACTCTTTTTACACCTTTTTTGAAGAGCCCCATGTCATAGCGCTCCGGGAATACCTCGGAAGGAAGCTCATTCCACAGTTTGCACGTACGTGGCAAAAAAGTTCGTGCGAATCGGACTGTAGTGGTACTCCACGACTCCAATCGATGTGGATGGAACTTCAATCCTCGGCGAGTGGTGCGATGATGGAAAAGAGACGTAGGCATCAAATCGAACAATTCCTCGGAGCACTCACCGTTGTAAAGTCGGTAGAACACGCAGAGAGAACCGATGTCTCTTCTGAAACTCAGGTGTTCTAACCTGTGAGTGACTCGTGGGTCGTTGACAACTCGGACCGCGCGCTTCTGTATGGCGTCAAATGGGTTAAGCTGGTATTGTGGGGCCCCTGCCCAGAGATGCGAGCAGTACTCCATGTGGGGCCTGACTTGAGCTTTATAGAGCATAAGCAGGTGCCTCGCAGTGAAGTACTGCTTAGCCCGGTTCAGGACACCAAGCTTCTTGGAGGCCAGCTTAGCCTTGGCCTCTAAATGACGCCGATACTGTACGTCACTCGAGATGTCAACTCCCAGAATCCCAACACTATTACTCACGGTGAGCGCGGTACCCTGGAATTGAGGCGCTATGACAAATGGGGTTTTTTTAGCGGTAAACGCGCAAACTTGTGTCTTCGCGGGGTTGAACTCGACTAGATTGAGTCGACCCCATTCCGAGACTTGCTCCAGAGAGTTCTCGACTCCAGACACAAGTTTCATTCTGCTATCTGCCATTTGCAACAGAGAGGCATTGGCGGGGGCTGTGTAGTAGGCATCCCCTGTACTATCATCTGCATAGCAATGGATGCCACTCGTATGCTGCAGCATGTCATTGATATGCAGAATGAATAGCGTAGGAGATAACACAGACCCTTGGGGAACACCAGCATTTATAGGTTTCATATCTGAGCAACAACCGTCAACTACGACCTTGATATGTCGCTCAGATAGAAAGCTGGCAACCCAATTGCATAACCTCTCAGGGAGACCGTAAGATGGTAACTTCGTGAGAAGGCCCCTGTGCCAGACCCGGTCGAAGGCCTTAGCGATATCTAGGCTTACTGCCAGAGCTTCCCCGTTGCGATCAAGAGCCTGAGCCCACCGGTGTGTGAGGTAAACTAGGAGATCACCAGCTGAGCGACCATGACGAAAACCGTATTGTTGATCACTGATCAGCTGATGATCCTCCAGATACCCTAGGAGCTGCGTGTTAATCACGCGCTCCATTACCTTCGCAAGCAGGGAAGTTATCGCTATAGGCCTGTAGTTAGCCGGGTCACTGAGATCGCCCTTTTTGGGGATGGGATGAACGAGGGCAACCTTCCACGAAGACGGTACTACTCCTGTGGCATAAGATAGCGAGAATAAGCGCGTTAGGACGGGAGACAACTCGGGAGCACACGTCTTTAACACCACTGCGGGAATACCGTCTGGTCCGCTCGACTTCTTGGTATTGAGGGACTGTAGAGCCCGTCTAATAGATTTTTGGGTAAAAAGTATATCACTCAACGAGCTCTCACACCGCGGGATGTTAGGCGGTGTGGTCCCCCTATCATCAAGAGTCGAGTTGGCGGCAAAAAGGGTGCCAAGAAGTTCGGCTTTCCCTTTTGCCGTGTGGACCACGGAGTCGTCCGGTTTACGCAGTGATGGAAGAGATGACCGACAGAAGTTGCCCTCGGCAGCTTTAGCCAACGACCAGAACTCTCGACTACCAGAGGGGTAACCGACCAGTCGCTCACCAATTCTGCCGATGAACTTTGCCTTCGCCCTGGCCATTTGCTTCTTTGCTGACCGGGAGGCAGCGTTGAGCTTTGTCTTAAGCTTTGGGGTGGATGGATCTTTACGCGCGTACGCTGATACCCAGGCCTGGTAAGCGGCTTTCGGTTAGATGCCGAGATACAAGGACCGTTATACCAGGGCTGGTTTTTACCACCGATGGATACGACAGAGTTAGGAATAAAACATTCCATGCCCTGTCGTATCACATCAGCTACTGAGTCGGCGCACGCGTTCGGATCTCCCGATACAAAACAGAGCTGCCTCCAGGGGTACGAACTCAAGAATTCCCTGAGTCCGTCCCAGTCTGCTGACTTGTAGTGCCAAACTTGACGCGTTCCGGAGGGTCGAGATCCCTCCTGGCGCTTCAAGGGTACAGAAGTACTAACCAGGCAGTGGTCAGATGATCCAAGAGGAGCCTTAACCACTACTCGGTAGTCAGATGGGTGAGAAGTCAGCAGAAGGTCTAGCAGAGAAGCAGTATGGTTCTCAACATCAGGGACTCTGGTAAAGCCAGTAACGACCTGAGTGAGTCCATATGCCAGGGAGAAATCAAAAGCAGATCTTCCCGCGAAGTCAGTGATATTAGACCCCAACCAGTCCGTGTGGTGGGCGTTAAAGTCCCCTAAAATCACTAACTCCGCCGAAGTGTACTGCTCCAGCACTTTGTCGGCCGATCTTTGGACGTGCTCAAATAATCGGGTTGTCTCCACGTCTCCGCTATAGGACCTATAGAGGCACGCGTAAACCCGGATGTGGCCTCCAATGTCCACGCGCGTCCATAGCACTGATAGGTCCTTGTCTTCAAGGTAGGTCAGACGGCAGTAGCAGATATCATCCCGAATGAACACACATACTCCGGCACGCCGTATAAATGCGTGCTCTAGCCTGTAGCCAGGGTAATTTAAATAGGATGCATCACCCGGTGATGATATCTGAGTCTCCGTTAAAAAGAGTAGGGCCGGCTTTGCTGTCTCAAGATGGTGGTGGACAGCAATGAGATTGCTATGAATTCCCCTGATATTACACATGTCGACATTCAATGTGGTAGGGGTATCAGGGGTTGCCGCTTGGTTTAACCTTTTTCTCTTTTTTGACTTACCCATAATTTAAAAAGTGTAAAGAAGGGGAGACAGGTAGGAGATGCAATGATCAATTAGTGACCCTCGGAACAAGGCTTGAATTTGTGACACCGTGCTAGCAAGGGGAGAATATGAGTTGCTGGCGTGGCGGACGGAAGGGCCCCTGGTCCCCCCCGAGCGTGGACACCGGGTACCACTCCGGTCTCTTACTCCGGCACGGGGTCCACACGACGGGATTATGCGCCGGCTGGTGGGACAGCCTCCCAGACCAGAGGTTACAAGTGTTGTCTGGGTTCGGGTCCCTGTACTATCCGGCGGGCGGCCTGCGGCAGGTCAGCCGTTTCACCAGGTCTCCCTGGCCGCCACGCCAACACACCACGTCCACTCGAGCAACGGTGCCTCAAAAAATTCGTTGGTCCCAAGGAAACGCCAACAGGTCACTGCACATAGGATTAGGAAAGGTGGGGAGGGGGGAGAGAACTGGAACTCAAGCCCTCAGCCGGAACACGACAAGTCATTTGGCAGCAGACTCAAACTTGAGGGTGGTTGCCATCCAGACGTATCCCACGGACAAATAATAATAGTGATTTATTTATTTATTTTATCGTTTATTAGGCAATCCAACAGCGTTACAGGTGCAATAGTCGATACAATTATAAATATACAAACTAAGGCCAAAAATGGATTACACAGGTAGTAACTTAGATAATTATTAAGAGCTATTTTACATAGTAATTTTACTTATCCTAAGAACGGTTGTTTACTGTGCGTGTGTGTGTGTGTGTGTGTGTGTGTGTGCGCGTGCGTGTGTGTGTGTGTGTGTGCGTGCGTGCATATATGTGTACCTATGTGTTCATGTGCTTGTATGGATATGGTTATGTACCTAAGCGTAATATTTACTACGAAGAGTGCATCTTTTTAATTTCATTTTTTAGTGACGTTTTACTAAAGTTAAAAAGGTCTAAATTTGAGTACTGATTGTTATATGTGTTGACAATCCGGGAAAGAGCAGAGTTATGTGCATAATTGGTTCTTGCTTGAGGGGCATAGAATAACGGCTTAATGTGTCTAGGGCGCTTTGATGGGACCCTGAATTCGATGCGGGATAAGAGGTCGCTGCAATCTATTTTCCCATTTAATATGTCATACAACAATACGATGTCATATTGATAGTGATAATGGTATTAATAAAGTATTAAAATCAATATCACCAATATAATCCCTCCGAGGTACCCTACCACCAGCGGGCCGGATATAGTCGCCTTTTACGACACCCATCCGGCGAGGGATTGGGGTTAGTATTCTAAGCCGCCCCAATACGGCGAATTATGGAAAATGTCACAATATGGGTTCCGAAAATATGGTATGCTCTTACTTCTATGAAAACTCTTCGATCACTAATAATTATAGATTGAAGTGAAAACCGTATAATCATTTAAAATTGTAAGCCATATAATTTTTTTCAAATTCAAATTCAGAATAATTTATTCATAATTATAGGTATCACTGGTAAACTCATTTTCTTCGGTATTTACCAATATTATTGTTGTTGTATATTTTCTCGTACCTGAATCTATCTATTTAATATTCGATACTCAAATATATGATACTTATTAGCCTACAATCATTAATGGCCTTACTATGCAGAGGCAAGCCGTCGAGCTGGGCAAAGTATTGTAAAGAGTTAATATTATAATTTTCCGGATATAAAAGTGCTCGAAAATATATACTATAATATCACCGGCAATCGTCAATGCCTACGGTTGGACAACCGACCCCGCATTGTCCACACGTCAAGCCACGCTAGTCGTCAACATCACTATCACGGCAGTGTTGCCAACTCGGTATTAGGTTTTCGGGCTAAATAAAGTTTTAAAAAGGGCTAGATTCGCCCAATAAATTGAAAATAAGGCTGAATTGTTTAATTAATAAAAATAAATAAAAGAACTCTACAAGTATGTCATGGGACATTTTTCGATATCTTTCACTACCTTTTAATTGGTTTTTTCGATCGATATCTCAATAACGATGAATGAAGGCATCAAAAACTTCGTGGAAAAACTGAATTTATCCCTTTTTTCAAGATGGCGGAATAATGCACATAGGAAATCTTCGTCGACAATTTGAAGTTAAGTTTTTCTAGGCCTCTCCCACGAAATATAATAATATTTAGCCTTCTCGGTTCACAGCATTTTCAAATGTATATTGAACTGAACTAACACGATTTTGGGGCTAGAAATTGGGCTAGATGCTAAATAATTATTAGGCTAAAAAACCATAAAAAGGCCTAGATCGAACCCCGAAAGAGCTAAATTGGCAACACTGTGTCACGGTGAAGTGTCACCGCAACGCACCGCACACTACATACCGCTCGACACTAATAGCGTTATACTCGTAAACGTCCCGCTGACAAATACGTATTGGGAATCAAGCGAGCGATTTGTGTCAAAGTGCGAATCTATTTTATTGTTTCATCGCATGATTTTCGAATAAAATTCCGTTGAAATTTTGACAAGTGTGCCGTTTAAAACTTTAAAAAAATAATTATCGCAAGAATAGTAAGAATGTCCCTCGAATTCACTATAAGTGAAAAAAATAAGTACCTAATCTGGTACTGGCACCTCGGGTGATAGTAAGCTAGAGGGCTCTTTTCAGCTCAAGTTAAATTAAAGTTTGTTCTACAGAGAAAACGAATTAACACGAATTTGTGTATTGGAAGACATTAAAGTCTCCTTTAACAAACTTTTAAAAGGCGGATTGTTTTAATGTCGTCGGAATAAACGACTAAGTAAGAAATTAAATTCACATTAAAGCTGAATTTATATAATATTTAAAATCTAACTGCAATTTTTGGCTATTCAACTTTTTGGAAAAAAGTCAATAATAACATATTTAAGTTACTACAATTATAATGCTGTCGTAAAAATTATGAAACATAAATAAAGCCGGTAAGGTATTATTATTTAATATAAATAACTTTCCTGTTTTCACATCACTGTCAGGTCCAGTCATCGAAATCCATATAAATAACGTCAAGGGAGTGAAGGTTGTCAAAGTGAGAAAGTTCACATTATTTATTTGTTTGTTTTTACCTTAATTTTGCGTTCCGGGCGGAATATTTCATTGTTTCTTCATAACGAATGGCTTTAATTTTGTAGTTTTATTTTTTCAACTGGAAACAATTTACATTGACGGTGGGCTCTGTGGAAATTTATTACGATTGAATTTCTCGTGGTAATATCGTAACTTATCTCATGCTGTATAAATCAGTGACAGAGGGGCGGCTTAGTAAATCCTAATAATGGTATAACATTTTATGATTAATCAGTGCCAAGCTCTAGCTTCGCTTCAATAAATCTGAGCTTTAGATTTACATATTGTGTCAAAACCCGAGTAATAATTTAAGCGCATAGTGAAAAGGATAAACGGAGAGTACATAAAAATTCTTTACAGTACGGAAGTAGACAACAGTTTTAATATTAGTAAAAGACTTGAGGACGGCACGAAATTAGCCAGCACCTGAAACCCACATCACGATGTCACCAACCCGAGGAACAAGCCGTTTCAACGCACCCACAGGATTCGTATACTTCAGTCAGGAGCTGACAAATCTGTCTATCGCACATGGTCGTTTCAGTGAAATGTAATCAGTGGAAGAACATGCAGACATGATTATATGTCGTAATTCAGTTAGTTTATTTAGATATTAAAGCAAACGACCGCACACGAGCTGAAGCTCATGAAAGTTGATGATTATTGGTTTGGCTGTCTCACTCCCTAAATGTCCGAATCCAAAATACTGAAATCTGCAGATAAAACGACCTCTAACGACATACACGTAGCTCGATACAATAATGCTGTTGATTAGGTAATCCATCTTCTCTGTCAGACAGTTCACCGTATGAAATGAAATGAAATGAAATTAAATGAAATAATCATTATATGGTACCTATAGGAGAAACAAACAAAAAAAAATGAAAATTCCCCAAAAAACCAGCATCCGTGTAACGTTTACGAGATTAACTGCTCAAGTAATGTCACGTTTCTTCCTCGGCCATCAGTTTTACGGTTTAATTACGTTCACGTAGCGAAAAGAGGCGAATTAGCCATAAAAGGTTTTTTAGTGTTAAATAAACAAGTTCCCGAACCGGGCCGGTTACCGACCCGAGTTCAGCCGCTTACCGCCAGACGACTGTGCGATAATCTATCTTATTTCGAATCACTTTATAACCCGTTCCGATACTCGCTGGCAATTCCCGACGAAATCCGGCCGAGAGTCCTACGCCGTAGAGTTCTATTCTCTGTATGGAAACTTCAGCAGATTTTAAAAGTGAGTAACTTTGAGTTCAACGGAAATGTTTAAAGATTGAGATTTGATGTGATACCGGGTTGAGCAGTCTCCGCCGGGTCACATTATCAATAAAACCCCACGGTGCCGGCGGGTGGGAACATCGGCCGTCGACTAACGCTGACTAACGCTGACTAAAGAGGACTAACGCTGTCGTCATGACTCTTTAGAATCGTTAGTAACGTAAATGCTTGTTTCACTCAGTGATCAGGATTTGTATTCTGTGTATATGTATAATACGAGTTTGTGGCAGCGAGATTGTTGAAGGGAGTCTTTGGGCTTGGTCTAATCAACTTTTTCACCATATGGTTTGGTAATCTCCTTCCCTGGGTTGATGCTACCCTTATTTTAAAAGTATTTGTTGTAATGTTTCTAAAAAGTGTTTTAAAGGCGGTGTCCGATATTCATCAGCCGGATTTATTGCTTCTTCCTAATCAGACAGCGCGTCGGTCTCGTTTTACTAT
Source organism: Thymelicus lineola (assembly GCA_963932265.1). NCBI lineage: Eukaryota > Metazoa > Arthropoda > Insecta > Lepidoptera > Hesperiidae > Thymelicus > Thymelicus lineola. The sequence continues at coordinate 467,492 of OZ010686.1, forward strand.
TATTAATAATACTTGAAACATTTTTATTAATGTAAAGTACACCTTCTACTTACTACTTCTAATTTCTACGTACTTTTTCTATCTAAATTCCCTAATGTTCCCGATACAACGTAGGTATACGTTCCTATTTAAAGTGGTTACTGACTGAAGCTGCACTCGACCGAATGCCAAATATTCGTCTGTCGTCAAGTCTATCCAACAAACTGAATATGAATTTCTGTTCAAAGTTCAACAGTACCCCAGTCAATAATATACGACATTCCGATATCCTCTTGAGTAGATTCCTCGGAAACGAAAGAAGATTCACAATCCACGATTTCACGATTTTGTTACTGAAATACTGAAACTTCAGCCTTTACAACAGTATACTTATCAGTTTTAATTCCTTCAAGTCCTGATATTTTCCTTCAACACGTTGTGGTAAAAATAAAGTTATTAAAAATAACTTTAACAAAATTATTAAGAATTGAGACATAATAATCCTTAGGCTACCGTATTATAGTTTTCTTTCATCGGGTAGAATAAAATAGCTATACAAATAATTTCCAAACTTCTGTACTATAATAAGATTTTACAGCAATTTCGAGCACAATTTCGAATACAAATCTTTTCGAGTGCTGTTTAACACGTGTTAAAACACCAAAGGCACCGCCGCCGCGCCGATACGTTGCTGGCCAACGAAGAATAGAAAAGAAACAAAGAACGTACTGGCTCTGCGTACAGGAGCACGACTAGTGGGTGGCTGACTCTTACCAATTATGACGACTTAACATAAGGAGGCTCGTCTGCTCGGCGTTTTACATAAAAGAGCTAATATTAGCAACCTAAGGATAGGAAGATAATGACATAGCATAAAGCATCTACAGCAGTGTGTGCGAAGCCACGCGCCACGTCGCACCGCATCAGCTGAAATTGCTACCGATCAGCGCAGCGAACGAATCGCGTATTTGCCAACAGACAAATGGATTCCGAACGAAATTTACAATTCAACTCCGAGAATTTATCAGCGCATATGCTCTCAAATACGCGAAGATTTCTTTTTTTAACCAATCGAAAACTGTAAAACAAACATACTATTTATCACGACAATTTGAACTCATTTGTGTTATTTATCAGTTTTTATGGCTTCAAACCATTAGTGGCCTACAGGACACAGGTCTCTCTCTCACACACATACACACATACACAGGATACAAATGAAAGGGCCTGGCACGTTGATCCAATTAGAATTGGTGGAGTGTTAGTAGCCAACCTCAGGGTCGGAGCGGAATTGTGTCACCCATACGCTTCCACACACACCACACCCATCTAATTACCGACCGAGTCGCTGTTACACTATCGTAACATAGTCGATCGCTTAGAATTGTCATAAGCCGGTAATCTATGAACGATTCGTCAGTCATTATTCATAAAATTATAATTTTAAAGATTACATGTAATCAAATAATTTTAGACTTTAATTTATTTTCATATCAGATTTTGTAGCATATTTTGTACAATTTGAGCCTTTATTAAATGCATAATATAATAAAAACGATACTGTACACAATGCACTCCAATGCAGTATGTGCGGTCGATGTTACTTATTCAATGTAAGTTCCATATAAATTAAACTATACCCAAACACACCTTTATGAAAATATGAAAATCAATAAAAATCTAAACTTTACCACTTGATTTCGTCCATAAGGCCATAATAATATGTATTACAACTTCAAAGGAACGATATTCTCGCAAACTGACCTTTGAAGTGTCAACCTCCATATACATTGTTATCATAGGTAAATCAATAAAGCTTATGTTCTTTACACCTGGAACGTGTGCTCATGCCTTAGTAACATTTACAGAGTCCCAATCCCCCTATAATATATACATAACTAATCATAAATTAAAGGTAAAGCAATCCTCCCTGTGTATACCTATGACCTTTATTATAAGTTCATGAAAATTCAACCTATTATCAGGCCATTGCTTCCCAATAACATGGATGGCTGGCTTTAGCTCTGTGATACCTCGATACAGAGAATCATCTGAGAAGATCTGGAGCTAGCACGTTGCACCAATGTGGACTGGTGGAGAAAATAGCCAACCCATACGTCGTCTACGACATGACTTAACAGTTAACTTATGATGATGACTGGGACCGACAGCGTTACGTATCCTATGAAGCGTGGAAGCGATCAAGAATTTTTGGGCACAAATCCTAAGGGCAGCAAATCCTATCCTACAAAAATTTAGTTCTTATGCTACCCTCTCTGAATCCCACGTTATTATAGTCCAGTCGCCCTGTGTAAGCTGTGAAAGTTGTTGACAGTGGAGTACCGGCGCCGCCCGAGGATACAAACTTTATAACGTGTCCCGCTCGCTCTGTGAGCTAAGTCGGAACTCCGGTTAATTAAACATAATGAGAGCCGAGCGAGCACCGCCGCCGCCGCCGCGCCGTACTGCCGAGTGCCGCTCGACGCTTATGCGAGGGATTAATTAATTTACAGGTGCTTCTTAATTGAAACACCTGTAATGATTGTGTTGTTTGCACAAAGTTATCCCTGACTGCGAATCATACTTTAATCTCCGCGCTTTTATTTAGGGAGTATTCACGCTTATTATGATATGAAAAAGTGACTCCTATTATTATGTTTACTAACTGTGATTTAAGAGTAGATAACTGATTAAATTCATGTGTAATAAGTCACAATATTTCGAACAATATTCTTAACCAAAGTAGTGATTTGGCAGAAATGGTGCTGGTGATGCTTAAAAATATTTTTTTAAAAAAAGGTGATTTTTACTATAATTGCTATTGGATGTTTTCTCGAGGCCATCATTAGTGTTCGTTTTGACTTTTTTACACTATTATAGTGTTCATAGTACGAGTATAATAGCTTTCAAAACAACATGACATCAAATCACACGAAAACATCACAATTTATATTTAAATCCTTGGATAAATTTTAGTATCGAATGTATGTTGTTCTTTCTTTAGTTATTGGATATTATGATATAGTTATTGTGTGGATATCAACCCATACAAGATATACATATAAACATTCAATACTCTTCGCATGAATGTCACAAGGTCAATTCATGTCACAATGTGTGTGATTGGAATCATCCGGGAATCGAGTAAACATATTTTGTCGTGTTATATTTTATGGAATCTGTTGAAGGTCGCATTGCCTTTCACCTTTTAACTATTTACCTTAAGCCTGGCATTCCACCTTCGTATTGTTTCTATAAATTCATAAATATTAGATACCAATGGTATAAAGACATTTCCTGATCTCTATCTCTTAATTCGCAAGTAAACGATGATCATATTATTCGTCACATTTTAAATATGCATTGTCCATGTTTCAATTTCATTGCTTCAATCATGAATTAGTTACATTAAGAATTTACCTACAAAACCAATGTAGTAATAAATCGGTTAGTCGGAACAATTTGAGGTTTGGTGTTCAAGTATAATTCAGCTCTTAACCCTAGAGTGGGCGCGTTTTTCCGCGAAACATCAGTGGGCGCGTGTAGAGCTTTTTGCCGCCCGTTTTCGTTGTCAATTTTAAGTAGGAACACCACAATTTAATTTATTTATTTTCTCAGGATTTAATTAAAACACAAATAAGGAATGATAAATCAACATATTTATTGAACTCTGATTAAGAAACTTTGGTTTACAAGTAACTTTAGAAAATTTTACATTTTAATTCACTTTTTTAAGTCATCCTACATTATCTTGTTATAATATTTATAAAAATGGAAAAAAAATAACAAAATTAAATATTTTCTGAATCTGCACTATATGCTTTGTAGAAAATGTCTTCCGGTAGGTATCTGCAATGTTCATTGCACAGTAATTTTAAACATATGTAACACCCTTTTTTCGTGTGCTTATTTTTCTTTGATGGACATATCTTGCATATACCTTCCTTCGTTGAAGATGATGTACTACAGGAACAAAACGAGCAATTTGGTTCCTCACAGGAATATTTAAGGTGTCTACAGAAAACCTTTCGGTCATATATGGATTAACCAGGGCCATCCTAATTTCCTTCAAGTGCTGTCGTCGGAGCATCAAATGTTTCTTTCTATAATAAAGTAATTGTCCATTGGCGTCGTGTAGATGGTTTGTCAGAATCGTCGTTGTCTGCCGACTGTTCTGTTTCCGTATTATGCTCACTATGTTGACTAGATCGATCACTTTCAGAAACATTCTCGTCTACTAACTGTCAGCTAGCTGATGTTTCCTCTAGCCAAGACTATATTTGATCTTCCATGATATTACGGTTTTATAAATCCTGAAAATAAAAGGTTTTTGTTTGTTTTTACAATAATATAATAATAATAATAACGCTTCACACTCATTAACTCATGTTGTCACTCATGTACAGTATTGTAATACTGTAATTTATTGATGAACTAAAAGTGCCGGACTACTTATTAATTTTATTTACAAGTACCTACCTTATTCATAAGTAATTATTATATTAACTTTTAAGTATCACTTGTATGTCTCAAAATAAGCTACTTTTATTCTTCTTGAGAGAATAAATGTCTTAAACCGTAAATAATATAGCACAATTTTTACTTACGTGAGTAGGCAGGCGCGCGTCGAGCAAATCGCCGACGGACGACACCTGAAGCTAAGAAACTCCTTCTTAAACGCAACCCGTCGCACTGATGGCATCCCGTCTTTCAGCACGCATTCCAAACAAAATTGGAGGCAGCTACTAAAAAGCGCCAAGTTTTCGCGCAATAGTTTTAAGAATTATTTACGTTTTTTTGCATAGGGCGGCAAAATGCTCCAATCGCGCCCACTCTAGGGTTAATATATCGCAGAGCAATTAGATCCGCTTGTTCTCGGATGTCGAACGTCTGAAAAGAGGAGAGCGGGCAATTGGGAATGAACGTTATCGATGTAATGACCCCTTTTGTTATCCATCCTTCCTGCTGACTATAGAATGCGTTTCAAGTAAGTCCGCACTTCGGTATAATGTTGGTAGCACAGACATGTATCTGTCTGTGGTTGGTAGCATTGAAATGTGTGTTTCTAAGATTTCTAAAATCATAATTACCAATTTTAGAGAGATATAAATAGCGTTGTTGCCATTTTCATCAAAGGTATTAACAATATACATTATGAAATGATATAAAACAGTGCATTTTACATTTTTAATTTGAAAAATCCTATTTCAATGCTATCAACATTAATAGTGAAGTGTAGACTTACTTGAAACACACTACCTATATAATATAATTTATCCTGTGTTACTTAATATTCTTACTTATTCATATTCATATTACATTATCATAAACATCAAATTCCTTTATTTACCCAGGTCACTTTGTGCAGGAGATAGAAGATGATAATGTAACGTCAGTACATCATAAAATAAAAATAACAATATTTGATGACAGCAATATTACTAAATGGTAATTTCACTGCGTCTCTATCAAACGACATCGGAAAATATATTCCTCGAGCGTATCAATTACACTCATGAGCTACAAAATCCCGGTTCGTTTCGCTCGCTTATTGGAATATCCCAATTTTACTATTATAACTTTATTATATCGTACAAGGCAGCCTTCAAAGTATCGGTGATTAAAAGTAGTCGGCTCGGGTGTAAGTGCACTTGCCTCACTCGTAACAATACTCGACTGACACTCAACCTTCGGCCTAGACGATGACGTCACCAACAACGGGCTCGTTGACTTTTCACAGAGTTGTAACGAAGCACAAAATATCGTTTTAAGTTCAGGTAACATTCGCAGCTCAGATTTAAATAAAACTCGATGAGAAAATTGGAATCTGTCATCGATCAGCACTTTGACGGGTTACAATGGGATTTCTGGAATATTCCGGCTGCCCGTTTAAGTTGTTGAAATTCTTCGAACTTACCTAAAAATAAAACTTATTTTGAATTATAACTTCAGATCCGAATCACCTCCGACAGGCAGTAATTGTTGTGTTTCTTGGTTGTTATGAACAGACCTTTGGAATTGTCGAGTTGTGGTGGGCTTAGGGTCGGCACTAATATTGTCCATGAACCAGTAAGTATGCTTCCAAAAATTGTAATAGGTAGGTACTTCAAGTAATTCGATTTTGAATATTACAAGCTTGTATAGTTTTAATTTGAAATTTATTATTATTACCTCCTCTTTAATAGGTATAAAGTTTATACCGTGGACCATATGGCGTTGCCAGCTGCTGCTAAGAAGTGATGAACTCGCTTCTTGAAGAACTCCATGTCATAAATTAGTGGAAACACCATTGCACATGCGTGTCATTCTCCGTTCCCCAATATACGGACGGTGGAATACAGAGAGAGCCTATGTTTTTTCGTATCTCTAGCGATTCTAATCCGTCTTTGAGCTTGGGATCGACGATAAGATGAATGGCTCGCTGTTTCATTTGGCTGAAAGCATCCATTTGGTTAGTTGGGATCCGGCCCGCGGGTGGCACGTAGTTTCGTAAAATCATCTTCGACAAAGATATGAAACATTGAGGTTCATATTGACTGTTAATGAAATATTTAATTATAATTTATCATATTATAATTATGTAATTTTTACACTTATTGACAACCCTACTGAAGGGCGCTCAACGTACTGGAAGAAAATACTAGAGCAGTGAATATGGCTGGGGACATGTATCGGTGGGACTGTGAGTAACGCATTATTATGTATTCTGTGGTAACGGACGAGTCTTGAAGTGCGTGTCTGTTGGAAATTAGGTTACAGTTATACTGCTCTTCAACTAAATCTGCAGTTGAGTGTACTGTTGGTAGCATTGAAATTAGTGTCTTTTTATATCAAAAACCATTTTACAAATTAAAATGTTATGTTACATGTAATGCATGACTTTGTGGCCTAGTTGGTAGCGACCATGCCAGCGAAGCGAGAGGTTCCGGGTACGAATCCCGGCCGGGGCAGATGTTTATAAACATTTGTACTCGGGTCATGGACATCATTGTGATGTCATCATATGTGTCGTCCATGTCACGTGAGGCACTAGTATTCCAAGAAACAACCCCTTTACTTTTCACCTGACCGCTGCCCTGTTGTATTGTCGTAAAATGGCTCTCTATCTGAACGCATTAGTGCTTGCTCCGATATGTTAGCACTTCAATGACTAGATCTTACACATTTATTATGAGATGTGCATGCAGTCTAGAATCCCTCAACTTCTTGATTTGAATTCTTGTTCCTCGAACCCTGAGAAAGGGATTCCATTTTAAGTAGAAAATCGGTGCGCTTATATGTATATTCTCCATACAGTTTATTTAAATTATTTTACATGAAATTTTCTTCGGAATTGAGATATAATCTTGTTAATATTTTGTATAAGCAGTCACAGGAACCACTCAAAGTAATGAGACTTCTTACTTAATCTAAATTTCACTTAGTCAACTTGAGTTGTTTACTTCATTCATAATAACGTAATTAGTATCAGCGATGACTATAACTGAGAGAAATTTCTGGTAACTCATGTTAATATAATGAATAACTAGATAATTAGAATCGCAAGGACTTGCCCAGGGCAGGAGTCCATATACCACACCTGCGGTATTGTCGTCTAATAAGTAAGTATTAAACCTACATAGTAAATATATGTACAATGATACATAGAATAAAATAATAACGATGATGAAATAAAATTCTAGTTCTCTTGAGAGGTTATGGTTCCTTACACATACATTATTACATTATTTATACATAAATATAATAGAATATCAGTAATTTATATTTCAGTAAAAGAAATACCATGACCTTAACGGATACGAGTCATAAAAAATTAAAGTAAAAAAATAAGGTGAGTAGCTTATGACCCGGTTCGTGAAATATCTCATGAATTTTCAATGAATCTGAGCTAATAACACAGAATAGAGTTGATAAGAATCCAAACTTACCTAATAAACAAGGTAAAATTCATTAGTCTGTGAGTGGAAACTTGCATCAAGAAGCCACTCGCCGAAGTAATGAATGAAATTAAGCAAACTTGTAATGAAAACCGAACTCACTTTTAAAGCAGCTCTGAAGTGCTGCTAGCTCTTGCAGTAAGCGAATGAGGTATTTAATAACTTTAATAATTTAGACGCATGGAAGACTTACCACTAGATTTATATTCTCTGCAAGATTCACAAGGCGACCGCTGGACTTAATTCCAGCATAAAGGTATTAATTTGGTTGAAGTCACGTGGTGTTGCAAGACGTTTGGCGTTCGATTAAATTCAGAACAAGAAGTAATATATTAGAGTCCAGTTTTTTTATGAATTATAAGTTAGTATTTGGTATTCAAATTTCATTATTAATAAAAGTTTTGTTAGCCACTGACTGTTTCATCAAACCGCAATATAGAAGCGTGATGGAACTGAATGTAACATTGTAACGCTCTGCACTCATAGCTCCATACTCCTTAATGGACTCCCTGTGTTGTGGCTGAACATGGACGACACACATGACAAGTAGGTACACACACGCCCAGTTTAGAACAGAGATTCAAACTCATCTCTCAAATTTCCACCGGAATCGAACCCAGGACCCTTGATACGGCGATCTGGCAAAATAACCATTGCGCCACACGAGTTGTTTAATGTACGCCTTAGGCCTCTTTATTTACGAGGAGTGATTCGTGTTCCGTGGCAGACCCTTAATGGGTTGAAGTCAAGCACCATAAGTTCTAAACACAGCGTAAAAGGTCTATTACATTACCCAATTTTAAAGGACCCTTACCCTAACCAAGGGTGGGGTAGTAAGAGTTAGGGAGTGGGTGCCTTACTCCCTAATTCCCTTACGCCCTGAAGATCGGGTAGTGAAATAGATGTTAGGCAGTATGGGAGCTCAGTCGTCCCCTAAGAGCGTAAATTGTGGACGTTTTTTTAGTTGAATTAGATTGTTATCGCGTTGGCAAAAAAGTGTTAATTAAATAATTAATGTAATTGAGCTCTATAAAGAGATCCCATTGTGACAAAAAGAAACTAAAAACTATTTCAATAAAGTACTTTTTAACCCAAGTCTTTTGCTTCTTCCTTTTTTATTATAATTTTTACTGATGACACAGCGATCGCAATCATCGCTAAAGCAATTTGTTGGGGCTTCGATAGAGCGGGTGCTATGACGACGACGTTCAACTGAGACGACAAGTTAGGGTTAGGATCCAATTGATAGGGCAGTGTAATAAGTGCTACCCTAGTTAGGGGACACGCCCAGCCTTTCGATCGGACCCTTAAAATTATGTAATGTAATAGGCCTATTAAGTGCTACGCTTCGTCATCTTATACAAAAGTAACTCATTTATGACTAATGCGCCGTGAGCGTGAGGAAACAAGCGACCCAATAATTCAAACCAATAAAAGTTTTTGGAGTAAGGATGGAAATTATTAAAGCAGTTGAAGGTCGAATACTTACTACAAGCAATTCTCTGATTCCAGTAAGTATTGAGTATAATAGACAACTATTTAGAATTATAAAGTTATTGACAATTTGCCTTTTACCTTTAACTCATTTTGGTAAATGACTACTACCTCAGGATTCTGTACAAAACTGAAATTAACGTTTGACACTTTTTTTCAGTCCTGGATTAATGTCTAGGTAAATTTAGTATATGCTACCTAATCTCAGGGGCCCTCAGGAGGCCGTTCGCCAACTCTATGCAGGGGTCGTGTGATCTACGGCCCTCTACGGCGCCCCGGAATGGTCGCACAGACTGTCCAGAGTACGGCGTTGTAAAGCCAAACTGTACGGCGTGCAGCGGAGTAAAGAGCAACGGCAATAAGTGTCAACAAGTGGGTGTGAGATCATTGAAGTACTATTACTAGCATATATAACCGACACCTCGAATACCATGTATGCCCCAATGCATTGGCGCCACGTGGCTTCAATCTTCAATGGATTCGTTCGAATTTAAAAGGAAAACGGAGGCTCAATTTTGAAAATGGAACCTCCCGGGCGGGACACACATTTTGTTCGAGATGTCTGTTCTATGACATTATACTTCAATGTGTGAGAATGGGAAAATCAGAACGCAGAGGAGGCACCTCGGAGCCTCACCATATGCGATGGATGACTGGCGAGAGTCGAGAGGGTTTCATTGCGAAGAAATCCCATATAACCCGCAACCTGGGGTTCGGGTATCTTTCGAAGATTTCCACCTCGAAAAAAAAGGTAAATTAATTATAGGCACCTACATAATATTATAGTGATTAATTAGTATTGCTTTGTTCTATTAACAATAGACATTTATTTATGTAGGCTATCTATTGTACCTATCGTACGCGCCTAATTACACTAGGACAAGCTGCTTTTATATTTTCCACATAAAATAAAAGCAAGTTCCGCGCCAGCCTCCAGGACTTAGTGCGCGGTACGCCGAAATAATTAAAAACACGTATTAAAATTTTCTGACAAAATATTTTCAAGCAAACTGGCATTTTATTTAAAGTTTACAAGCGTGCACGGAATTTTTAATGCAACAAAAATAGTAGAAAAGAAAGCTTCACGCAGATATAGAAGTTTTTGTCCAGAAGGTGTGGCCAATTTTACATTACAACTAGCTGACCCGGCAAACTTCGTATCGCCTAACAATTGATCAGTTTTCGACCGGAGAGGAAAAATGATTAAATTACTAAAATGGCTATTAAAAAATAAGGGTTGATCGTAGAAGGGTGAAAATTGAGGATTGTATGTATTTTTGTATGTTATATCATAAAAAAATAGAAATTAAAAATTTTGTCTAAAAAATAAAATAAAAAATTTAGGTGTGGACTACCCCTAACATTTAGGGGGATGAAAAATAGATGTTGGCCGATTCTCATAGATACCGGATAAGCACAAAAAATTTCATCAAAATCGGTCAAGCTGTTACGGAGGAGTATGGCAACGAAAACTGTGACACGAGAATTTTATATATTAGATGTAACGTAATATGTGCATTTTTTTCGATGAGTTAAAGAGACTGAGCTCGGCCAAAATGAAATCTACCGATCACAGTCCTACATTTCGTGTAAGAATAAAATTATACGTATTTTCAATTATTCACTCCATTGCAAGTCCTTGAGCATGAGTCGGCCGCCAAACAACATGTCGTGTTCCGGCTGGGGGCTTGAAACCAGTTCTTTCTTTCTTTTTCTTCTCTCTTTCTTGGCCGGCAGCGCATCAGTGATGCCTTTGGTGTTGCTGATGTCCATGGGCGAGGATAGCCACTTACCATCAGGTGGATCGTCGGCTCGTTTGTCGGCTATTTTCATAAAAAAAGTACTTAAATTATCAAGTCACTTCACTTTTTCACTGACATCAAAGAAAATAAACGAGGATTTTATTATTTTGTGCTTAACAATTTTGTGCAATTCAAATTATGTTACTTTTGTGTTTAATATTTTGCAACTCATGTAATGGGGCTAAAATTCTCATGGTACCTAAAATCTGAAAAACGAATATGCTGGCGATTTGATTCTTAGGCTGGAGATCAAGCCGAACGATACAATACAGTGTAGAGTAATATTTCTTGTAGGTAGTCGCTTGTGCGGCCTGCCGTGTTTTGCGAAATGATACCTTTAAAAGCTTTTAAACTCATACCTGGGGGTATTAGTGTGTAACCTTTTAAACTACTAGCACACCTTGTGTCCGAGGTATCATACTAAGGTTGTGTGGCGAGTGCAAATGTTTATCTGTTGCAATAATGGACGGAACCCTGGACCCCTCGCTTCGCAGGCAGGTTCACTACCGACTAGGCTTTACTCGTACTTTGTATTTATATTTTTCAATTTATAATTTATTTATTTATTTATTTATTTGAGCATCAACACAATGTACAACAAAGCAACATAAAGAAGGATTGCATAAGAAGAAAGGTAATTGCCATTGTAATTAAAGATGTAGACTACATGCACAGAGAAAGCGAGTGATTTAAAATAAGTGGAACATACAATTTTCAATGAGATGAGAATCAGATATAAGTTAAGTTACAGTTCAAAGATGTCATACAATTAAAATATTCAAATTATATCACATATGTATGTTTAAAAATTAATTACATTAAAAAATAAAAAAACAAATTTCATTATAAATTTAAAAAAACAAAATTTTGTATACATGTCAAATTAATAAAAATTTAAAATATTATAATGTTTTTAAATTGTCAATATTTTTACAAACTTTTATTTAACTTGCAATGTTGTTTCCAGGCACAATTCTATAGTGCAACTGAATTTTAAATCAGTTATCTTTAACCGATTGAGCTGAAATTTGGTATACACGCTTATTTTGAATCACAATGCATGTTTAGCTATGTCACATCATTCTAATTCCATTAAGGCGGATCATCCAAGATAGCGGACTAGTTATTTTTTCTGTACTACCACAGTATGGGTATCAAATGAAAGGGTTTGCTGAGAAGAACACGGAAGCTAATATAATGTTAAATTAAAGCTTGTTTTTTTTAAAAAAACACATTAATTAGTCTATTATAAGTATTGCAGGTCGAGTCAATAGGAATTATATGCAATTTAATGAAAATATTAAACTTTGGGAACGTCTTTTTTACATAAAAATAGGAAAAGCTAGCTATACTAGAAGTAAAACTCAGTTCTGGGAAGCCTTGTTTATAGTTAACGTAGTGGTGTCCGCGTCGTGGCTAAAGTTTATGAACCTCGCTAGTGTTTCGCCTCGTTTCCGTATTTAAGCCCGCACACAGATACACTAAATAAAAACTAAATATAGACAGCAAAAAGCTTTTTAGTACCCACGGTCATTAATTGCTAGGTGCAATTAACTCACAACAAGTTACAAGTGTTGCATGAATTGCTAAACTCTATTTTTTTCAAATTTAAGAGATATTTTAATGGAAATAGCCGGCAAACGAGCTGGATATCCACCTGATGGTCGCCCATGGACATCAGCAAAACCAAAGGCATCACTGATACGCTGCCGGCCAAGAAAAAGAAAGGGACACCGGAACACGACGAGTCGTTTAGCGGCTGACTCATGCTCAAGGGTAGCTATCCAGGCGAACCCCTGGAGAAATAATAATAATGTAATAATGGTATTAATTAAAAATTGAAAACAATATTACCAATATAATCCCTCGAGGGGCCCTACCACCAGCGGGCCAGATTTAGTCGCCTCTTACGACACTCATCCGGTATGGGATTGGGGTTAGTATTCTAAGCCGTCCCAATACGGCTATTCTAATAACATTAACAATAACGTCCAAAATGAAATATTAATTCCCGAGATGAATATTAAACCTAATTTGACGATTTGTTCGGACACGGTATCATGAATAACTTCCTTTCATTAAATAAGTAATTTATATAGAATTAAAGCGCTATTATTATTATTATTATTAAATTATATAGAATGAATGGTCGCTTCCAAATGAAAAGCATTACACAAAAGATAATTCAGTCGAGAACTTCCAGCTCGCCTTCGTTTTGAACCTATTGACAATACTCTTTTTGTGTATGATGTAAATGTCCCCTTTCACTGGAGCTAACGAACATCGCTCTTATAATAGGGTTCCGGATACCATTAGGTTTAAGTACTTACTACTTGTTTACTAATATTACTCGAGAGAAGAAGCATCGGTCACCACCCGACCAGGAGCACTGACGACCTAAAGAAGACAGTTGAAAACCGCTGGAGGGCCCGGAACCAGATGGAGTGGCGCCATGTATTTTGAAAGGCTTATACATATTGCGGGGGACATCCGACAATATTTATTTTACAAGCTGATGAAATAGTAATACCTACAAGATTTTAAAGAAAGAAAGAGAAATATTTTACATAATTAAAAAGTAAGAGTAAGTTAACATGCATTCAGTCGATTCGGAACGCTGGTTTTTATTTCGTTTGATAACTCCGCTTTTGATTTTGTCATGGGGTATTATTAGTATAACAGCTACGCTGCCGCGCTGTCGTTATACAACGCTAGTGCTGGAACTAAATATGGGCGATCCACTTGACATTTCACCAGTGAATTCGGTATTTAGCGTATCAATTACAGCGATCAAGTGGTCCACAGAATCGCTCGCTTAAATATCAGCAAAATAACTCTAAGCGATGTTATTTAGGTGTACCGATAAGAGAAGTATGTGGTAGTTTACATCTACTAAGTACTGTAATACATAATTTTATCTTTTTAATATTTGGATAACTTTATTGACTGAACTTGACTCAATAGTTTACCAAAAAGTGACGCCCACTCACTCCACTGGCGCTTAGTATAATATTTAGACACGTGGTAGCGCGTCCAGCCAAAGTCCATAAAAAAAGAACTGAGATCTAAATGGGTGCCAAGACCTAAAATTTTAGTCACAAGAACATGTAATGTAAGGTATCCAAGTATCAAAACCACAGTTATTTAGTTCAAGACTACGGTCTACGCCCTTAATTTGCTGTATCTGAGGTTGATAGGTAAACGATTTGTGGAACCAATGACTTTCCCTACCTCTGTTCCTTAATGTCAGCTACGGCTCCTATGTTTTTTTCATCTACTTGATTGTTAGGCTGAAAACATACACGCGACTTCGAGATTACATTTATTATTCGGATATAGATATATCTTTGATGGAACTAGAAACAAGATTATAATTGTGTATGTAATGTGAACTAGACTTTTTTTATTCAACTCAGCAGTAACTTAAATCCTTATTTTCTCTGTACATTCTTTTTTTACAAGTGCACCCCCAGCACTTCAACTTTTCCTCACCCTTCTTATGATGCAAAACTACCTAATTTATATAATAGCTCGGAAAAGTCATAGGGCGTAGATATTGAACCTTTCCTGCAATATGAAATATCTCAAGCTCAGTGTGTATTGGGCCTACAAGCCGCTCTGTTTTCCATCGAAAGCGCGTTATGTAAATAGGTTTGCGTCACGTTTCTTGTTTTAATTCCGGTAAATATTGACGGCGGTCGCGACGCGAATGTTTGCGTTGAAGCCATCAAAGGCTCCAATTTGTCCCCACCGAGCCCCGCACCCGTAAATCATGTGAGCAAAGGGCGTTACACGTACATATGTTTTTTGAAGCAACAGGAAAAATATACATGTAACAGAATGTAGAAAGATACATCAAGCCTGAACCGACTCAGACAATGAATTAGTAATCTGAACTTGGCAACATTTTTCAAATTTTCAGTATTACTTGAAAGTGCGCGGATGTCTTTTTGTACGTAAATAGCCAAACATACCTGTTTGTTTGATTGGTCTATGATTGAAATGGTCCAAGTTACCCGACGAATGCTCATTGCCGTCGAAAAGGAGACTGAAGATTATAATAACTGTATTACTGACTGTCCGAATGAAATATACAATGTAACAACACATTTTTATGGTTGACTTCAGAGGGAAAGTGGTGTAATCAACAAAAAGTTAGGTATGCAGGGCTTATTACAAAAAGTTTCGTAATGTTTAATACAAATATCTTACATGTGGCGGGTAATAAATTTTACAAGCATGAGTACAGTCAGAATTACAATGGGTCATGGGTGATACATAACAGTGGGGATGGCAGGGGACAGCTGTCAAGGTAGCGGCCACCACAGAGCACTTTTTGTGTAGCAGTCGAGCCACACGAAAGTGTTACTAGTAACGTACCTAGATGGTCATACGTACGTTCCTACGTCTTTCCCTTCTATCAACAATGAAGTGACACCCTGTCTTACAAACAACGACTACGAGCACGCAACCACACGAGTGCCGGAAAGTATATTCGACGTTAACCACGGCATGGCACATAAATACTTATATAATAGAAAATAACCACAGTAAAGTAAATCAAACAGTTGTTATTTATTAAAAACTAAAAAGACTTCATACTTAAGTACAATATTTATTTTCATGTAATGAAAATAGAACAATATTTTGTAAGAAAAATATTTACAAAGACGTATTATTATTGCTATTGTATTTAGTTTAAGTACCTAAGTATAATATAACGTATTCAATGTGCGAATATTGACAAGCCTCAGCCCTGGAGACGAAGAAGTATAATAATGTGTTCCAACAAAACAATTGTTATTTTTGTAATTCTATTCTATAAAATATGATACAATACAATGAATACTAACTCTAGGTATACATGGCTGTGTATACAACCAATGTCAGCAATGTTAATGTTGTAATTTTGCTTTTATAAATATACTAACTTAATGGAAACCTCATAATGTTGTCATGTATGTTTTTTTTTCGATTAATTATAATAAAAATTGCGATTAAATAATAAATCATATATGCTGGATTCGGGCTCGTGTTGGAACTTTCTCACTAAAAATATAGCTACTTAAAATATTTAATCTTCGTTAAATACTGGACAGTTGGCTCATATGAAAATTGGCGACAAATTCTACTGAGATTACAACTTCAAACAAGCTGAGATAACATTCATTCTGTACATTGTATTATCCTAAAGGAGAACCCCAGTTTCCATAGAAACTCAGGCCTAAGTAGACAAGACTGGAAATTGGCTGTTAATTAGATTATTGCAAAAGGTTCAATTTCTCCAATTTTCACGGCTGCCAGCAATGGCCAACTAAGGAAATCCTAGAATGAATCACCTTAATTATAGGTTATGATTATGTCATACTCCTGTCACAGTGCTATTTAATATGTATGTTACACTTACTATAAATCAAACACCTACAAATAATCATTACAAACGTAATAATAGTAACGTAACGAGATTAATGGCTAAAACTAAGTTGGCGGGTGTCTATTATACTATCTACTACTTCAATGGTTTTCACCCAAAACGAATGTCATAAAAAGGTTGTATAATAAAAGCTATTGCATATTTCAAGAGATTTTATTAGTTATTATTATAATATATTAATATTTCGTGTAGTTGTGCAGGAGGCGCTATATTTCGTTAGTACCTTGCCCAATCAAGATACCATAATATACTCATTATAAGTATGGCCACAGCAACTTCCTGATCTTCTAAATATGTATAGGGTACGTTATCCAGTGTTCAGGACTTATTCTGAACCTTTGTCAGTCAGAAAACAGGCGATTAAGGAGTCCATATTCATATAAGTATTGGTTTGCAAGAAATTGTAGCGAAACTGCGAAACACATTCACCAAAACACAAGTACAAAGCGAATACAATAGAAAATTAAAATCACTGTGTGCGTGTCGATGAGTTTCAATAGTAAATAGGACTCCAAATACGCTGAAAATATTTGACAGTAAAAATATACAAAACACGCGTAGAAAGATGAAAGATCGATGAGAAATATGACAATACAGTGCTGTTATTTATAAATACTATGGTTACCAAAATGATATTATTAGGGATTACATCATCTTTGTGAAAAAAGCAGTGATAGCCTAGTGGTCAGAACGTTGGTCTCCCGACCGCGGGGGCACGGGTTCAAATCCTGGCACGCACCTCTAATTTTCAAATATTATGTGCGTATTACAAGTTAATTATCACTTGCTTCGGTGAAGGAAAACATCGTGAGGAAACCTGCACACCTGAGAGTTCTCCATAATGTTCTCAAAAGGTGTGTGAAGTCTACCAATCCTTACTTGGCCAGCGTGGTAGACTATGGCCTGTACCCCTCACATTGTGAGAGGAGACCCCGAGCCCAGCAGTGGGACAATTATGGGTTGTTGCTTTGCTTTTTTACATCATCTTTGTTGTCAATCGATTAATCGATGTCAAAATATTCGAAATGTAATTTAATAAAATTAGCGTAACGATTAAATAGTAATTATAATATATTACATAGTTTTGATTTATATGGAATACGAAAATATGTAAAAAATAAATAATATTATAATTATAATCAATAAATAATACATAAAATATATTATTATGTTCCATCAATTGATCAATATCAATCGATTCAATCGATTATAAAATCGTATGTAATGAGGTAAATACTGTGAAAACTTTTTTGCATTATTTAGTTCATTTGGCAAGAGCGGCTGAAGCTAAGATTTAAATATGTTTATCTTATAAATAAGACGATTTTTTTGGTATATAGTTTACACTTGTCTAGTCCGATGTTCTAGCACAGATTACATATGGTTCGAGGCCGAAAATTGGGGTTCTCCTTTGGAGTAGTTTTGACGATAAAAAATAAAGTTTAATTCAGCGTATGTAGAACATGACAAGTAGCAGAGAGTGATCAGAAAAGAGTTCTCGATTATCATCGGATGTCCAAAATGTGATCCTCAAACAGACTCTAAGTAAGTGGGGATACAGACAGGAAATTAATATCTAATACGTTGTTGATAAATATTAAATTAACTGTGCTGGGAGTAAAAAATTTTAGACTTAGGTATTAGATACCATTTTCTTCTCAATTGAAAAGGTAATCTCCGTTATTGCCTAATTAAAAAAACGGACAAGTGCGTAGAGTTCATCGATTTTACTCATTAACTACTTAAATTACCCTTATAGTTTTCCTTATAAGTTCATAAATTATACTACTACCGAATAATTTTTTACATTTCAAAATGATAGGTCCATTTAACTGGTAGAACGGGGGGACACTTGACTTTAACCACAATTGGCATTTTAGTGCCGCATATTTTGCAAGCGTACTCCTGAATCATCAAAAAATAATTCTACCTTTAGGCAAGTTACCTTGAAATTTATTTTAAGTTTTGTTTCAGAACTTTGAAGTTTAAATACATATGAAAATTCATATTTATTTGACTGAAAAAGTATTAAAACAAATATTTACTAGCAATATTTACAAAGTAAAACAAGTATTTACTTGACCGAAAAAACCATTTAAAGCGACAGATAATGACCAAATTAATACAAAAAATGCAAAAAAAAAACACAATTTCGGTGTATTATTAAAACCGGCCTTGTTCTACGAGTGTGGCGAAATCTAACCGAAATGGTTGGCGTTGGTGGTCACGAGAATTAATAGTGACATCAAGATCAAAGGACATTTGAAATATTAATCGTTCAGCATTATAAATAATCTCTTCTTACAATAAAACTATTTACTAAGTGCTAGAAGGCTGTTATTTGGCATGGATATACATAATTATTAAAACTCCTGTATCGTAGGATAAAATATTGAAACAAAAAATTTTCTGGGTACCTCCCCTACAGGTAACGTGAGGATGAATTTTTTAGTCTTCGCGTACCCTATAGTGTAAGGTATCGTTGAAAAGTTATTAAATAGACCTCATAGTTAGGCCTTTTAAGACCATTTTTTTACATTAGGGGTCCGTGTGCGAAATATTTGGCTCTACTTTGCTTACAGTATATATAAATTTTGGTTAGAGTCAAGTATCCCATGCCCCCCCCCCCTCCCGCCAGGTAAACGGTTGGAGTTGGACAAGTGAAATATTCACAAAAAATAAGTAATATAATATGAATTTACAAGGAAAACTATCACGGCTATGATAAAACTATTACTTCGAAACCCTACATTGCGCGTGGCCTGCCTAACACTCACTTGCCTGGTTTTTTTATCTGTTTCCCTTGAAACGACTTAATAGAGATAATCATTGACATGTTTGTAGCTTATACCATTTGAATTTATCTAGGATATTTATCTTTTTACCCGACTGCCAGGAAGGGTTATCATCTAAGATGTATTCATCCACTCCACAAAAACAACCTGAAACACTACAGACAATTAAATAGACAAATATCCTAATTCAAATATATCTCGCTGGATAAGTTGACAAACATATTACATTGTCCTGGGGACTAATTATATAAACAGCTAGTCTGGTTCAAATTACTGTGTACATATTAATTAAATGGTTATTCATTACATTGTTTATTATCTCTACTGAATAAACTAAATATTGCCAAAATAAAATTGAGTTCAAAGAATTAGCCTACCATATTATACCGATAAAATTTGAGGATTTCTTTCAATTCGTCATGGATTCCTTTCGAATAAAAAAAGAGTCTTATAAATCGATTCATGAATGACACGGAGTTCTGAGGTAAGAATAAAATAAAGAAAAAATTAAAACATTATCCAAACTATAGTAGGTATTATCACAATACTTGCACTCGCACGCAATCGCAAAACAGAAATGGAAATCTAAAACAAACATTGTGTCGAGTAAATTAATCCCAGCTAAATCAGCGAACAAAAGTTATTACCCGATGGAACTTTAATTATCAATCAGAAGAAGAATGGTGGGGAGTTGGCAAAAAGCAATTCATTAAAATTCAGACGCAGTAAGTAAATAATGAGAATGTTTGATAACTTGAAACTGGGCTCGCTGGCCCACTTGACACGGGCTGAGGAGGGTTCGACGAACGGATTCTGACAGACGTAACCCAAGTAGGTGCTACATTCAAATTAATTAATTAGGAGTATTAATTAACTTTCAAACATTGAATATTTTGTTTGTCAACCTAATTTCGATCATCTTCACGAATACTGTACACATTCCACATGCCGATTACACAGATACAGAAAACATATTCAAAACACCTATTGCCTCCTAAACGATAGCTTTCATACATTCTGTAGATTTTTCGATTTGTTTCAACTATGTCTCGTCATAACACATTAGTGCATAATTAACAAAGTTGAATAGAAAAACAACAATTTAAAATCACGGGAAAATATTATTATCAACGCAAATTTTATTATTCGTATGGTACATCAAGTTTTAGTTGTATATCAAGCAATATCCTCGCGTGGTAATTTATGTTATAAATAAAAGCGTTTAATTAGATCTAAAGCAATAGTAGTAGAGGGAAGAGGTTTTACTCTCTGAGCAGGAATCATAGATCAATAAGGCAGTAGTTAATTATGTTTCTTCCTCTTTGATCGATTACTTTGGAGGCATTCTAAAGTTTATGATTGAAACTCTCACATCAAAGTCAGTAGGAATTTTTTAAGTCAGTAAAATTATTCCACTAATCAATATAAATCTAAGGCGGACGTCCCACGTCCAGAGTCCAGAATCTGTCTATGTATGAGAGTATCTCACGATTAATATTTGTAATATTTCAAATACCCCGTCGCTGTATAATGCAACACCTAAAACGAGATCCGTAAATTCCTATTTGATGAACTGTATAATGCCGGCGGCATAAATTAATTAGTTGACTTACTAGATCCGTTCGGTCGCAAAGCAATCTGCTACTGATAATAATAATAGGCCATTGGAGCCGCTACATATGTATACAAACTGAGCATTCCATTTTAGACGTCTGGGGGCTAATAATAATAAGTATTACATTTATTCTATCGACCTTATAATAAAACTATAATGTACACTTGGAACTCATCTATAGCCAGCAGTAGCCACTTAGCACCAGGTCCATAGGTTAACACATTCGCTGCGGCACGGCAACAATTTGCCGTACAGCTTATTATCCTTGTTTTGCACGCGGTGCGGGCCGCAAGACAACAGCAGGCCGTGCCGCAGCGAATGTGTTAAATAATGTACCATGCGATCCGGTCTCAGCACTACCTACACTCCGAGAGGGGGCGGAGGCTTAAACTCAAGTGGAATGGAGCTACTTATGTCTAACATTATCAGGTCATTTATATTTAACTAAAATAACTGTGGCGGTAATACAGTGAGGTGGTCGCGGGGTGGCAGCACCAGTTATCGCCCAGCTATAAACACCGCCACCTGAGACCGAACCTCGTATTTTCCGCTGACAGCGCGCCGTCTCCTAAATCCTGTGATATTGAAATCATGTCAGCAATTTTTTTCATAACATTTTTCATTTACGATGTAGTAGTCATTTTACTACGTTAAGTATTTCAATATTTCGGCCTGTAATTAAATATGATGTGGATAAGAATTTTGGTATATTTATATTGAAATCTCAAGCATTTTTGCGAAAACAACGTATTCCCCAGACACATTGAAAATATTTCTTTCTTTTAAGATTCCTTACAACCAACAAATAAACAAAATTGTATACGTGCCCTCACATGTCACTTAAATCAGTCACTTATTTTTTTTTTCGCTCTATAGCGATAACAATACCTTTTGTGGGTTTACATTAATTCAAAATGTTAAAAAGTAAGTATCTGTTTTTGCAATTGTTAACAAAAAAGAGTATTCAACAATTAATTCATCACAAAATATAAGAAATAAAAATAAGAAAATATAGTCACCTACCTGCCTCCTGTAATTACTATGAACTCGACGAGCGATGATTATAAAAGTGATTATAATGTATCTTATTACGCGTTTCGTTAACTGTTCCGTTATTTATATTGTTGGCTAATTGCTATTTGAATAAGATAATATTATGTACAGGTTAGATTTCAATTTTATTTCAGTGCCTTTTTTAGCAAGGACCCTTACGAGTACCCCGGCATCGTACTTACTGGAGAAAATATTAAGGTGACTCCCATTCTTCGATCTAAATTCGACGTAATTCATTGTATCACAAAGTTGATTTGTAAATAAATGTCTTATTCTTGTAATAGGTATACTTAAATACATTAATAAATGTATTATTGTAACATGTATTATTAAATATTGTTTCAGATGAAAGAACAAAGGTATTGCCACAGATGAAAGAAACTTTAATCTGAGCATATTGTACTCCTACCGCGCTACACACTACGTACGAGTACTTTATGTACTTTACTTAAAGGGGTTAGGATACTTAATAATTTTCTCTTGGAATATGAATATTTTATAATACAGCAATAGTAAAAAATATTTATGTTTACAAAGGAACTGTGTTCCAACGGCCACCGCGCCCGCGCTGCCTCGCTGCCGTCGTGTTATAATGTCATATTTATCACGTCAACCAAATATTTCTACGACTTTTTTTATTAAATGTTTAGTAGGTAAATAGTTTTTGAAGAATCACAGCACTGATAGCCTAGCGGTTAGAACGTTGGTCTCCCGAATGCAGGGGCCCGAGTTCAAATCCTGGTACGCACCTCTAATTTTCAAATATTATGTGCGTATTACAAGTTAATTATCACTTGCTTCGGCGAAGGAAAATGTCGTGAGGAAACCTGCACACCGGAGAGTTCTCCATAAAGTTGTGTGTAGTCTACCAATCCGCACTTGGCCAGCATGGTAGGTCACACATTGTGAGAGGAGACCCCGAGCCCAGCAGTGGAATAATTACGGGTTGTTGCTTTGCTATTAAATCTTCTTGTATCTTCATGCTTGTAGTATTGGTAGAATAATGGAATCCTCAACTTATCGCGAGTTTGAACAAAATTTTTCTGCGAATAAAATCATAATCTGATGTTATGTTATCGTTAGTTTGAATGATTTTTAGTACGACGGATGACGTCATTATAATCCAGCTGAAATAAAATATGAAATATGAAATAAAATAGTTCACTTTTGAAAAATACGGGATTTATTGCAAATAACACTTTTTACATTATTGGCAACCAACCAACGAACGAACGAGAAAGAGAAAAATAATAGAGTAACCGGTACCATAGAACATGACAGAAATAACACAGAGTGTTCTAGTATCACAGAGTAAAAAATTTCGTTTTTGTTTATGCCTATATTCTAACAAGCTAAATCAAAATTTTAATATTATAATATTATATTAGAAGCATTGGATACAAGCGTATATTTAAGTGCTAAAGCGCTGCAAAATTTTAAAAAGGTCTATTTTTGTTAAGAAAATATGAAAGCCTAGCGGTCCATAGTGTACATCGATATTTCACTTTCAGGTCTGGAGCCAAGTATGTGGAACAAATTGAAAAGTGCTCGGAGTAATGGTCCTCAATCGGATCCAACTGACCGAAGGCCTTTCATGGGTTAGCCTTCTTAACCTTTTGAAGTGGGTTAGTACAAAATGTGGTCCAGTGTTAAATGGACCAAATTTTTTGCACATTACCAAAGCATTTTAGAGGTTGTATAAAAATTTTTACAACCTTGTCAAAGAGCGTACAATTTTAGAAGTAAATGCGATACCTTGTAGTTACTTATTTAAAATGTTATTACGTAAAACCGATTCTTAGAAACTGTATCTATACGAAAAAAGAGCAAATAAAAAATTTTAGTAAGATATATAAGGCAAAAAATATTATTTGCC
The DNA here is from genome assembly GCA_963932265.1 of Thymelicus lineola. Taxonomy (NCBI): domain Eukaryota; kingdom Metazoa; phylum Arthropoda; class Insecta; order Lepidoptera; family Hesperiidae; genus Thymelicus; species Thymelicus lineola. The sequence continues at coordinate 491,477 of OZ010686.1, forward strand.
TTAAATACATCAGCGTAGCTAGAGCCTAGAGTGGGTTGTATTTCAAGTCAAATTGTCAAATAAATATTTAAGGTATAAATAAAAGCACGACATTATTTTGAAAGAAATAAATAATTCATAACAGTAAACAATCCATTACAGCGGCAGCGGGCAGGTATCACTCCGCCGCGGGGGGGGGGGGGGACTCTCCAACAACTTCCAACTTGAAAATCTTAAGAGCTGTTAAACTTATGTTTCTGTGAGATTTAGTTAAATTACGAGTATAGTTAAGTTATATATGGATTAAAAATATATTATTAAAAATTAAATATATGGATTAAAAAATTACATTGGTAGAGAAAGTATTATAATATTATCAAATCCATTGTTCGGTGCGTTGAATGTGTGTGAATTGTTCGATGCCATATCATACTTACATATTATACCTATATCTGTTCAATGGTTTCCGCGTTATACTTGCACAGAGACAAGCATACGAATTTTTTTATTAATTAACTCCTACCTATACTATAATAAAACTCAAAGTGTCTGTTTGTCTGTCCGAGCATCACATAAAAACCCTTGAACGGATTTCGATGAAAATTGGTAAAGTTGTTACTAATACCCTGGGTCATATTTTACACAACTCTTCATCCCGGAAAACTAATTTTTTTGCCGGGAAAACAGGATAAATTTTGAATAATAATAATTTCCGTATTCAAAGCTGCGGGCGACAGTTAGTTGAATATAATTTCCGGAAAATATGTATAAAGGGTTAAAGATTTAATTTTACTTAATATTGGTTTCGTGTTTATGACGCTAGGGAGGGACTGAACGCCCGAACGGGTTAAATCTTTGTACAAATACCAAGACAGTACTGTAGGTATGCGGTTATTCAAGTGGAAGGCAATTCATTTATTAAAGGTATTAAAATCCAATCTTCCCGGTCGGTAACGCACCTGCGCTGTTACTGATGTAATGGGAGAATCGGTAATTGAGGCGATTATAAAATGTCAACCATTATTTATCGAGAACTTATAGTTTGGAACACAAATTTAATAAACCTATTGATATTTGGTTTAATATAACGTAGTTTTTTTCTAAGATCATCATACATATATCGCACATATTACATATTAAACTGTACTAGTACTTGAACTGACCGGCAAAGGTTTTCCTCCGAAACGAGGTGTTAAGTATGTACTCATACCACCTTGTTATGGCGCAGCCTTGACCGAGTACGGTTGGGCAACTTCATATAATATCTTTGTGAATACTGTAGAAAACTTAGGTTTGCAGGTACCTACTCACTACACGTCAAAATGTTTTGTAACGAGATTCCTACTCGGCAGGCGAGCGACACTTGTGAAGTACAATAAATGATTCAGGTATCTGAACGTTTTAGCTTTCGTTAACCAAAATAGATGAAAAAAAAATCTGCATTTTTTTCATATGCCTTCATTATTGAAGTTGAATTGTTGATAATAAATAAATTAGTTACCCCCAAAGATAGGTATTTAATTTTTATTCACACACATTCATACTTCTAGGATACTAGGCTTGTGCTTTTGGTCAACTTTACGAAAGTTCGAATGGAACGAGTGATTATTATACGAGTATTATAATATTATATTATAGTTCAATAATCCTCGGGACATTTTTATATCTACACTAGCTTTTGCCCGCAGCTTTGCTTAAATAAATAGTTCTATAAATTAAATTAATTTACTTTTATACATATAACTATATTAGATGATGCCCGTAGCTTCGCGCGCGCGGGAACTCTTAATTTTTCCGGAATATAAAGTAGCCTATGTGTTAATCTAAGGTATAAGCTATCTCCATTCCAAATTTCAGCCAAGTCTGTTAAGTAGTTGTGGCGTGATTGAGGAACAAACATCCAAACATCTTCATAAAATTTCACATTTATAATATTAACAGGATAATATATAAAATCCTTTAACGAGTAGTAAATAAATTAGCCTGAGAGAATGGCAAAGGCCACGTTTCGTTCTGACCGCAGACTACATTAGACTCGCCGATGTCTAGAAAGTTTGCGAATTTCAGACTTTAGAGCTTTGAAGTTTTATAACGTACAAAAGGGAATTTTACTGTTTTACAACTAGACATTATGCATATAAATTCAACTAACATTTTTGTTATCTACAAGTCACGAATCTTATTAAAATATTTGAAGTGTTTTTAATCCCTGACCCAAAAAAGAGCTGTTATTTAAATTTGACGTGTCTGTGTGACTTTAAATGTGTGTGTGTGTGTGTGTGTGTGTGTGTGTGTGTGTGTGTGTGTGTGTGTGTGTATGTGTGTGTGTGTGTGTGTGTGTGTGTGTGTGTGTGTGGCACAGACATTGTGGCATCGTAGCTCCTGAATGTATTGACAGATTGTGATGCGGTTTGTTTTGCTTGAAAGCTGACGTCATTGAGATGGTTCTAAGCTACAATTTATAAAGATCTGTTCAGGTATTTCAAGATCATCAGTTCTCTTTTTTTTTTGAAAATAAAAGTGTTGGGGGATTTTAAAATTTACCATTACTTCTCTTTTCAAGACGTAATAAATGCTGTCTGTAGCTGTGAGCAAGGAAAAAGTTCTAAATCTTATATTATGTAACGTTAAATTATTATAATTTACATAGGTAATTATTGTCCTTCGTATTTGTATTGATAAACCAACGCCATTATTTTATAATATAAGAAAGGCTAATTAAAAATGCTTGTCTAATTAAAACAATACGAAAAACATAACAACACGAGCGCAAGATTGGCTGATTAAACAATTTGATGCGGTAACAGATGAAAAAAATTACGCGCACATTTCTATTCCGAGGTTCTATTTTTCTGCTCAATTTTTCTCTTTGTAAAGAATTACAATAAGCGTTGCTCCATCCACTGATCTAACAATACAATTACCGATTAAAAATTTATCTCTGAATGTATTATTTTCATTTACAGAAACAGATGATGTAAATCCTGCAAGTACCACTTATTTCTTCTTATCTATTTCGTATTTAGAATAGAATAGAATACAATAGAATAAAATTTTATTTCCTCAAGTTAACACTGCAGTACAAACAGGCAATATTCTTACATTATACTTATAATAAATGTTTTTGCAGCAGTGAGAACTTGACGAAATAAGGCCACACTCAGCACTGGCCGCAGCAAGCCACGACCGATGATTTTCAGGGCGACCCTAAATCGCATAGTTCGACCAGTGACATTAAAAATTAAAGTAACTAATGCATAAGCTAAATCTAAATAAACATAAAAAAACCTAAATACTTAAATTCCTTATCCCATAGTAGTTTAATCTTATATTAATTAATTATTTAATTTAATTAATTATATTATATTATTTCTAGCTAAGTCTCGCGGTTTCACCCGCGTTAATTTGTGGAAAAAAACTTACCACTAAAATATATTATGATATCATAATATAAGCCTACAGCTTTCCTCGATAAATGGACCATCAAACACAAAAAGAACTTTTCGATTCGAAACAGCGGTTATTATAGATAGGCTAACCACGGAACATTACAGAACATTACATTACATATATGAAAACAATGTAGCAAAATATTGTGAAACAAACAGTAGGTATACTAACTTCATTTTTTTATGAGTACTGAAATTGATATTATAGGCTAACGACCCAACTCCCGCGTATTTGCACGTATTTTGTGTGTGCTAGTGTGTGCGTGTGTGTGTGTGTGTGTGTGCGTGCGTGGGTGTGTGTGCGCGCGTGTGTGTGTGTGTGTGAGTGTGTGTGCATTTGCGTGTGTTGTGAGAGTGCGTGTGCAACTGAAAGTGTGTGTAAGTATTTCTTACTATCAGCTGGAATTGTAGAGAAGCCTTGACTTATAATTTCTAGATTAAAAAAAAATTAAAAATATTCGGGGTATTACTGCGAAAAATGAACTATAAAGAAAACAACTAGCCCAATCGCTTAGAAAGTTGTTTAAAGTAGTACTGAACAACTACACCATAGAAGGATTAACAGTCAATTTCTTAGCTTTTAATGGATTATGTTGGTGACTGAATATCAACAATGAGACTGAGACTTCGGTGAGACTTATCACCAGAAGCAAATATGCTTATATTTAGGCTTAACTGCTATAATCTAGTAAACAATGAATATTAAAATAAATCTGAATAGTCAGGTCAACAACATTTCCTGCGACTTTAAAATCTGAATTGAAACATTGTGGCAAAGAGCAATAAACTTGATTCTCTAGCATTTAGGCGGTCGACCGCTAAACAATGAGAACTAAAATTTTCGAACCGTCGCATCGTTGCTGCGATAAACAGAAAATATTCTTATTTGCCCCGAAACAGTCTATTCGATTTCCCGACGGAGCCATCGTGGATATCTTGAGTTATTTCGTCTAGGCTTCAGCGTTGACAACCACACGGGAATACTATATAATACTTATTATTTGATAAGTACTTATTCTCTCAATTTGATCAATTCGAAAATATTGTAACCAATATTAGACATACAGCAGGAGATTATGGAGAACCCTCATTAATATAAATTTGTTTGTATATAATATTATATTTGCCATTCCTATGCTAAGGATAGATAAATAATTTCTAATACCGACTTCCACATGACGTCATAAAATTAAGGACTCGGACGAACAGAATTCGTTCCAGTCCGTTATAGAAACATGCTGAATTCAACAACAAGCAAAACAAAGTGTAACACGTAAATGAAATCCATTGATCAACACCAGACATCGTTTAATACTCTTAAATTTCCGCTGTTTAAAACTGCTATTATCGAAAGAATAGCTCATATCTCAGTTAGCAGCATAAGAAGCATTACGACCTCCGCAACCCATTAGCATTGTGGGAAAATACATTAAGTTTATGGCAGTAAAAAGGTCGACTTTGTTGACCGTTACCGCGCAGTATTATGGCAATTATTTATGGAATATTGCTACGAGCCCGTGATTGATAGCTAAACGGATATTCCTCAAATACTGTTGTCGATGTAAACAGGAAAGCTTCGCGTCGTGCCGGCATTGCGGCAGAGGGAAAGGAATTCAAGCAGTTGTTCTTTAAACGAAGATTCTTTATATCTCAAAAGCCGAGAAAAGATCACTCTTTTCGGAAATCGAACAACTAGATCGTAAGTGATTACTGACGTTTATAAGACTATGCCTGGAATAATAAAGCCATCAGCGACCCCTTTCCGGCCAAGGAGGAAGCGCAGAAGCCCTACTGTTTAGTGGTTTCTCCGTCTGTCTAAAGTCTAAACAAAAATGTTGGAAAATCTCCCAGTTGATCCCAAAAGGTAATTTATTTATTTAATACTTATTTTCTAAACTTGTAACAAACATTACAGATAATCCAATTCGTTTGTCAAGCTTTCAATGTATTCACCTGCCGCCCTGCGAAATGCAGCAATCGGTGTGTAAAATATATCTATGTCGGGGCGATGAGTCACCAAACCGTTGAGTAAGGTCAGTGTTCTTTTGACCAGCGGAGCTTGATTCGGATGAGCCTGCACCCCGGCACTGCAAAAAATTTATGGCGAAAAGGTGATTAGACCAGTCGGATTTAGTTGATAGGTACCTACAGAAGCTGCAGACTCCAGCGAATTCCAACAGGTGTGTCGTACAGGAGGCGCACCACTAACATCAGAGGTGTTTTGAACATAAATATGGATGGAGTCCCCTCACAGCTGCCTCTGCTTTAATATCATTATTAGCCTTCAACTACGGACGAGTTCTTTAAAAGAATGTATTCTGGAGAGGATATAATTAATAATAATTTGTCGAGACTACGCAAAGATTTGAACACTAGTGATGATGTATGTCTACTTATAGTTTCCTATTTACATTAATTCATCATGAACTTCATCACAATCCATCATGATCTCCAAACCGCCACGCCGCGCCATCGCAGACCGAGATGTGTATACAGTCATATGTATAATGACCCCAATGACCCAATAGTTCCTGGTCCAGGTCATTAGTCTTTGTCTGTCGCGAATGACTAATTTGCAGTTAATATTGAATTTACACAGACTCGGCCATCGTTAACTTTGATGACCAACTTCGTAATTGGGTGAACCAGTTTATGTACTTAACTGCGGGGATCAAGAGAGAACAAAGGATCTATGTGGTATCGGATACTCCGGTTAGTAGTATTAAAATACAAATATTAAGTTCGTTTCTATTACAAATACCCACCGTCTCAAATCCTTAGCATCACGATAATATTCCTTATTGTAAGTAGTTTTATGGGTATAATATGATTTATGGGTATAGTAACTAACTAATAATAACTATATTATGTGTATGTACGTATGTTTTAACCATATCTAGTAGCTTTATTTTGTTCTAAGTAATGAGCTACTTTCCAGGAGTAGCTCAGACAAAGGTGCTTCTAAGAAATGCCACAGCACAAAGACAGACTGTGCTTGTTGTTAGGTAAATTAAAGTAAAACACAACACATTGCTTTGTCCCAAATAAAACTTTATAATGCTTCATTATTTAAGAACACACATTTAATATGTATAAAACTTTATACATATACGAACTCGTAATAATATATTTGCCACTGAGTTTATGGCTTCAAGCTATTATCAATCAACCCACTAAAAACACAAGTCTGTTAATAAGGGAGGTCTAGAACATAATTAGGTACTCCATACTAAGAAAAACCGGGCAAGTGCATATCAAGCCACGCGCAATGTAAGGTTCCGAAGTACTAAGATTATAAATTATTACTCATTTATAAATACTTAAGGTAACATAGCCGTGATAGTAGTTCTTGTAAATTCATCATATTGTAAACTATTTTTGAGAATTTTTTCACTTGTCCAACTCTAACCGTTTATCCTTGAGGGGGGGGGGGCAAATTTTAATAACTCTCCATATCCATGCTAAATTACAGCTTTCTAGCATTAAAGGTCTCGGCGCTTTGCTTTGGACAAACCAGACGGACGGACGGAGGGACATGACGAAATTTACTTTTTACTTTGATTACGCGGTCCTACCAATCTGTCTACCATCTTGACAGTTCTGCTTTTTTTTAATTTGATGGATTAGTACGAACTTATTTTAGGCTGCGCTGACAAATATAATGATGATATATATGATATACCAACCAAATTTTTCTGAAGTTCATGATAAAAAAAGGAAACGTTAAATTAGGCGTTTCAATTACTCAGAAGTGTTCAGAGTAATTTGGAGGGAGAAAAATATACTTCCATCTGTAAAGTCGTCTCTAGTTATTGTTGCACACGTAATTCAACGTTTATTCATCATTATCGGTATCAAGGATGCCAAAGAACGGCTGGTTGACCAGGGCGGAGTAGGTGGAACCAGGTTTCCAGGACTGAACAGATTTCATCCATCGTCAACAAAAAACCGCGCATCGAAATAGCATAAAACCACTACTGCTCTGTTAAGATATACTATAATAACAATATGAAGAAGAAGAAGATCGGTATCGAACCCGGAATCCTTTAACCAGTTCGGCTACCGAGCTAACTGGGTGATACATTGTTCCACGAAACGTGATATAACGCCACATATTATAATATTGAAACATTTCAAAGGATCTCAAATATTCATTCAACAAAAACAAAGTCATAGTACATTTGGTTGGGGATTAATTAGAAATCATGTTCCGTGTGAAGGCAGCCACGCGTGTGATCCGACGTGGCCGCCTCGCCGCGGGGAATACCCAATTATCTGTTGATATTATACGGGCTCCAGACTCACGGAGAACATTCTCTGCGAGAAAGCTCGCCGAGACTCGCCCTCATTCGATATGGATGACTTTGAGAGCGCAACGGCTTTAGTATTATGTGCATTAGCATGCTATTGTTGTGAATATCAAAATTAAATTTAATAAAAAATTAAATAAAATATTAGTAACTCACATCCCTGTGTTTGTACTCATCTGCCACCATGTCCGTCAGAGTACATGACATAGCAACGAACCCCATCCAACTGCAGAGAGGTGGCGCTGTCGCTGGTGCTGATGCCGCTTCACCACTGGCCTAATCCACAAGCTCAGAGTAGCGCAGCGGGCTATGGAGAGGGCTATGCTCGGTATATCTCTACGTGATCGAATCAGAAATGAGGAGATCCGTAGACGAACAAGGGTAACCGACATAGCTGAAATAATTAGCCGGCTGAAGTGGCAATGGGCTGGCCACATAGGGCGAAGGACTGATAACCGTTGGGGAAGAAAGGTCCTCGAATGGCGCCCACGTCTCGGAAAAAGGAGCATTGGATGCCCCCCGACCAGGTGGACTGACGACCTGAAGAAAACAACGGGCATCCGCTGGATTCACAAGGCTCAGGACCGGTCAGAGTGGCGCAAATTAGGGGAGGCCTATGTCCAGCAGTGGACCTCCAAAGGCTGATGGATGGATAGAACACACGTCCAGTTAATTACTCCTAATCTTAGATTAAAATACAATAATTAAATATGCTCCTACCCTCATTCCGTACTGATACCGAACAAGAATATGGATAGCGTTCTCTTTCTCGCTCGAAAAACACTTTGATTCGGGAAAAATACCGCCAACGATCCGAGAACAGGCGAGCCCGAGAACGAAAACGCGAGTAACTATTCACATTCACGCTTCTCGGGTATTCTCGGGGCTTCTCGCCATGAGTCTGGAGGAGGCTTTACGTAGGTTTATCGTTTTTCACATTTATATTTGCACAATTTAAATTTATCAATTTATGTTTATCCCTGTCTAATGTAGTGATATAGGTACATGAATATATCGTCTCTGATAATAAGGCATAATGACACTCCAGCAGGTTAGCTCAGATAACATTAAGAGACCAATACAGCTGTTGATCATTATGAAATAAAAAATGCTTTAGTTAGTCCTCAGGAGTAGAAATAAGCAAGCAATTTTTGGTTAGTTTCAAGTGTCCTGACCTACAATAACTATTGGCAAGCTTATTTAGCAGATGACATCAGAAGTTTTTCTTCACATCAATAAACATGTTTATTTGTTGGTGCTAATACAAACCTATATACTAGTATAACATAATTTATTTTTAACACAATAATTAGAAAAAAATACTGCTGTTGTAATGAAATCATAAACATTTTTTATTTTGTTCTTAAACATAAAATATCATTTTAAACCAACACTGAGCAATTAAGGAACTAGGAAAAGACTATTAGTAAAATACGCTAAGCTAATTCTGAGCAGTGTTCGTAATTTAGTACATTGTAAAGGGTAGGTCGGGGCCATCGGCGTCTAGACAGTTATAACGGTCGATGGATTATCCCGGTCTCCCCGTGTCTCCCCGTGTCTCCCCGTGTCACGCCGACTGCCTACGGCGACGTACGGGTGAACTTGGGAACTTTTCTGTGTTACATTTGTTGCCGAGTGAGCCTTTTTCTTTCGTCCAGAAGCAGGAATCCAATGAGAAGCAAGTTGTCTCATTTACCATATTTCAAACCAATCGTCGTTCTCATAAATCCAATATATTTTAAATGTTGCATCGATCCATCCAAAAGCTTCATAACTGTCATAACTGGCGCCACAATGAAGGATCCTGAAACTTCAGAATGCTGTCTTCTTCAGGTCGTTGCTGAGTCTTAGTCTCCATTAGAGGACCGTTCTTTCCCAACGGCTGATTCTCTGAACTATGTCTGACTCCGATCACTTAAAAAAACTAAATTCTCCTTATCTGCGATGAGATATTTATGTTACAGATAAAAATTACTACTCGGGTAATGGTTACAGAGGTGTCTTAATTGTGTTGTCCATGCCACCTGTGATACAGGGAATCCTACTGCAGGGGTATGATTGTGCAAGCGTTTATTCTATATCAACTAATCGTTAACAGTAATTGTTTCGTCCCGACGCGACGTACCAATATTTAACGAATTTTCCGACAAGTAGTATCTCTTTCCCGTCTATTGGAAATATTTTTTCTTCGGGGAATCGGATCGCAAAACAAAATTAGTTTTCTCTTTTGTTTTATTTAGAGCAAGGCTTTTCGCGGTGGATCTTCTTAAATGTTGGTTGTGTTTGAGTTGAACTTGAGAGATATTTAATCAAGTTATCTGTAAGTGGATTTTGGACTTCACGCTCGTTCCCTAATTGTTTCAGTAGAACGTCAATGACGAGTAAAATAAGTTTTATTTTATGTGTAGAGGCGTGGGTTAGAACTATAGTGATCTGTTGCCATGGTAATGCGTAGCGATAATGATATGTATGTTCTAGCTGATGAAATAAATATTTGAAAGAAAAGTTTTTTCATGTGTAAATAAAGTCACGAATTTTCGCATTTTGCAAAAAACGGCTACTTTATGCTAAACCTAAAATGGCGCGTTTATGTCACCTGGTTACATATATATAAAGGAAGTTAAGGTCAGATGCAAAAACTTTAAAACTAACGGGCCGCTCTACTTGGCTGGCAGCGGCTCTCCCATGCCCGTCGATCGCCCCTTGGTCTAGTCACTATTTTTAGTTCAATATGAATTATACAACATATGATAAAATATTCAAAAGAGACAATAACAAAATATCTTAGATCGAATTAGTGAAACCAATTGAACACAAAGAATCTGTTCAAGAACATTGAACCATAAATTCCGTCACTATTGAATGTAAGGAGGAGATCAAGATACCGCTGTGTTAAATCGAGCACAAAGACGATGATGCTCAGCCAGTAATATTCATTTATCTGCTTCTCGCCCAAAGCTAAGATCCGATTGAAGCCTCCGGTACTTATCACTAAGAATTCAAGATTATGATAATCATAATCCAAAAAGGCATCTGTCGGATTTCTTGACGATAGAGCCGTTCTCGATTCCGCAAACATGTCTCCAAAACATTTATAGTAGATTTTGAATCCCAAAGAAATACATCTTCATAAATAATCCTGTTTGAAAATAAAAATCCCAGTATTATTGTAGTACAAAGAGTAAAAACCCTTTGTCGGTTATGAATATATTATGTTATGCAGGAGATTACCTCAGACAGGACTAGCGTTAGATGATAAGTCCTGTGAAATATTAGTTTAAACAGCAGGGCTAACATAAGGAGCTTAGTTCTTGATGAGTTTAAAGTTAAAAATCGAGTACATGGCCTTTTGAATTTTATCACGGTATTCAGTTCATCATACTCATCGCTTTATAGTCCAACCCTACGTGTTTTAATCGGACAAATGTCGATGATACATCCTATCCTGTACCTTAATATTTGGATTTCAGTATTCACAAAATTCTTAGAAGCCGTACGACAACAACTTCATGATCCTCGTGTTCATAATTCAAATATTCTTCGTATATTTTTAACTTTCACCCGTTTCCCAAGCAGCATAATACACGCTTGTTAGACGCTCGTTGTATTTTATATCTGAATTGCAGACACCTGGAAATCAGATGTCGCTAATGATGCTTTCAGGGACTGTGACTGTGCATTTTATAGAAAAAGTTGGACAACTGACAATGTGATAATTTCACATTGAATATTGTTAGTGTCGTAGATCTGTTAAGGAAATACTGCTGCTGCTTCTTGGTAAAGAAACAAATGTGGGCAGTTTTATTAACATATGATAATCGTACCTTAAAAGTAAATGGTATAGTTACCATAACTATGGTCCAAGGACAGGTCATCTTCAGGTTATCTTCAGGTTTCAGGTTATTTTCTTTTTGTACTACAGTGTCAACTTGATGAAATAAAATTTTATTCTATTCTATTCTATTCTATTCTATTCTATTCTATCTTCAAAATTAATTTGGTATTGGTTACAGTAAAGAATATCAGTATTTTTTTTTATTTTGACCCTACGGTTTTATTCTAATTTTTTACTCTTATCCTGCGGCAATGTAACCATTTTTCGGGATGAAAAGTAAACAAGAGATTTACCTATAAGTATATGTACAGTTTTTTTATATTATTGAGACCGGCCGTAAGTCACACTACTCCGTGCGTAACTTTGCTCAGTGCTTTTTTACACGAAGCAAAAATTCATGACTTATAACTCGTCGGAAATATCTGTGGACCTGGCTCGATGACGTCATGCAAACTGGAGAGATAGCAAAGCAAATCGAGATGTAAAGATTAAAAATATTATTTTGATTTGTGTGTATCTACTTTTTTGCATTTTTATACAACTTTTAGATCAGTCTGTACTTTATAGGGTTCCATGCCCAAAATGTGTCAACGGGACCCTATTGCTAAGCCCCGGCTGTCCGTCCAACCGTCTGTCTGCAAGCTGTGTCTTATGAACCGTAATAGGTAGACAGTTGGAATTTTCACAGAGTGTATATTTCTATTGCCGCTGTAACAACAAATAACGAAAATAAAATAAAAAAGTAAAAGAATGAAAGAGCCGTGTTTTTTTCATTTTCAAAGAATTGGATTGCTTTGAGCACTAAATTCCGCTCTGCACTATGTATCGTCCTACCCATCTTACAACACTAAATAATAATAAACAATAAGAATCAATAAACAACAAGAAACAATAAACAATAATGCGATTACGAAGCAAGAATAATACAGGTGCGTCGGCGCTTGCTTTGCCAACGGTACTGGATAGGCGAAAACAGGGTGAGGTCCGAGGAAGCGGGAGCGGTATCGAATTCCAGCGAGGTCCACAGATAGTTCAGACGTGTTATAATTGCACGAATAGACAACTTTACACCCGTGCAATAACTGACAACTCTAGTCACAAACCTTCGCAAGGTGTAAAAATGGACTACATTGGTCAAAAAAAAGTTTGGGTTTAGGTCACACAATAATACAAAATATTCGTGACGTAAGTTTACGGTTATTATTGCATTGCGGGTGCCCGGGCGTAAAGTTAGGGCCCGATCGCAGCGAGGGTACTAAACGTCGTGCACTTTACGTACCTTAACGTAATGTACTATTTCATAGAAACCCAATTTCTATTTGTTATTTTTTAGCAACCCGGTCACTGTATTTTTCCTAATTGTTTTCGGTAAAATATTATACTTATTCAATATTTAATTATTTTGCTCTATGACAAACAAATATTATTTATAGTCCAATTTGAAATTCACAATTTTCTAAGACTTGAAAGTGAGTAAAATAGTGTGAATTACCTGGCGTCTTGTAGCTCTCAAGTCTCCCCGTCTGAAAGGAAAAATAAAATTTTTAATCAATGACTACATCATTACAAAACATTAAGTCTGTCGTTTAAAGATCATTTAAAATATACAATACATTTATTACTTGAACCATACACTAGAAGCAGATGTAATAATATCTAATAGGTAAATATTACATTTTCTTCCAATCCTTGTTGCACGCTTACAATAAACAGATTATTACAACTTGCGTTATCAACGTGTCAATATATAGGATGTCTGTGTATCTTCAGAAATCAAATCTGAAAGTCTTCGCTCTTCAGAAAATTAAATGGATTAGTGTACCAAATGTCGCGTACGCTTATTAGATTCACTTTAACCTTTACCTTTTAATATTTCGTTTCAGATTAGTGGGTCATAATGTAAGTTATTACCATGTTGTGTAGTCCTTGTCCGACCCGCGATAACTTTACCGTCACCTCAGAACTATTCGGTTCAATATTGTCAGCTACCGGGAATGAGGGAAATTATAGCAGGCGGCGCAGTGGGAATACCACAGACATATATCAAGAATAGACGACGCATGTACCTCGAATTGTATGAAAACCAAGCGTGTCACTTTTTTTTGACACATTGTGCTGTCACAAGAATATTTAGTGCTGAAATTCCCCATCCTAGCGATATCAATTTGAAACTGATTCGTTACCGATTCTCGACAACGATTAATGATTCTCAAAATCGATTACCGATAATAATTAGGTAAATAGAAAATCGTATGATCGTTTGTAGGCGTAGAATATGTAAAACATAAAAAATGCCTTTGGTTGGTTGTACATAATAATATAGTATAGTGCTTGAATATGACCGAATAAATAGTTTTGTGTTTTATTTAACTTGATTATTTGTTAATTATAAACACAAGCTTCAAAAATGTAAAGATAAATAAAGAGATCATAAATATTATGATTGTTTATTATTTGCTTTCAAGAAATTAAATAAATGAAAATTAAAAAAATATTTGTAAACATTTCTTTTATGAAAATCAAAACATCAGAGCTTGAAATCAGCCTTCGTTTCTTTTTCGAATCCGTAAAACAGTCATCAAATGAATAGAACATATACGGCTATGTTTTGTTGGAAACCAATATCTATGCCCCGTCGCTATAATTCATTTTGCTTTAATATTGGGGTCACTTGAAAACCTTTAATTGTAATGTTATCATGAATAAAATCACTATACAGAAACATTAATATTGTAATGAAAAATAATTTGCCTGTTAAAAACTGTCTCTATGTAAATATCATTATTCATTGGTTTTCAAAATCGATTAACATCGAGACCACACCGAGTAAATGAACAACACTATATGCTATATTTTACAGAAACACGACAATATATATTCACCGTACTACGAAGCTAAGCGACGATTTATAGTAACGATTGTTTTACTTTCATTGCGTGTTCCAGTAAACAAGCCGTATAAATTTTGCTACCAAAATCAGCAATGTATTGAGTAGTATGCAGTACACAGTAAGTTAGTGCTTTTCGTTGTAAAACGTGGTAGAAATGCAATAAATATGAAAATAATTATTTTAAAATAAATTACTACACAATTTTATAAATAAATTATTTAACGATGAAAAGAAATATTTCTTTTACCTCTGCTAACTGTATTTGTAGAATTCCTACAGTTTAAAACGTTACAATTAGGCATTTTTCGTTATTTCAGTTGACATCTATTGCCAATAGCAGTAAAACGCCAACTAAATGACACGGCGCTCAAATAGGATTTAAAATCCTTTCTGTTACACGTGAAATGTATGAACATGCGGCATCTACTCTAGGTATACATGTCTGTGGGGAATACTAATAAGCTATTATAATAAGATTTATAGTTGTTTAAGGGGTGGCTTTACGATCTGGTTTATTGCCGTTGATGGGCTCTCCAGAGATTAATCCTACAACAACAAAATGCTATGAATCAGGACAGATCCTGACAGGCGATGCTTTTAAACCTGCCATAAAATAGATGTTATTTAGACATACCTATAAATCTGAATATATCAGATATAAATATACGCGCAAAAACTTCAAACAACAAGTTAAAAAATCTTTTGTTAATTTAATTTACGTAAACTCCAATAACCCAGTACTCTTGGTACTTAACGCTTCGTTTCTGAAACTTAATCGTGAATAAGAAATATGGAATCATCGATTTTGAATAGGAAAGATGAAAAATATTAGGTAGTGACATTTGTTCTAAAAGCAGGCTAACATTCCAATGAAATAAACGCACCAAAGGTCACTTACAATCCCGCCAACGCTTAGTCACTGAGTACGATATTTAATTATACTTGCTCGCGGAAAAAAATACATGAAAGAGCTTGTATTTCATACTACTATCCATCCATTATATAATATAATAAGCAAAAGACAAATATGGAGAAAAATCCAAAAGCGTTAGAGCCACCAATATAATCTCTGGAGAGGAATGGAACCCTAAATCAAAAAAAAAATTGTTTAAATTATTGTTGCAATGTAGTTAAATCAAGTCACGTGCAAAAGTAGTATAATTAATAAAATTTATATCGCTATCATTTTAATAATGGTAAGGCCGATCACAAAACAAATGGTGCTGTATATTGTACTTGCATGTACGTTAGTGCAATGATGAATTTTATTAAATAGATGGCGTGTCGGCATTCGATTATAAGTTTTTGTTATTTTATGTTTTATCGGTATTGCACCACACAGTCAAGTAAAAAACATGTCAAGTAAGATAACACGGGCAATATTTTCTCAGTTTTACGGAATCGTATCTCCCGTGCCTCGGAACCGCGAGTTGACGTACAATAATGAACATAAAGGACAAATGATTTAGAAGATAAAGACAAACTATTTATAGTTTCCTGTTAGTAACACTGTTCCGTAATATTCACTGAGGTATTTTTATCATAACAAGCATTAATATTCTGAATAAGGGTGCGGCTCCCGCTGTGTTAAATCAACACAAAATTTCTCGTTAATGTAATGACCGACTAAGTAGGTTGATTTAATACAAAGCATCTATTTTTAACCTATGCAGTAATTAACTTTATTAATTTGATACTTCTATATCAGTATAAAACACTGAAACATACTTTAATTTTAATATGTTTTGCAAGTTTCAGTTCGTGCGGGGTAAATTCCGTTGATGAACAAATTTAAGAGACTAAAAATTCTAGCAACACGGTTATGAAGTAACAAGTACGCAACAAATACAAAGACATGTCGAATCGTCAGCTCCTCGTGTCGTCTCTTCTGTGTGCGATACACTTTGATAGGACTCCGCCATAGGACTCCCCATAATGTATCATTATCCCGATTCGATCTTTGTTCCCTTAGCAATTAGCATCGTTTTATTCGTATGAATAAGAACAAAAATAAGATGCGACTAACCGTGTGTATGCACTTGCACAGGCCTTGAGGACATCAAAATACATAATAGAAGTTCACAATACAATTGACCTTCGCAATTTGAATGACAACGAGAGTGTTGGCAACGGAACCAATCCATTGAGGCAATGGACATTAAAAGAAAACTGAAAAGGCATGAGCTGTCCGTACCGAACATCACCGTATCGTTTTCTCATGTACTTATTTTTGTTCCTATCTGTAATTTCCAGGACAAGGTTATAAGAAACTAAACATTATTCAAAACTTCAAAATATGCATGTAATTTTTTATCTACTAGAGACTACCAGCAAAGTAAAGATGCTTTATCATGGAGGAGGAGAAATTCCGTAAGGAATAATAAAACTGAATAATATAAAATTAAAAATGTCGGGGAAGTGTCTAATTGCATTTCACGGGTTTATACTCACCTTAATAGGTCACCGGGACCATATTCGAATAAATTACCGCTCCATTGTCGAGATAAACTACATGAGTAAATAGCATCTCATATTATCGATATGCTCGGATACTATGACTGGAGGAATCTGTATTTTACAGTTACTTGACTTACTTGTATCAGGTCCATCAGTGTTTGTTATTCCAATTTGTTACTGAGACATTACTTACCTATACCATTATGGACAGTATATGAAAATATTCTACCCTTATAGGTATGAATAATATTGGATTTTAATAACAGGTATGATTTAAGAAAATGCATCATTAAGTTTTTCATTGTATTTGATCATCTGATGAATAATTTTTAAGTTGTCATTGAAACTATCTGTAAAAACATCTACTCGTAAAAATATTGTATGGACAGACACGGCACAGTTCCCTTCAGTGTACTGTTAGTATGTTTAAAGATAACGCGGAGTTGTGGGTAATTACTATGTGTATATTATTAGCTTTGTTATTTAAATTTAACTTACGTTGCTGTATTCAGAAGTAGGTTGGTAGTGTTGGTACACACATTGTCATATCC
Organism: Thymelicus lineola; assembly: GCA_963932265.1. NCBI lineage: Eukaryota > Metazoa > Arthropoda > Insecta > Lepidoptera > Hesperiidae > Thymelicus > Thymelicus lineola. The sequence continues at coordinate 508,948 of OZ010686.1, forward strand.
TTGGAATAGAATCACGGTAGTGTTTTGTTGTCGTTCGAAGCCGTGTACCGCATACCGCAAGCCGCAACCGCGTTGGCGACAGTTCTGCATTCATCATGTTAAGTGATAAATTATTATGTAGCGCTCTCGGCTACCATGAACATTGGAATTGATTATTGAATCAAAATAAAACTGACAACACAACCGAGTTGCGACACCTATATACATATAATCAGCTGTTGCCAATGTGATTACAGTGGTTCAAATTATGTAAATGACTAGTAACTAACCGGCCTTGGTTTGCTTCGATTTTCGTATAGATCCCTATTTTTTTAAATAAAATATAGGCCATATTACTAAGAAACTAAACAGCATCGTATTGGTAAAAGATTTTTTAAAATTGGTCCAGAATATTTTGAGTTTATCCATTAAAACAAATAAACAAACAAAAAATAAAAATTTCTCCTATTGAATATTACTTTTGAAAAGCCTGCGTCTTCCAGCTCTGTGTTTTTTGTATTGTCCTAATGTCGTACGTTTCGTCAGGCACGGTAAATGTTATACCACGCATGCATTGATTTGATTATGCAGTCCATCTAATGTTTTAACAAAATAATTTATTGCATTTTGTTTCATTTTGCAGATGCTAAGAAACCATTAACGGCTTAAAGTAATTATAAATGGTGTGTAAAATTAAACATGGCGCTTGTGTAGTAGTATGTAGTGACGTCACGAGCGGTGTCGACGCGGTGCACAGGTGGGCACACGCTGCAGTAATTGTTATTTTTATTTTAAAGATCGTGCGTATTGTATCTGAGTGGATACAAGTGACTTTCCAACGTAGTTTGCAGAAGTACGCATTTGGATTATTACTGTATAATATCCGTTCAAAATTAATGTTTACTTGCCCGAACACAGTGTAAAGAGTCTCGTTATCTTTATTTAATTTGTAATATTAATTGTACGGATGGTTCACAATCAATACTAGAATGAAATAATACAAAAAAACATTTGTGAACTTTATAATTCTTACCGAAGGTAAAGTAATGCATGCATTGTAAGTGATCAATAAGTAACATTTTAAAGTCCAATTCAGTTCGATTCAGACTCGTATCGAATAACGTGCTATATTTTACAATTTCCTATATGCAGGAATAAGCCTGTCCTATTTTTATTTTTGATCCTCCAATTTAAATATCACACTATGATGCCTTCGAAAATCCAATTAGTTTTTGTTTAATTAAGTTTTTATGCATCAAAGGTAATTTAAACTCGTACCTGACGTTTATTTCATTTCAATTCATGAAATAAGAGAGCTGTTTACAACAACGAGTTGCTAATAATTAAAAAAAAGAAACCCGACTGTGTAAAAAACTAAAAAGAAAAAAATAAGCCCAGTAGTTTTGAATGTTTTTTAAGTAATACTGAACAACTAAACCATAGGATTAACAGTCGGGACCCATTTAAATTTTACAGGGCTGCTGAAAAAAAAATGTTTTAACTGACTTCACCAGAAGGAGGGTTATGCTTTTCGAGTGTATGTATGTGTGTTTCAATATTTTATTCTACAATAATGGAGTTTTAATATATATATATATCCATGCCAAACACAGCTTTCTAGCACCACAGATGAAATAATAGTACATATTATATACAGAAGAAATAATAGTACTAGGATCTCGGCGCTTTGCTTCGGAAAGACGGACAGACGGACAGACGGACGAACGGCCAGCCGGATTGACATGACTACCTGTAATATTATATTATGGTGATATTTTTATGACGCGTCTGATGGTGCGTGCCCATGGATATTAAAAGGCAAAGTTGCATTACCGGCCAAGAAAGAAGTAAAGTGCTAAGGTAGGACGAGTACGTCTCCGAGTTGCTTATACTGTCCCTACTACATCTAAGACCTAATGTTCATTGTCTGACATTTTCCAGGTGTGGCCAGTAGTTGGCGTGCTAGGAGGGGCGTGGCCGTTTTAATGCCATTACACAATGATGTTTAAATAAATATAGATACGTTATGCCCTTACAAATCAAGCAAAAAATCTGTTTCGATGTCCGCAAGCCACGCTTTATCGCTTTATCGCTCTCGCGTCAAAACTACATCGCTATCTCTTTCTTCACCTGAATATGAGTTCCCAATTGGGAAATTTTTGAGTCATCACAACGCGCGCACTTTTGACATATTTGCCTCTTTTTAATATATAATATCATTGCCATTACAAGTTATATTAAGCGATAATTCGGGTGATATAACCCTTGGTAAATAAACTATTTCAATTTTGTTTCAGCATTTTATTTTAGGTATACTGCTGCGAGCTACTTACTAAGTAATGTGAAAACTCGGCAACCCAACAAGTTCGGTCATTATCTCTAACAATCTTGTACGGTCAGTAAAAGCATTAGATTTTACGTTTGTCTGAGTGACTCGTCCATTGCAATTCTGTGTGTAACGCACCCGTTCTTGTCATAAACGGAGCGTTAACTTGGAGAAATGGGTAGGGTCAGCAAAATCTTGTATGTAACTGTAGGTAATGACTTTGACCAGACGTTATATTAACACAAAATACCTACAAATGGAGTAGGTTAATTAATGTTATATAAGTTTACATTGATCTATAATTAGATTTCGACGATAAAACTCATGAAAATAAGGTTCTTGTGCCACTTTACAAACTTGCATTGTGCAAAAATAAAGCCATTCTGGTAATAGTGCTGTGCGAACATTTAATTTTAGTATATTATTTTATATGTATAAGATGACCAACCTCAAATTCATTCGGAAAACATAAAATTAGATAACTTAACTATTAATTGTATTTGAATGAAGTTTAATTGAGGTTCAGTAAATATTTAATGGGCTACGCTTAACATAACTTACATGGAAAAATCGGAAAAATGGAAAAAAATATACCTCTGAGCACACTGAGATAACACTTGACAATATTGTTGATTGTCAGCATTCACATTGTGGATCACTCTTTAGAGTACTTTTCATCTCGGAAAATGTAAGATCCATTTCCCGTTCTGTTAGGATAAGTTAATATGGAGGTACTGATAAAATGTTATTATTTTGACAGTTTTTGTGGATAACATACAAAGTAAATAGTTATTATGTTTCTTTCTTACTAATTAAAAATAATACTAACTTACCAACTTACAACTTACTAACTAAATAAAAATAGTAAAAAATTACTCCAAAAATTTTAAAGTTTGGGGTTAATGTACTAAGGTAGAGATTTCTCGAAGCTCGCTATGTAGGTTATACAGAAGATAATAATTTTTTTAAAAAATATTATGAAATTAGATTGTTAAGAAAGGCGCCGCTGTTTATTGGAGTTTAATTAAAAACCCGAACAAAGAAGCACTCATTAGGCGCGAGGAGAAAACAAGATTGTACTTTATTGGACTTAAAACAATTTTATTAAAAGGTTACTTTTGATTTCATAGCAATTAACATACTAATTTTAATCCGTATTTTTGCTGTGAAAGTGAAGCATACTATATAAATAATATCTTCCATGGAGTTGAAATAATTATTCTTTAATAAACGTTTATTTTTAAATAAATATAGCAACAAATTGAGAAGCCTCAGCAAACTGTGAAGTACTTGTAGTCAACTCAAACTGGGTAAACATAACCCATCACTGAAGTGGGTCGCAGATGACTGGCCACAGCTAGAGATCAGAAGTAATTCTTCCGATGACTGAGATTGAACGCTTCATTTTTAAACGTCATAACGCTTCTCGTATGGAAACAAAAGATTTATTTATCGCGATATTACCATGAAACCGGCCACATGCATGTCGGATAATCATGAGTAACGGGATGAGATGATTTATTTATTAGCCGAAACAATGTTAGTTACATTTTCATACAAAAACTATTTTTTATTTATAAAAATGCCAAGCTAAACTTGTTATTATTTAGTTTCAGTAGTCATACAAATATGTCGGAATTAAAAGGGTATGCATAGAAGTAGGTAGACATATTATATCCCTCCCCCGGGGGTTGCCCGCCTTGTCCTGGCGGAGGGGGCTTAGTAACCGTGGACTGGTCACCCACGGTGAAGCTAAGAGACAACCAGGGCCGGCCGGCCTGTTTGGGCCGCCGCGCCGGCTGGCCCGAGGAGGGCGCTCCCAGCGGGCTGAACAAGTCCGCTGCGGACGCGCTTGGAGGTGGGACCGCAGAAGAAGAGGAGGAGTGTTGGTATTACGGTGCGCCGTTCTCCCTATCTTCTGCGGCCGTGGAAGGATCGCAGGGGGAGAGGTGTGTTGGTATTTCGGTGCGCCACTCTCCCTACCCCCTGCGAGCTGGCGGGGCCGTTCCGTCGAAATGGCACTGGTGGAGCTGCAGAGGAAGAGGAATGTCGGTATTACGGTGCGCCGCTGGCCCTATCCTCTGCGGCCAAGGTGTGGTCGTTGGAAGAACCACAGACCTGATCTTCCACCGGGTACCAGTTATCTGGTATCCACGGCCTTCTAGTAATGAAATGAATGAAATGAAATGAAATGAAATAATCTTTATTCATGTAGGTATCACTGATACTCTTATGCACGTCATTTTTTTTTTAATCTACCAGCTTTTCGGAAAGGTGCTTTGTCATGGAGGAGAAGAAAAGCAGTAAAGAAACTCCTCAGCACATCTTTTAAAAATAAAACTTATATCTATTACAAAAATGCAATTCTCCTCTTTATGGGTCTGCTGGAAGAGATTCCTCTATGGAATAAGCAGTGCCCTAGTACTAAATTTACTTTTGTAATTATTCTTTTAATTATTTGTGTGTACTGAATAAATAAATAAATAAATAAATAAATAAAAATAGGTATTCTCTAACCTGTGCAGAACTGGTTGCCTAGCTAGTCATTTCCAAGCATCCTTGTCATTTAAATATTCATTTATGCTATAGTAGCCCTTGCCTAAGAGCTGAGCCTTTACACGTTTCTTAAAAGATTCCACTGGTAAGTCACGTATTTGTTTTGGGACTTTATTATAAAATTTTATACCTAGTCCCATAAAAGAACGTTGCACTTTGGAAAGACGGTACGAAGAGGTAGCCAATTGATGCATCCTTCTTGTTTGACGATTTGAAAAATCACAATTTTGTTTATATGCAGTTATGTTATTCCGTATAAACACTAAATTATTATAAATATATTGGGAAGCTACTGTAAGTATACCTATTTGTTTAAATTTGATACGCAAGGACTCCCTTGATTTTAGTTTATAAATAGCTCTAATGGCTCTTTTCTGTAATACAAAAATTTGTTCTATACCGGCTGCTTTGCCCCACAGTAAAATGCCATAAGACATAACACTATGGAAATATGCAAAATAAACAAGCCGAGCAGTGTCGACGTCAGTGAGCTGCCTTATTTTTCTAACAGCATAAGCAGCCCTAGCAAGTTTAGTTGTGAGAGATGCTATGTGCGGGCCCCATTGCAGTTTACTGTCCAAGGTCACCCCTAAAAAAACCGTGGATTCCTCTATATTTAATGTTTCATTATTTAATTTAAGAGATTTATTTACTTTTTTTACATTTGGCAACACGAATTCTAAGCATTTGGTTTTCTTTGCATTTAAAAGTAAATTATTTATAGTGAACCAATGTGAGACATGCGACAGAGCACTATTAACATCGTCAAAATTATTTTTATTCCTATCAGTCTTAAATATTAATGATGTATCATCTGCAAACAGCACAATGTTCGCATGGTTTTTAACATAATGTGGTAAGTCATTTATATACACCAGGAAAAGAAAAGGGCCCAAGATCGAGCCTTGCGGAACACCCATCACAGTAGGTGACCCTGATGACTTTTCATCGTTTATATTAACCTTTAGTATCCTATTACTTAAATAAGATGCGATCAAGCTAAGGGCCTTGTTTTTCACGCCATAGTGACTAAGTTTAGATATTAATGTATCATGCTCAACACAATCAAACGCCTTTGATAAATCACAAAATACACCTATAGCATTTTGCGACGACTCCCATGCTTCATATACAGTGAAACCTGGTTAATTGGGATCTCAAGGGACCAAGACATATGTGCCAATTATTGAGGGTTTCCAATAATCCAGTTTTTCAATTAAGCAGGTTTAAAATTATAGTTGTCTCAATTACAGAGGCCCCCGCTTACAGGGGTTGAAATGTGCCGTTATTCCATTTTTAGAGGTGGAAATGTTAATAAAAATGCATATTTTTGGTATTATGAATTTAATGTAGATATGAATGTGACCTGAGACCGAATTTTCTCGTTGTTTTTAATAATTATACACAGGTTTGACTTTGGTATGTTATTCTCCCTACACAGTTCATCACGCGACTTTTCACAATCATAGTCTGATAGATGTTTTAATTTTTCAGATACTGATAACGTTTTATATTTACGTTTGGACATTTTGTACACTTTTATTCCCTTGCTTTTAGGTCAAAACCTGAGATAGTACTGACAAACAAAGCATGCGCGAAAGACGACGTGAAATGTATGTAATCAAACATGTCAAAACGTGTTAAAACCTGATTAATTTGTCTCACTTATACAGGTATTTGAGCTACAGAGTCTCAATTATAGAGGTAAACATCGAAAAAGTCTTAGAATTCAAACCTCATTTAACCAGGTTCAAAAAGTCCCATTAACAGAGGTAATTTAATGAAAAAGAACCGGGACCTCATTGCAACTCTCAATAATAGAGGTTTCTCACTTATCCAGGTCCCACTTAACCAGGTTTCACTGTATATGCTTTAAGAGCCTGGCTCCGGCATCTGTTGTACTACGACCTTTAGTAAAACCGTATTGCTCCGGATGTAATAAATTATTATTGTTGAAGTGGGTTAGCATTTGATTCAGTATGATCTTTTCGAAGATCTTACTGAGTGTTGGTAATATAGAAATTGGCCTATAATTATTAATATCCGTTTTTTCACCTGTTTTAAATAATGGTATAACTTTACTGCATTTCATTAGATCTGGAAATACACCAAGATCTATGCATTTATTAAAAACTACAACTAAACAAGGAGCTATAATATCTATTATGTGACGAATTATTTTTACTGAAATACCCCAGAGATCACCCGTACTTTTTACTTTCAGAGACTGGAAAACTTTAATTATGTCCCTGATTGTAATGTGCTTAAAGTCAAATACCACATTGCATTCCTTAACATTATCTCTTAATAGATAAAATGCTTCTGTTGAAGAAGAGGATAGTGTACTAGTTAATTTAACGGGAATGTTGCGGAAGAACTCTTCAAAAACGCTTGCCACTTCTTTATCAGAAGTGATTTTGTTTCCATTAATCATTATTTCATAACTAAAGTCACAAGATTTAGAGTTGCCGGTCTCATTTTTAATGATATCCCAGGTGGTTTTTATTTTATTATCCGAATTAACTATTTTATCCTTTATGTACATTGACTTTGCTTGAGTACAGATGATTTTGAAAATTTTTGAGTAATTTCTTACGTACTCCTGAAATGAGGGAGAAAAATTATATTGTTTTTCGTCATAAAGCTCGTATAATTTGTTTCTACTTTTAAAAACTTTTTTTTTACTTTTTAGTAGCAGAATCGGGGTGAGTCTGCTACAGTACTGGTGGAGGCCGAGGAGGGAGGCGCACTTAACCATCTGGTGCGCCCATCATGAAGGGCCTTCGGGCTTTCGCGATGGAGCCGCTTGTGGGCGGCTGCCGCTGGCGGGGTCGCAGATGTGTGCGAAAGCGTTCCCGTAACACCGTCACAAGACGGCGAAGAGGAAGATGGGGGGGGAGTTTTAGTGGGTATACCTTGGGTCTCATTAGCCTATACGGGAGTCCCACATAACCACTCGAGTGCCCTCTGCGCCCGGGTGGTATGCGTAATGCCCGGGAAAAAAAGGTAGGCATATATCGGATTACTAGCCATGACAAATGACGCGATTATGAATAACACCCTCCATATTATAGCGGCTTCACACAAATTACGTGACGCTTTGCAAAATATAAATTTACTTTCCGCTTACACCTCGCTCGTTCAAGCGCTACATTACTTTACATACGTTTAAAATTATGTCAAGCTGTAAATTAACATTTGAAGTACTATATTTTGCGGTCGTACCACAAATTGTGAGTCGTTACTGCTTGGGTAATGTAAAAACGCAGACTGAAGGATTATCTATCATTTTTATTTCATTTTTACGTCAGGAATAAATACATACATACATACATATATAATATATATGTAGGCAAATATGACTAGTTGGGTGGTTTTTTTTAATTATCCCTTCAGTTTAAACTAGACCGGATCTACTTCTCTTTTCCTTTTTTTTTCAAGTAACATTTTTTTTATAGTACTTCTCTTTCTCTTTTTTTCCATTTTTTTTATCAATTAAATATCTTTCCCATTTTTTTTTACTGCTTAGCTTTCATCATAGTGTACAATGGCATTAGTTACAATTCTGATAGGATCTGGTGATTCTGATGATGAACTCTCTAATTATTGCTATTAGCGCTCAAGGTACGTGAACTAGCCGGCAAAGTGCTACTATTAACAGATATAGTGTAGTGATGACATTACGTAATATCAGAACAAATTCAACAAGGAACAATTACTGTCAGTGAGCAGTTATCAAAATGAGCCATAATGGAATCAATACAGATCACCTGTTATATCATGTCACCATACAATCACCAATGATGCTCATCGTAAGCCACCGTACAGAGCCGCGATACGCTGCCGACTTTGTCAACAAGTGCAGGCAGTTGACGCCGCACCAGCCTTCTTTATCTCGCATTGATGCAACTTCTCGTCAACGTTTTGATATTCACAGGCTGCATGTCCATATCACTGACATTGTCACAAAGTTTATCTGAAACACACAAATAACAAAGCACAGAAACACGAAATGTCTAAATGTTATTTTTCTTAACTGAGGGTAGATGATAATTAAAGAATATCAAGACGTTTGAAAATTGAAAATTCTTGATATCATTTACAGAACGCTTCTGGTGTCACAAAACAATATACTTGCACTGACTTTGAATAACTTTGTTAATCATAATTACGTTGAAAGATACCGAACATTGACTTTATAATACTTCGTTGAATAAAGCACAAATATGATGAAACGATTTGTAGTTTACGCAAACCACCATTCTAACCAGTTCTATCTAACCAATCTTATTTTAAGGAAATCCTGGAAGTTACTCGAAGCACAATAGTTTTTACTTAAACACAAATTCATGAAATCTTAACTTTGAACATTCTGTCAGGTGTTTTTTTTTTGACAGCAAGATGACGGCACCATTTACACTGGAAGTTAAGATATTACACTAAAACACTATTGGATTATCCAATCTTGTTAATAATAATGAAAAAATATGCCATACCAAATCGCTGTCTTATAACCTCAAACCTTAATGACATTCGTTATTTTTCATGCTCGCTGTCCACTGTTTGTACATCATATCTGAAAAACCTGAAATGCGAATTCATCCGATTTTCCCTCAAAGACACGTCTTATGAATTTTTTTTTTGGTTTGTTTGGTTGTTGGTTTTGACTCCCTCGGCCATCTCTGACAAACTGAACACGTCCTCGTGTTCTGTGTTCGAATAGCAACGCCGTTCCACCGTTCACTTCCACCATAATTGCTTCTCGACAAATATCTCGCGTGAGGTGAGTATCACACACATATTTTCTCACACACATATTTTCTTTGTAAAATTCCACGGTTCTCATTTGCTCGCGTTTACTGTCGTTACGTTTCTCATTGCAACTAAGTCATTTCAAATATCATCCGGACCACCGTCATTCTTCATTTATTTTCCGACCTGTGTGGGTGAAATTTTCTCACCATATGGGTCATCCCACTTCTGATGTAGGCAAATATGACTAGTTGGGTGGTTCGGGAATTAATAGCAACAGTGGGCGTTTACATCACTTTAATCAGAAACTCATTTTAACACAGGTTTTACACTAGTTATAATTAAATACGCGATTAGAACTGATTGTCTCGCAAAGTCGTCTGATACTCGGTAACAAAACTACTCGGTAACTACGTAACGTGTGCACTGGGCAACGGTTGATGAACGAATGACCCGAGTTGTGCGCATGCGCTGCTTTATATAGGAATCTGTGGTGTGAATCGAGTGACACATCACTCGATCGCTCGAATTGCCCGTTGAACGCTGTTTTTTACAAATCATTGGTGGTGGCGCCGTCATATATAACCCTCAAAAAGAAAATTTTGAATGAAAATAGTTCTTAAAGCTTAAAGCTTAAAGCGTAAATATATTGCAGCTCTGATAGAGGTTTCTTACGTCATGTTCGTTCAGGAAATGCATTTTGAAATGTATTCCCTATTCAGTACTCACTCGTGTCAGATCAGATGTGTTGTACCTGGAACAAAACAATAGCATTGTGTTACATTTTATGGAAATTATTCGTAAAAAATGTTTTTAAAATTATTCTCCAAAAAGTGATACTGTAAGAATAGCTGCGTAGAAATAATATGTTCACTTTGTATAATTTCATTTGAGGCGTATGGGTCCACAATGGTCCATTTTGAGTCTGCACTAATCTCGACTGGTGTCCTCACTTACTTGGTCCAATCCTTTGCACAACGAATGAAGGTATGACACGTCCCTTGTGTTGGAGCTTTTTGGACTGTATTCCACGGTTCTATACTATTATAAGTAACTCGTGGCTAGCTACCACTCTTATTTTGACTTTAATAGTTTTTCGTACATTTTCGCCGTAGTGTCGGAAATCCACGAATAATGAAGCCAAAACTCGATTTATGATAGGGTTCATGTGAGAAAAATGTGTCAAGAAGACAAAAAAGGATAGTGCTTATCCAATATTTCAACCCTAGATCAATCATGCTCATGGTTCATTGTATTGTTCTAGGATATTACCAACATCAAATGATAAAAGAATTGCTAAAAGATCGTCTGTCTATCCTCACGTTGTTTTTCAAATGAAGAACAATTTCGGTTTTACCTTTACACCTTTTTACCTTTATAAAGCTAACTTACGGGCTCAGCCACGGATATTTACTGTAAAAACAGAATGGCGAGGATTATTACAAAACTTACGGTACATACAAATATATAACACCTGTAGATGTACCTTGTAAAACTTTCAAAAAGTGTTTGTAAACCAAACCAATTTTGAATAAAAATATTTGAATTTGAACATAATATGGAACATATGTAATAAGTACCTCTAAGCAAAATGTAACTTTCCCCTATTTAATAAAATTAATTACAGTATTTGCACACAATATGTTATCAAGAAGGCTACTAGAAGATTTGAGAATTTATTTGTTTTTATTGAGCGTTAAGTTGTTAAATAATTTTCTAAAATTAGTTAACGCCTTTGGATCAAGAGCAAACTGAGAGAAATAATATTAACTCTTTAACTTGAAACTTGCCTATTGATTAGATAAACTCATTCTTATTAACACAATACAACCACGTGATAAAACATCTTTAGGCATCTCTTAATTATTATACACCTATAAATACCCTTTTGTGAAACTTATCTCACCTCAAACATCAAACAATGTTGAAAGGCGGCACACTACTTTGTTATAACGTCAATGTTATATTCGACATGTGCTTAACGGCTGTCGAACATATTTGATCAAACGGGACATGATATAAGGCTGTAGGAGCTGCTACGATTTCCACACATAAAGTCTACGTCACACCTATTTGTTGAATTAGGTATGTTCCAGTGTCATGGGTGTGAATACAGATTCATTAGTAAACAAACTTTTTTGATGAGCCAGATTTCTCGTTTCGCAGCCCGTAGTTGATTGAGACTTTCAAACAAGGTATTTCATTTTAGTCGGCGTTAATAGAAATAGGTAGTTATTAATAGGATCGAAGTTTGACGCATTTTACATTATATCTTCTGTTGAACATTGTTTTGAACTCGACATTCTATAGATTCGAAATCCTCGACACATAATCAATCTGGTGGTAAACGGTCATTGCCCCATAAACGTCAATAACACCAAAAGCGTTAACGACACAATTGTCGGCCAAGGCTTCCTCCGTGTGTACAATACAAACAAATCTGTCTTTGAAGCTATTAGCTTCACGGTTGAGATATAAATTAACTATACTGTTGTTTTTGGTGAACGGTACAGAACTACTGCCTAGTGTTTCACTATCAGTGATTCCACGGTTTGAAGATACAATAATGCACTCGAAGAAAGTAAAGCACGAAGCACGAATAAGACGCTTTGGAATTAATGTTTTTTTTAGTAAAGTTTCACAGAAATTTCATTCTGACGAGGCGGCACCGAACTTCTCTATTTCTTTTGTTTTTAAAGCGACTTAGTATTTCGTATATTCTGTTTGATTCTCAACTTTGTATTGAGATAAAGTCGCAGAGAAACGGCATAATCTCCCGCTTTTCTATACTCTAGTGAATACCAATGGCTAGACAGTGAATTAAGAATTCACAATATTTTAATGTACTTTTCGAAGTCAGACAAAATTCTGCTTGAATTTGAAAGAATTTATGATATAGCAACTTCTGCGACGTGGTATTTTGGTATTAACCTTGCATTGAGACTGAAAAGTCGCAGCGTGCTAGGAAAAGAGCTGTAGGTACTGGATATTTCAGTATGCGATCGAATCCAAAATGGCGTAATCTTTACATGGACAAAATGATGCTCAAATGCGGTCAAATTTATGAAAACTTATATCAAGCTGTGCTTCTACAAACTGCTCGATGAAAGGAATTTCACGAATATTTACGAACCTTGGAGGGAAATAAAAGGCAATAAATTAAAAAAAATCAATACTAGTGACGGAGCATCAAATATGGTTAGATACAGCAATTAGTACAAATTGCAATAAAAATTGTTGTTAGCAATTTTTTGGAACGAAGTTCCTTGGTAAGTAATTTGAATAGCAGGCAACCACAGTTTATGCCAATATAGCATAGACTATCTATTGTGCAAAATATTAATTACTTGAAGAGCAATGAAGCCGTGACGTCACTCAGCAGTTCAAAGACCTCCAGCGGGGGTCTTCTACACGTCGTATCGTAAGTGAAGTCCTCGCAGAGTAGTGCGTTACGTTACGTATCCTCCCAGCGTTATGAGGGATTTATCGGGATCAGATATAACATGTACATTGTTCATACCTACGATACAATGTGTCCGCCGTTTTAACATTCACCAAGGGATGAACTACTTATGATTTCGCGATTTCAGTCACGCGATTTGCAAGTTATAATAATTTTTTATGGGTTTTATTTTTCGTTGTTTTTCACAGCTTTTAAAATTATCGACTTAGATTATACATAGAGATTTCTTAATAGATTATGTTTAGAACGGAAACTGTTTAGAAAAGTACCATGTAATTTTTTTTTTATAGGTGGAATTTTAAAAAATGTAATTAAACTATGGCCGAACTAAATATTATTATGATAGAAAATTACGGCTTTTATACTACATATAAAGAGTTGCGTAACAAAATAAAAGTTAAATATAGTTAAAAATTCAAAGGGATACTCATACAAAATCATGATTTTTCCCTGCTTAACTATTGTACGGTGGTACGGAGTCTGATTCAAACTTGCCCGGAATTTTTCCATCATCTTATATGACCGCACTCACGACATGCGACTTTCATCAAGGTCAAAATTTCACGCGAAATATCTCCGGGAATCTGTTGTCGAGAAAAGCGCTACGTAGTAGTTTGTCAATGTTAAGTGCAAGGCATCGACCCCAAGCTAGCAGCTGCCCTTGTTTCCGCGGTATTAACTCTCGAGCTGCAGTTGGCTGCAGTTTGCTGCAGGACGAACGACGGAGCGGTATTTATGGGGCCATCTCCGGACCAGTGACCCCACTTGTTGCCAATTACTGAGATGTTTCTCTCGCAACTAGTGAAATTTCATTAGCTTCTTAAGTAGTAAAATATAATGTGAATGTTTTGGTTTATCTGTGCATCAAGAATAATAATAATAATAATAATAATCTTTATTTCTCATCACAAAGCAGTCTTAGTACTAAATAATTACAATTCTACTTAGGACTAAATAAATAAGAGATTGCTTTGTGAGAGTCTGGAGCATCAAGAATAATATTTTTGTAGATGGGAATCTTTTGTATTGATGTACCTATTGAAAAAAAATGGTGCCAGAGCTGAGAAGCTACCCTGGGGTCCCTGACTCTGCTGACTAATTACCACTACCACCAACTTACTCAATAGAGTATCCTTATTTATAATTTTTTAAAGATGTATCTCAGCAGTTTTTTCGTCATTTGTCAAGTCAAAGATGCGGTCAAATCAAAATATTTGACGTTTATAAGTGCGTTATTAATACTTTAGTAAAATAAGTGATTTGAATTTTAGCCAAGATTAATCATAATTGCATACTATCACTAAATAGGTGATTCACCATCGCATTTGCTCGCAGACTTTATGCAAATCGTCGAAAAAATATATTACACTTGAAATTCCAGGCGGGTGAATAACCGAGTACTTCGCAATTACTTTGTAAGAGCTCGCACATATAGTAGCACTGAATTGCATTAATGAATGAATTACTTTCGCGCATGCAAACACAACATATTCAATTAGGAACGCAATACACTTTGTAGCTGGAGTCGACCTCATGACCCACTTGGTGCAGGCGAGCCTCCTACAGCAACGAGGGGAGAGGGGGGGGAGGATTTGATGTGTTTCAATCTCGCATCTTTCCGGGAGCCCTGGAACAGACGTAGAATGCATCTTTTTACGGAAATAGTTGGTAAACGAGCTGACGAGCTGATTACGATTTGGCTCTAGATTTTACTTATCCTTGTCCGATTTTTTTCGACCTTCTACGATTTAGAAATCAAACGCTTATCTTGTCATGTCATGTTTTGAATTCTACATACCTAGACTAGAAAAAAAAACAAAAAAACCATAACCATATACGGTTACGATTTATATTCAACCAATTTTCTTTTTGTATCCACCGAATGTATCGAAGAAGCGTGGTTGAGTAGTATGGAGACCTCAGGCCCAGTTCCCAATACAAAAAGTTATTCATTACTAGCCCTCTCATTTGGATGTGTATACCAAATGGTCGATAAACCCAGCGTTAAATTTTTTAAGAGCAATCAAAAGAATGTTACTGGAACATAGGACAGTAAACCTAAATGAATAAATTTTATGCGATATTCTTGGAAGACATTGTACACTGAGGTGCCATTGCCTTCTTAATAAAAGAGTAACGAGGCTATTCAGGGGCCCTTATTGGGTTTATGTTAATACGAAAATGGAGACCAGACTGAGTTTGTCATCATTTGTCGTGAGGTCTACGGCATCACACCACCGCAAATCATAGACCGCAAATCAAAAACATTAATTTATTACTGTAGTTTTCTCGAAGGTGTAACTTCATAATGTGTAATAATTAAACTTAAACCAAATATTATCTTACTTCGAGACACTAATAACTAGGGCAACAAGATAAGTAATGTTCCTTAAACTTAAATATACCTACCTATACTTTCAGTGATTATATATGTGGCCTTATAATAATGATGGGATTGGCTTCGCTTGGCTTCAGCCCATTATTCCATTAATGGCTCACTACTAAGCACTGGTCTTTCCCCTCGAGAAGGCCTAGAGCATACTCAACCAAGGTGCTTCAGTGCGGATTGGTGGATGAGTTAGTGGCTAACTCAAGTGTAGAAAGTTTTCATGCCGCCCATTAAGTTCCTGCAGCTTAACAACATTTATCTCAGGATA